>VWZU01000426.1:532586-759101 GCA_013397095.1 Sterrhoptilus dennistouni
TTTTTTTTTTTTTTTTTTTCTTCCCCCTAGAAGTCTGCAGCTATTTTACAAAAGAGCATGGTTGTGGTGTAAATTCTTGTATCCATTTTAGGTCTATGAAGTGGCCAAAAGGCTTTCTGCACTGAACCCTTTTTAATGTATTTTATAGTAAATAGGACAAAGAGGTTCCAGATTTGGATACCTGGCTCAGTCAGATCTGAAGACTATTCAGCAGAATATCAGTAGCCATGGAAATGGACTAAAGGGAAGCTTGCAAGTCTTCCAGAAAAGCTTTCAGAGACCAGACTAGCAGACAGGAAGTTTGCAGTCTTTCAAAGTACTAACAAAAGCCCACTTGAGCTTTTGTGCTTAGCAAGTTCATAATGTGTAGTGAGAATGAGATAATGTGTAGTGTTGGGAAATGTCGGAGTATGACATTCAGAGAGGTTTTGTGTGAACTGGGTTGTGTGGTGTGATTGCTAATACCTAGAGACCTGACAGGACGTAATAACCCACAGGAAAACGTGTGATAGTTGTACACAAAGGCTTCTGACCAAGCAGCTTCTTAGAGAACACAAAGGGAAAGTGTCTTTGGCTTTTTGGATTCAGGCAGCTAGATGTTGATGAGGATTTTTTGTCATCAGCTTGTGGTGACTCACTGTGACTTGCTCTTTGTTCTTGACATCCTGTTGGAACAGACAACCACACATGACAGATTCTCTTTTGAAGGGGCACTTTGACTGAAAACATTGGAGTGAGCTGTGGTGGTGGGAGAGGCCCTCTCAAAGAGTCAATACAAATATTCATCCTTGGATGGAGGAGGACCTGGTGGTGATCCCAGCAGAGCAAGCAGTGGCCTCTGAAAGATACAGGCATGGAAAGAGAAAGCAGGTGGTGGAAAGATGCTCAACAGCAGGGTATCTTTCCTTAGTTTCATAATATTGATAAACTGCCCAAGTTGGTTCCCAGAGGAGTCCACAGCATGGTGCAGATAAAGATTTGACATAAACAGATCTGCTACACACTGGGAATCCCCAGGACCTCTAGGAACTCCAATATTAAGACTCCATCTGTGAATTTCAAAACACAGACATACAGAAAATAAATGATAACAGCTTTATGACTATAAACAAACCACATCTCTGATTTGTTTAATCAGGTAGTTATGTCTCTGTTTCAGGGACACCAGTAAATCAACACTAAGGCAAGTCTGTAAATTCCAAGGCTTCTGCTATTTTCTTTAATCTTTTGCTCCTAACCTGTGTTAGACTTTGCCAAGCACAATCCTGACAGAAGAGTTCTGCTGGAGCACTGCTATGCAGAAAATAAGTGAGCAAGTTAGGGTAACTACAAATATTGTAGAATCATGGAATATTTTGGCTCGGAAGGGACCTTAAAGATCATCAAGTTCTAAACCCCTGCCATGAATAGGGACACCTTCCACTAGACCAGGTTGTTCAAAGCCCCATCGAGGTGATCACCCTTGCCTTGAACACTGCCAGGGAATGTTATCCACAACTTCTCTACCAACCTTTGCCAGGGTCTCACCATCCTCTGAGTAAAGAACTTCTTCCTAAAATCCAGTGTAAATGTCTCCTCTTTTACTTTAAAACCATTTTTGCTTGCCGTGTCACTACATGCCCTCCAACTCTCTTTGTAGCCCCCTTTAGGTACTGAAAAGCTGTTATAAGATATTCCCAGCATCTTCTCTTCTCCAGGCTGAACAGCCCAAACTCTCTCAGCCTCTCCTCATAGGAGAGGTGGGCCGGCACTCTGGTTGGCTTTGTGGCCCTGTGGTGGTTTGGCCTTGGCTGGACATCGGGTACTCACCAAAACCACTCTATCAGTTCTCTCCTCAGCTGGACAGGGGAGAGACAACAGAAGGCTCATGAGTTGAGGTAAGGACTGGGACACATCAATCACCAATTACTGTCATGGACAAAACTTAGGAAAATTCCCCCAGTGTTCATCCTTGTGTGCTCTTGTTCAAGTTCAATCTATTTTCTCACACTATAGTTACCAGAAGGGGAAATAATTGGCAGAGAACAATTCTTTTGATTTATTTTTGTCTTTCTTCTGCTTGAGAGTTGTCTTCATGCAAATTATAATATCAATAGGTCTATTCCTTGTAAATCTAGATGTTTATGTGTGCAAATGCATTTTAGTCTTCAGCTTCTTCTGGACTAACCATGACTACTAAACCAAAACTTTTCCACTAGGTTTGGGGAAAACTTGTCCAATGTGTAGTGACTATTGCCAAATCCTGATAATATGTTCAAAGTATTTTTATGTTTGAGTTTAGAAATATCTCTTATCTATGAAAAAGAGAATTTCTCAAGGAGCATTACAATTAATAAAAAACATCTTGAAGATCACTCACATGGATATGTGAATAACACCACAACTATTATATTTTTTAACAAATGCACTTTCTTTGCTTTGAACTGGCCCCTTATCTCTCCTTCCTGCAACAAATCCAACACCCTACAGCTAATATAGGCAGGGTTTTTTTGCCAGAAATCAAACATTAGCCTCACAGTCACAGGAATGTCGAAATAACAAAATTCACATTTAAGAAACATGAAGGTTTACAGTAAAATAGATTTTGCAAAACTGCCTCACCCATCTTCTCTAAAAGATATGTCTTCTCATTTTCACTGATTAAAATAAACTTATTGAGCAAATTTCTATTTTCCCTCTGAGAAGTGTCTTTCTTTTGATTCATCAAAGTGCCTGGTGTCAAGGGAAAATGTCTGTGGGCAAACACCTCTGACAAAATGCACATTAGTTGTGCCTCATTTTCATCCATTCGCTTTATAGAGTGAGCAGTCGCTCCTGCAGTCAGAGATTGATCAGCTGAAATGGCAAATGTGGTGAAAGTGCTCAGAAATATGCCTGGGATGTGAAAAGAAGTGTAGTGGATGACTTAGTTTGCTTGCTGTCTTTTTTCTAACAGAAGGGGAAATGTCACGATCATGCATATTGAAGGTCCTATAAAACCATGAATTTCCAACATCAACAATGGAAAAACAGCCTCAGATTCTAGGTGCCTTTTTTTTTGTGAGATATGGCAGAAATCGAGAGCCTGAAGGAATCAGAGACTTTAATACCATCTGCTGTGTGATAGAGCCAGCAACAATGGTGCCAGGAGTGGAACTAACATCCCCAGGGTGAGGTATTGTTCAGAGTTCACTGGGAACTCTTGCAACACAAGAGTCAGACCCTAGGCTCATCTAGCTCAGTATCACACCTTTTGCAGCAGAAAAAAGCAGATACCCAGAGGAGACCATATGGACAGTGCAACATATATGGCCTTCTCTGAGTGCTATCCCAACCTTCAACCATTTGTCATCAAAAATATGCTCTGCTCTTCATGAAGCAGTCCCATGAGCAGCACAAAAACATGGCTGAGCTGTGTGGGTCTGTAGACTAAATACAGCATAAACATTGGAAGATACCCAGGAAGAAGTTCTGCATTTCTTGTTCCTCGTGGCAAAGTTTCCCATTCCTCTGCTAGGCCCAAAATATCTCAGTTGGCAGTCAGATGTGCCTATGAGAAAATAAGTGGGGATTTACAATAAATGATTGAAATTGATGAGACAGTGGTCTTGTTTGGGTTTTCCTTGCCTCTTCCATAAGGGATTGAGTTCACACTCCCCAGGATTACAGTGTGATAGATGTCAGCATGAAATTTGCTTTAAAGTGTATTCCTGTCCCCAAATGCTAGAGTAGATGCACACTGCTTTTGCTTATGTACCACACAAGTTCTAACAACCAGAGTATTAGAAATTCTTCCTGGCATCCAGTGAAATGTTTTGCATTCTGAAACCATATTCAAAGAGTAAGGTATCATAAGTAATACTGTCACACTTTGATGTTTGGAAGAATTCCTAGAATAGAAAACTGCAGTTTGGCTCTTCCCTTCTACTCTTCTTTTTTTGGGTCATTATATTTCTTGAAAATTATAGATTATTATTATATTCTGAGGCAGAACATGCAAAATTCATAACAGACATATCCAAGCTGAAGCTGAAGAAATTACAGCTTTGGCAATGACAGAGATGCACTTAGAAACATTGCCAAAATTCATCAAAAATCTTTTACTTACAGAAATATTAATTCATCTGGCAAAAGAGGAGATCTGAGAAAATCTGCTGACTTTATCTGAATCAAAAAGATAATTCAGCTTTTTTTCTCTTGTGAATCTTTAAAACTTCTAGATAGAAACTCTTTAGCCTCAGTCTTAATTTGGCTTGTGTTGGTTTAAATTTCTTTGCTTTGACTCCCCTGGTTTTTAGCCTAGTGACTAAAAAGTTACATCTTATTCCATAGTTTCTTTTGGGATAGAAAGATAAAGTTTGAGAATTAAATCTAACTTGATGAGATACAAGACAGGACCAAAAGTGCCAACTCAGCATTTGGGCTTGGTTCCTAGCTATTGACCATGGCTCTCAGACAACATGGGAATTGTTGAGAAAAGTAATTTTGTTGTCTGTTCCAAGCGACCAGTCTATCAGGAGAGAATTATGGCTCTGCTTTTGTGCACATCCATTCTCACTTGACTCAGTTGTAAGCATCTCCTTGTTAAAAAGGAAATTCTAATTTAAAAAAAAGTCAAGAACACAACAAGAACATTAATCTACTGCTTCCAAACTGCTGTTGTGTATCTACTAGCATTAAATTTTAAACACTATGGCACCCATTAGTGTTATAAAAGACTGCTCAAGAAAAATTCAGCTATTCTATGTCATATTGGATATGGTGGAAGGAGCAATGTTTGAGACAAGTGAGTGAACAGTGTTCTTCATCCTAATTCAGAACCTGATCCTCTTCCTCCTGGAGCAGTTCTAGGTCTTTGCTGTTGACTTCAATGGAAAGAGAATCAACCCTATTGGTTTTGTGTGGGGAGTGACAATAAGATTAAACAAAGTCAACATTATTGGTTTGAAGTATTTATGTCATTGCGAGCATTTATTTATTCATTAAATGAATATCTCATCATAGTAAGGGCAATATTCCAAAGACAAATCAAATAGCATTCAGAATATTATTGGATACTAATAAGAGTTGGGATCTATGCTGTATCATGATTTTCCTTCACCCTTGCCCTACAACATCTTAGTACATGTTGAGTTCCTGGAACAGGGATGTTCCTGTGCAGTCCTTGATGCATGAGACCATCCCCCCTTCCCTCTGGGGGCATCAGACGCTGCCTGCAAAGAGAGCCTTGACACACCTTTCTTGTTAGGCCACGTCTTGCATGTGATCTACTATGAAGTATTTTCTATTAATATTTTTATGGATATTATCACTCAGTATTTGAATGTCGCATGACTGCTGTTTACAGTATGAATAACATCTGTCATATTTGGTTTGTT
The DNA here is from genome assembly GCA_013397095.1 of Sterrhoptilus dennistouni. Taxonomy (NCBI): domain Eukaryota; kingdom Metazoa; phylum Chordata; class Aves; order Passeriformes; family Zosteropidae; genus Sterrhoptilus; species Sterrhoptilus dennistouni. Next base: position 537,944 of record VWZU01000426.1, read on the forward strand.
CTCTCTTCCTTTCTGCACTTGGGGAATGGAAATGAATGCAGTGACATTTCTTGTTCCAGAAGGGATTTTAAGGAAAAATAAACATATTTATGCATGTATTTATGTGTATAGAGATGATAGAGTAAAAGCAGCCTGCTTTGTCTGGAAGAACCATGTGTCCGGGTTACCAAGGTCCCAACTATGGGGTACTTCACTCCATTACCTCACTCAGCTCCCACAGACACTGTCTTTTCTGCACAAATAAGCTGTGACCCTTTTCTAGATGCTTTCATTGTCCTCTTTAATACAATTTCCATCTACAGCCTTCATCCTGAGAATTTTTGAACGCATTTTTTTCAGACCATTGAAGCCTCAGCAAAGAAATCAAAAGCACTACTCTGAGTGAACAGCAATTGATTTGCTCATCAGTGTTGCTGAAGTGCAATATGCAGTTGGTCTTAATGTATTATTACCTCAATTAAGTCTCCCTTTTGGGGAAAAAAACCCCCAAATTTATTTTCACTTTAAGCAACAAAATATATGAACCTCATAGTATGGGGTGACATGGTCTGTCAGCTGATGCAGCACCTCCTCTGTGCCTCAGCCACTTGAAACAGAATCTAGGAATGCAGGCAATTTGTGATAACACTGGACTGAATCTGTCAGGAAAGAAAGATTATTTTGCCTTTTTTTCTTTCTTTCTTGTCTCAAACAGATAGGACTGAAAAGTTTGGCCCACTTTCCCCCAGACTTAATAGAGGAAGATGATGTTTGGAAAGATGTGACTTCACATGGAAATTCGAGCTCTGTTTTGTTGATTTAACACACTTTCAAGCCAGTTTGAAGGAAGATGAATAAGGAAAATCTGGAGGGATCTGCTGTGGCTCCTGTAGCTTTCCACACCAAGCTGGAAGGCCTTAGCATTAAGCTAACTGGAGGGCCAGCCATCAGTCCATTGCTATATTGCTGTAGCAGAAATGAAAATCTCTGAAAACAGTCAGCCTCTTTCAAAGCAGTAGAAAGAAATTACAAAGTTTTACTGACTTTCCACTGTCTAGTGCAAATATCATTAATTAAAAAAAAATAACCCAGGTAATGAAAATCTGGCTTCATGTAAAAAATATTATTCCAAGCAGAAAGACTGGCTGCGTGAAATCAGATATGATCAAAATGTGCTCTACAAGGTGGGAAGTAATTGAGGCCTACCCCAGCAAATGTTTTTATTCTCAGAGCTCTATATACTTGTAACATGAAAGTCAATAAACTGCAAAGAATGACAAACACTTCTGATGAGCTCTCTCTCAGAAACACGGTTGAAGTGTTCAACCCATTAAATATTTCACTGAAGGGCAAATGGTTCTTGTCAGATTAGGCTAATTCTCCAAGAGAAATAATATTGCTTTAGGAGCCAGAAGCAACAAGTTGGAGATCAGAGGAAATGTCTAATGAAGCAAAATGGCTGAAAAGTGACAAAAATCAATTAGACATCTGAATGTTTTCTTAACTCTGTGCTGTGGAAACTGCACACTGGAAGATAAAAATTATAGTTCTCCAAAGGTGGCAATCTGACACCAATCTACAAGTTAAGCTTGGCAAACAACCTAGAGGGACAAATGTGTGCCATTATTCTGGCTGTGGAAAATACATTGGGACCAATCTTCATTGCATGAAATCTTGAAAAATGCATTTCCTTTTCTGCAAAATCAAAACTTAGCACAACTCCAGAGTCCAGAAAGATAAGCAGAGGTTTTGTGTCTGTTAAGGACAATTGTGAAGATTTCAGTAGGAATCCAGGTAGGTTAACTTGGAGTTTTCTCCACATGGAGTAGGTACAAGGAAGATGTTCTAGTAGCAGATGCATGACTGCTGTTTTTCTCATCACACAGCATGAATGGTATATACCGGGAAAGTGCTGTGCAGCTCATTTGCAAATGTTTGTGAGTAACCTCACTAAATATTGGCTAGTGATATCAGAAATTAATGGGAGGTCTTGGAAAAGCTCCTTTCCTATTTTTTTACTCATATCTTGTCCTCCAGTATTCCCCACATCCTCATTGTCATGTTTGGCTCACTTCATTGTACATTATTACAAAGCTTCCAGAAAAGATGTCAAAATACCTGTAAAAAGATAAAACCCTAGAAATCTCAGTTTATAAGATATAAGTGAGATTATAAATGTGTAGGCTGGAAGACAGCCTGTGAGGTCATAGGAAGAGGATAAAGAAAAATTTTGAAATAAATGTTGCTTGCATATTCCCAACTTATCCACAGTAATATTTTTCCTTTCTTATTTTGAGATAGTCATATCATTTAGCTGAAAGAACTGGGATATAAACATGAATTCAGAAGAATTTATCTGGAGTATTCTTTGTAACTCACGGAGATGAGGGGATGATATAGAGATTATTCACTTCTAGTCTGGTCAGAGACTAGTCCCAGTTATCCAGACCTGAGGATTTCTACCATCTGGGTGAATCCAGTTGGAATAGGGATACAGCTAGCAGCTGTGTAATCCTGGACAACCTTCCTGACTGGAGTCAGGAGGTGCCTTGCCAATGTCATAGTTTCTGCAATTGAGTGCAACCTGTTAATGTCCTAAAAATTGTTTTTGCACTCCATCCTCATTTTGGGTACATCTCATCATATGTTGCTCAGCAATGAGGCCAGAGGAATAGTTTAGGATTAGTTTTCGCTTTCATGAAAACAGAATGAGATGGGCAATTACTCTTAATGCATTTCCAGCACCTCTCACCTGTGTTACTTGGCTCTTTATTAAACCCTTTCATGTGTAGGAGATGAAGCACATTGTATACACAGAGAACACACTGTATTCTGCATTGATGGTGGTAGTCCTTCCTGAGTTTTGCTTTTTCTCACAATTTATTTCCAAGATATATGCTCACTTCTTTGAGTGTTTTGTAACATACAGTTTATTATGGGGGAGCCATCAGCACTTTCCTCTCACATTTTAGTAGAAAATAAATCTATCAGTCATAGTTAGACACACTGAACTAGACTGTGCAGTGTGGCAGAGGAATGCTCAGTATGAGGGAAAGTTCACGGCTGATGACAGTTGTTGTTTGACTTCATTTGTATGGCTTAAAATATTTTATGAAAGCACACATGTGTAGATTAGTATCTTTCACAGAATTACAGAATCACAGAATGTGTAGGCTGGAAGAGACCTTCAAGATCATTGAGTCCAACCCAGCCCTAACACCTCAACTAGATCATGGCATTGAGTGCCACATCCAGTCTCTTGTCTCTTTTTAGCTCCTCTGCCAGCTCCCACATCACCCTGGGATGAATCCCATCTGGGCCCATAGATTTATGAGTACCCAAGCATCTCAGCAGTTCTCTGACTGCCTCCTCTTGGATAATGGAGGGCCCATTCTGTTCCCTGACACCATCTACCAGCCCAGGAGGACAGTTGTCCTGAAGGCAAGTTGTCTTCCCAATGAAAACTGAGGCAAAGAAGGCATTAAGCATTTCTGCTTTCTCCTCATCTGCAGTTACTACATTCCCTCCCTTATCCAATAGAGAGCAAAGGTTGGCCTTACTTTTCCTTTTACCATTAATATATTTGTAGAAGCATTTTTATTATCCTTTACAGAAGTCACCATTTTAAGTTCAAACTGAGCTTTGGCCTCCCTATTTTTTTTCCTACATGCCCTAGCAGCCCCCTTAAATACTTCCTGAGGGACCTGATCCCTCTTCCAAAAATGATACATCCTCTTTTTATTCCTAAGTTCCTCCAAAACCTCCTTGCCTATCCAGTTTGGGCATTTGCCTCATCGACTCCTTTTTCAGCACACAAGGAAAGTCTGTTCCTGTGCCCTCAAAATCTCTGTTTTGGAGAACACCCAGCTTTCCTGAACTCCTTTGTTTTTAAGGGCTGCTTTCCAAGAACTCTCTGAATAAGTCTCCTAAATAGGCCAAAGTCTGCCCTTTGGAAGTCCAATGTAAGAGTCTTATTGATGTTCCTCCTTTTTCATTATGATATTCTTCGTGAATCACAGAAGACCCCAGGTTGGAAGGGACCTAGGAACTTTATGTGGACCAACTGTTCATTACATCTTGAAAACCTCCATTGATGGGAACTCTACCACATCCCTGGGGAGGTTGTTCCAGTGATTGGTTGCAGTGGTACGGTGTGTCTCGGGACCCCTGACCGCGTTGCCTGGCCAGCCCTGGTACCAGAGCCGCAGTAAAAGGTTCGGTTCTGTAGGCTAAGATACTTCCCGATCCTGTGAGTTCTTGCCTTCGGCAGAACATGAATAATGGCAAAGAATAAGGGAGGACTCTTGTGAGAAATTCAACTGGGGTTTATTAAGCCCATGAGGAACTTGTACACACCCAGCGAGAGAGCCCACAAAAGCAGGTTTTCTCTCTGTACAGCACCTTAAGTATGGGGGTAGGGAAACGGGACAGCTTGGAACCAATCCAATGGGTGATGGGAATGGCTCAGAACATAAATGACAGTCAACAGAACCAATCAACAAATCAAGGGCGGGAAGAACCAGAGAACCTGCCAATCACTTGATATGCTCACTAGAATCTTCTAGACATCAGGGCGCGACTGTAAAGTGATGGGCAGGACCCATAATTGTGATTGACACCTGACAATCACTCAGGGGAAACCAAGAAGGGTTTGACATGGGGTATGGGACAAACCATTGTAAAACAAAGAACAGATGCATACAGAAACTGGTGAAACCCAAAACCACACCACAACAATTGGTTGTTATCACTGTAAAAAATATCTTTCTTAAACTAATACGAAACCCAGCCTTGTTGCCACTTTTCCCTGTGTGAAGAGAGACCCTCCCGCCTCTTTCTAGCAGCCCTGTAAGCACTGGAGAACTGTGATGAGGTCCTCCTGAGCCTTCTCTTCTCCAGGGAGAAAAACTTGACTCCTTCAGTCTTTCTCGATAGGGCAAATGACCTAGCATTCTTTTGGACTTTCTCCAGTTCTGTCTACATCTTCCTTGAGTTATGGGCATCAGAACTGGACACAGTCCTTCAGGTGAGGTCTGACGAGAGCCAAGTAGAATGGGATGATTGCATTTCTAGGTTTACTAGTAAAGCCCCTTAATTCTTTCTTTCTGAGTAGACGTTCCATTTTTTGGAGTGAATGTCTCAGGTAGACATGAAGCATAGGATGAAATTGCAAAAATTAGTGCAAGAATCTCCCAGTCTTGTGTTTTAACTTTTCACATTTCTTTTAATTTCATGTCTCAAAGGGATCTCAGTTACTTAACTTAATAAATGTATAATTTGTTAGTGAGGTTTTTTTTCTTTTTAGGTTTTTCTAAAGCAACTTGAAAATTTAATTTGCTAAATCTAAATCTCAATGCTGAGCTGGATTTTTTGAATCGATAATCAGACAGTAGCTGAATAATGAGGATAATGGATAATTAGAAGAAGCATATGGCTTCCTGCAGCTTCATTACTCATGCCAGAAAATCACTGGGCAAACATTCCTAGTCCAATATACTCCTTGAATGCTGAGCAAGTGAAACACAGCTAAATCCTATGCTGAGCTCAGGCTGAAAAAATTGTGGGAGTGGTAAAGAAACACATCCCCCACCCCCCTGCCCCCCCTCAAAGTGACCTTAATTCTACTGCTTAGAGAACAGCAGTGAACCTTTATTATCTATTGCAACCACTCTCCAGAAAACCCAAGATCTGGTTAGCAATACAAAACTCTACATTATGACATTAATGCTTTCTACCCTGTACATGTGTTGGATTTCTCTCTGTGGGAGAGGGCATCTGAAGTAGAAAACTATGCACACAGTAGATAACATTTGAACTTTGAAGGACCAAGACTTGGTCTTAAAGCAATCAAAATAGTAAGAACTAATGGAATAACTAGCAGTTTCTCAGTAGATATGAAATCTTTATTGCTTCAACATGTCAATATGTCACAAGGTTTGGAAATGCAAATTCTGCTCTCCTATAAGGCAGCAGGGATAGCATCTCTAATCTTACCTTATTTATCCTATTTAAATCCTTGGCTTAAATGTGAAAGGAGTGCTAAAATCCTGCTTAGTAATGAGATGCAGGGCACTGGATTTGTCCTTAACTGCTCTTGGACCTCTTAGCTCACCAGGTGAAGTGCTCGTGTGCTTCATTGTTGAGCTGATGTATAACAGCTGTATTAGGTCTTGCTAGAACAACCTGATTTTAGAGATGTTTATCAGCAGCGTCTTTCTTTCTCCCTTGTTATTTATCTGTGTACTCACCATTTTCTCTTAAGTATTAAGATCTCTTATTAACCATATCTGTTGGTCATCATGATACTAATTGAGAAGGTTTCTGAGAACTTACTACCAATGTTTGCTACTTGGTGGTCCTGTTTTTCTTTGGTGTCAGTCTCTGATCATCTACAACAGCCAGCTGATTGCATTGGACTTTTCAGACACATATTGTTACTGCAAATTTTGACCTCCAGTGAGTCTTTTGGGCAAGAGATTACAAATGAATATATCAGTGCCATTCCCATATTATTTCTAATGGGAGTTAGCTGCCTATTTTAATCAAGATGTACTGAGATACAAGCTACACTACAAATAATTTCAGTGTGAATAACTCTCCAAGATGAATTAGCATTTAGCTCCTGACACTTGTTAATGATGTGTTTTCCAAGACTGCTTCCCCATCATGTGTTCTTCTCAACCTGTGCAAAAGTTTAGTGATACTTAACAGCCATTTTTTATCTGTAAAATACTATCATGAACATGGTAGTTTGTGAGGGTTGTGGCAGAGATCTCTGCAAAGAAACAGAGCTTACCAAAGCAGTGTATCAAAATAAGGCTGAACAACACCTGCATTTTCCCTTTCCCTTTAATATTTTGAATAGGATGATCCAGTATAAAGGACACACAACAGCTTTTCAGTCACATTAACTTACTTTAACAAAAACTTTTCTCTCTGATCTCACAAGGTTTGAAACAAAATAAACTTAAAACCGAGCAATTAATTTCTGTTTGGAATGAATGCTCAACTTTAGGTGCCATGATAAAAAGCCAATGTGGAGAACAAATGGCACTAATTGAGATCTATGTACTAGCTACATAGGTAGCATCCAACTCTATTTAATGGGTGCTGAAAAACAACTTAAAAAACCCAACACTTTTAGATGACTGCAAATTGCTGTGGTGGAAGGGGCACAAGGAAAATCTAGCTTATCTGTACACTGCATATGCATTTTGTCCAAGCAAAGCAATAAATATATATATAGAAATGACAGAGTAAGGCCTCTCCAACTTCATGAAAAACCTCAATATTTTTTGCCATTTTTGCAATTTTTTCTTCCTCTTTTGTGTTAAAAAAAATCTGGTGGTTTTCAAGAGCATCTGTTACATAAGAAGCAAAACAAAAAATTGCAAGGAAATCACAAAAATCATGTCTTAAAAAAAAAGGCGGGGGAGAAGAAATTGCTTATGGATGCATGAACTAAGTGTGTTAAATAGTACATGCTGGTAAGCACTTTGAAAAACGTTAATCAACATGGTTTGAACATAAGCTCAACACAATTCACAGCCCACAGCTGTGACTCAGAAGGAAAGTTCACTATTAAAATGTCAACCTTGTCATTTACTCTTTTTGGCATTTACTTAATTCTTGGAGCAAACTTTGTTCATTAATGCTGGGTTTTTTTTTCTTCGTAGATGTTGGGCTCCACTGAACAGCTCTATTTGCATTCAGTCCTGAAATTTGGACTCTCTTATGCGAAGTTTATGTGTGAACCTGTGCTGTGTTTAATATTTGACTCTCTGCAGCTTTGTGTGTGTAAATAACCACAGCACTGCACAGCAAATGATTAAGTTAAATACCCAGGAGAGTTCTTATGGCAATTAGAAAGAGGAAAAGAGCAAAAGACAATAAAATGAGCTTGGAACTTAATTTCCTTCTAAGACAGTCTTCAGGAACACATACATCTAAGACCTGAACACTAAATGTATGATGAGTCTGGAGAAGATCATATATTATAGGCTAGAGTACACACTGTTCTCCAGTTGACCAGGCAACTGGCAATGGTGCAAGATAAAGCCAGGAAGAGAAGGCTATCAAAAATTGCCTTTTCCTCTTTCCGAAAGGAGCCTCTGATTGCACTGAAAAGCTGTGCAGGGTCTATTGAATGCCCACTATGAATATTCACAGTGGAGGGGAGTCTTTTAAATCATTTTGTCGTCTTCTCTGAGAGCCAGAGCAGAGGTTGGTGGTCCTGTGGTATGCACAAATCCCCCAAGATTCATGGAGATTAGAGGAGCAAAATTAAACTATTCCCTGGAGCAGCAAATTACAGTGAAGAGATGTGGGGATTCTCACATTATTCTCAAACTTTCTTGCAAAGAAATTTCCACAGGCCTGGGTGGAATGAGTTACTTTACTTGGATATGTTTTGCTTCTAAAAAAGTCAGGAGTATGCTTCTGGGGGAAAATGAACTCTGTGATTATGCTTCTGTTATCAGCATTGGACAAGAAATGTCATGCTCAAAGGAGCAGTGCATTTTTTCTAAAAGCCTGATTGTGAGTGACACCCATTACTCACCTTTCAGATGAGCAGATAATTGGAAACACGCTCTTCTGTCATGTCTGACTGGGCCTCTGAGGACATCTCTATTATCTCTCTATTATGTCCTTTAGGGAGAATGGAGCTGCTTCTTTAATACTCCCTCTCCAGCTTTCACTCACTGTGATGAGCTTCTCAGTCCTGCTGCTCTACTGTGTGGATGATCTGCTCTTCTGTGCTTAATCTGCCCTCATAGCTACCAGTAGAGTAAGGGGCTGCTCTGTGTGGGCAGTATTTTCATAGTCCATTCCAAAACATTTTCCTAGGACACAAAACAGCTCTTGTAAGTCAACATCACTCCACTGACTCCACTGTTCAATGCAGCTGCAGTGGTTGGCATCAATCTGTCCTACCCTTTGCTGTATTGCTCCATGGGCCTCTGTATCCCCTTTCATCCACAGCACATTTGCCCCTCCTTTGCTATTATTTCCTTTCCCAATGCTTGCTATCTTCTTTTCTCCATAGTCTCCCATTCTGGACCGCTGATGTTGTTACCTGTACCCTGACCAGCTCTGAGCTCTGGTGGCACCTGTGGAAAGCCCTCAATAATTGTTAAAACCCAACCCAGCTGACTGTTCTGAGACATTGCTGATTTGATCAGCTTGAGCCTCCCTTCTGATCTCATCTGGGCATGAAAAGTATCAGGGAGCTGGGTGCTCATGGCTCCTGGGAAGTCGTTCAGAGTAAGCTCCTAGGAGGACAGGCAAGAGAGCTCTCTGTTCCTGTGAGTTTTCCACCTCTGTCACCTGAGAGCTGGGTTTACTTCCTTCAGAGACAACCGCTCCTGGGAAACCTCACTTGCCGCTGCTCTGGTCCTGATTTACACTGAGTTGAAGGCAGCACTCCTGGTGCATGTGAAAAGGATGACAGATGGTTTAAACTGAGGGCTGAACGATTTACACAGAACAGAAGCAAAATTGTATTAATCTTGTTTCTTCTGGCCACCCTGTGTGCAGAGCTGGGTACCTTTAATTTGTAATTAGGACTCATTGGTTTCACAAGGTACGTGTAAGCTCGGCTGTGTCAGCACTTACTGACAGCATTACAAGGTTACCCTCAGTATTGGAAAAACTTTCAGGAACCAACAGTATTTGAGGTGTTTGTAGAATTTCAGTAAATAGGACATTTAGGACATTACTTTGCACCTCGGAAACAGTTAGTAATCTGAGGCAGGTAGTCACCTGCTTGAATGTGAAAAAATAATCTCTCATTTTGACTTCAAGAAATATCTCTGTTCTAATACCTTTATAATGGATGTATTTTACTCAGTTTTGGTGTTGTGTTTTTGGGGGCTTCTTCTTTTTTTTTTTTACAGAGAGGGTTGATGAGAAGAAGCACAGACTAACTTTCATCAAACGGGCTTCCAAAAATCTACCCCCAGACTAATCTATATTTCATTAGATGAAGTACCTAAGAGGCTGTATTTCTCTTGATATACGAGCAAAATTTTATGAGAAATATGAGGTGTATAATGTGGCTGATCCATCATTCAGGATAAGTATTATTAATCCTAGCCAAAATCAAAATTCTCCTGGGTTTCTATCCAGTGATACATTAGATAATTTTCCAGAGGTCCCAGAACACTACAACACGGCTAAACTGGCCTTCAGACCAAGTGTTATACTAGAATGTGTTATTCCTTGGAAAGGATCATTAATATCAATTTTGACCTGAATTAATACACTCAAAGGATGACAACACACTTTGGCTTGAGATTTGTGTACAGCAACAGAGAAGAATAGAAGGACTTAAAAGGACCTGACTAAGGTTTTGTGCTCTTGCATGCAGTAATTAGGCTGTTAGGTGGTTTCTTTCCAGCCCTTTCAGTTATTTAGAACAATATGTTACAGCAACACGCTTGTTATTTTCAGAGCAATGTGCAGCTTGCAAGGAAGTCACCCCACTGCAGAGAGCTGGCTTATGATCCTGTGTTCAGGCTCTGTGAGACTGCCTGTGCGTCCCCTATGTGCAGGAAACATTTCCATGGGGAATTTGTGTAGACAAGGCAATGCTATGATTCACCCCAGCAGCATTCCTGATTTCAGTCTTTTTGTCTCACCCAGTGTATAGTTTTGCCCAGGGATATATTAATACCAAGTACAGAACTGGAGCTGGAGCCTCAGATATCCCCTCTGCACATGGACCCTGAAATTGCCTGGCTACAGGGTGAGACTTGGACACTCTCTACATTCCAACACCAGAGACCTCATGTTTCATCAACACAGGCAAAATGAAGGATTCCATCTTCCTTCACTGCTTACTTCCAGTCCTGTGCCTAAAACACTCTCTTGGAAAGACAGAAATTCAGGAATCTGCACTGTTTCATGCTGGTACCATGAGCTATTGCTTTCCATGTGAGGGAGAATTTGCTCCCGTCCTTTATGAAAATGGCAAAGACTCTGCCCTCTAGCCTCTTCTAAAAGACTGGGATAGTTGTCAGCCTCTGCACTAAATGGGTGGCTCTGTGTGGGTGCCAGGTGGGGATACTGGCTTCATGTAGGTGTCTGGTCTGAAAGAGGACACTTTCTTCCGTTTGGAGTTTCTTCTAGGTGACTTTGTACCCTGCCCCAAAACCTAATGTGCTGACTGCTGCCAAACCTATTTTAAGGCACTGCATTTTAGCTCTCCCTGGGCATGGTTTGTAGATGCCAAAATCCCTTTCGTGTGCTTGGCCCAAAGGTGACTCTGCATAGTCTCACATGATAGAGACAAGGAGGAGATGCACTGGTCCCAACATGTGGCCACTATTCCAATTTCTGGAGTGCAGGGTTTGTCTTTTCATCCATGGTGTCCGGTACTTGGCTTTGTCTGCTTTGTCTTTTGGCATCCTTCCTATCACCCTAGGGTCCTCCACATCCCTTGGAAAGCCTAGAGAACTGCTGCTCTTCTCCAGTGGCTCCATGACTGCAGCTATGCTCAGTCAACAAGAAAACAAAGATACTTTAGATGGTTTTGCTGTTATTTTTCACTTCCAGACTCAAGCAATTTTGTACTACTGCTGCTGCTAATGATTGCTATCAACCAGACAAGAGGCAGTTCCATGCCAATGCTGGGTAAAGTGACCTCTCTTAACTAGTTTCCTTATTACACTGCAAAACCCTGTGGGTTCCTTTGGGTTGAGAGTCATTAGATACATAAAGTGTATTATTGTTTCATTACGATTTTTCTCCCATAATTCTCAGTTTTTCCACAGGTTTCCTCACTTTAAAATTTGTAGTAGTCACTTCTGAGCAGCAGTTTTCAGTGCAGATTTCAGCCTTGATTGTCCCAGCCTATTACTATTCAGAACATGTTAATTACTGATACAGAAGATGGTTAGAACAGAGATGTTCTCTCCCAGTGAAGTGCTAGATCTACTTCTCCACTTCTGCTGCTCATTAGCATAATTATTTTAAAAATACGTTGGGGTGATGTCTCCTTCCCTCCACTGAGGCAGCCTGTGCTGCCCGCACTCCCACCACTGTTAAGTGCCTGTACTGGGGGTGGGGAGGAACTGGAAGTGAGGCCTCCAGGTAGAAAGTTTGAAGCCCCTTTGTCCTCCTAGTGAAAGATCCAGTCATACAACAGCCCTTATTGCTTCTGTGCCTTGGCTGAATGAGTGCACCCTAGTTCATCCCAAGGGACCAATAGCCCACATAAAAGGCCAGGAGTAATTTTTCACTGCCTTCTGTCCTCAGCCTCCGATTCCTTTCTCCCTCTTCCATGTTCCATTCATTTTCTGGATATCTGGGTCTCCTTTTCATTTGACTTTGCTATTACTGTTTTCTTTGTCATTGAGGTAGGACTGCTGATGGCCACAAAGATGGGTGGTAAATGGGGTGTGACTGGTGATAGCTGTGTACCCCAGGGGCCTTAACGTGTGAAACTGATGCATCCATACCCAAGCAAACAGAGGAAAAACCAGCAAGATCCGTGGCAGACTAGGGAGGAGTGCATTGTAGTCAGCGTGCTTTTTGGAATAGGAGTGTTTGAAAGCCTCTGCTGAGGCACTAAAAAGCAGGACAAACAGCAAGGAAAGTGTAATTTCAGACACAGAGAAAGTACTAAATGTGGTTTCCCTCCTTTTCTTTAGTCCCCTTTTCACAGCTGCATTAGCAGAAAGTAGGTAGTCAAGGATGGAGAGTTCATTGTTGGAGCAGATGTGAACAGGCATTCTTTCTGGAGAAGTCCACTCTGCAGAGTCAGGCTGCTCCAGGGAGAATCTCATCTCCTGCGTGCAATAATATTCCTCTGATACAATATTGCTTCTAAGTCTAGGTGGCATTTAAGCATCACAGGGCCTGGCCACATGTCACTGGTGGAAAATACATCTGTTAATTCACTATTAACAGATCAATTAATTTCTAATCTAAACTTAATTTCTAAACGAAAGTGAATCATGGCCATGGCTGTGTCAAAATATATGTGAAAGATTATCAAAATATTAGTTAGATAAAAGTTATAACATTTCAGTTTGACTTTATTACTATTCTCATTTATTTCAGAGACAGCTGAAACAAAATAAAACAAATTATTTAAGAACAGTCAAAGTGAAGGGTTTTTTTTCCATTTGTGATGTAGAACGAAACCAAGTGTTGGTGCTTTGAACTTCCCTTCAGGATAAGAAATCTGAATTTCACCGTCTTGCATTATAATACTGATATCCCTTCCTAATAAGGGAATAATAAGCTTGGCTTCCTCATCTATGCTGGAAAGCAAATGAGAGCCAGACTTCCTAGTACTGGATTTGCACAGAAAGAAGGAAGAGGTCCATTTCTAATGAGGTACCATATATTCTCTCTCCTGCTCTGTCCTACACTTGTTTAGCCCAATATTGTGATTAAAATCCATTTTGCCTGTACTTTTAAACACAGCTCGACTCTAGGAATAGCAGGAAGAAAACTGTATTTGTCTAGGACGTGTTTTCCCCAGCCAAATATACAAACTGCCAAAACAAAATGTAGCAATTTGTCTTTCATTTAATGATGAACCCTTTGCTCTGATATTTGTTCACTTTTCTAGAACTCTCTTAATTAAACTGCTGTAATCTATGTTTTCATTCCAAACATAGTAATTTTGTTGTTCAAGAGACACAGAGCTGGAACATTCTGATGCTTCTGAAGTGAGGGTGTATATGAAAATTATTTCATAATTTTTGGAGGCACATAAAAAGAAATTGTATTTGATGGAGAATTAACTCCCTTGGAAAATGCTGCTGTGAAAAAAATCACAATAGTCTATAAATCACAGTGACATTCTCTGTTGTTTGACAGTTACTGGCCAGAAAACTTAAATCCAAATTGCAAAGTAAAGATGCGTTATTGCAATTTCCATTTCTTTTTTTAGTTTTGTGAGGGTTGTCCAGATCAAACCTTACATATCAAGGTGGGAGTGATAGCAAAGATGTTCCTGGTTTTTTGCAATGTTCTTCAGTCTCAACTCAGCATCTGGTTGTCATTTACCCTCTTTCAGCCATATGAGTCACTCAGTTTTAATATATTGATGTAGCTAATTAGTGAATCCTGCCTCACCCAAAGATTGTTGTGATGGATTCTTATGCCTGAAATGTGCAACTATTGTGTGATCCTGTGTTGATATTGATGCATCTGCTGAAATTTTTCTTGTAAAGGTACACCCTTATCATCTTGGAAATACCATCCTCCACATTTTTGTCCTTAAGGTGAACAGGTGAACATTTTTTCGACAGAAACTCAAATAGCCTCTCCATGTAAAAAACTCAAGCATTATTTATAATCATGCATATATTTATAAGAAAAGCTTTAATTATTTTTTCCATTTTCTGTGGTGTGGTCTAAGTTTAATGACTGGTTTGATGATATAAGAACAGCTAGCCATGTATCCACCCTGAGGAAGAACTGAAGTTTGCAGAGACATTCATTGCCCTTTGCAAGGCAGATGCAGTTTTGATTTTTAAAGTGTTTTTTGAGCATAGAGTGTTTCCCTAGAGAAACTGCAAAGGGGAGTATGAAGAGTCTCTATTTATTCCCTATGGTCACAAACAAGGGTGCAGCTCCCTCCTGATGGTCTCTGGGAAGTGAAGCTGTGCTCCCTTTACCCAAGGTCTGTGAAAACTGCAACATCTCACAAGAATGAGGGCTGCATCTGTACCTTCTGTCCTCTCTGCTTGGGGAACCTGGCTTTTTAAAAATGTTCTCAGCATCCTTTGCATGTCATTGCTTTGGGCTTCTTCCCTGTTTTCTTGATAGATCCTTGGCATGGTTGATTGCCACTGAAGCCGGAGCAGAAACCAGCATAGTTGTGAAAAGTGCTGTACAGCCCCTCTCTTCTGAAGACCAGGCACACAAGCAGTCCATTTGTTTGTGGAGAGACAAAACAACTCGTCCCTCTTCTTCTAAGGGAAGTATAGGCTCAACTTTTCCCTAGTGCAGTGAATCAGAGTCCTAGAAGGATTTGTGTTGCAAGGGATCAAAGGTTTTGCCTCCCTCATAATGGGCAAGGACACCTCCCACTAGACCAGGTTCCTCAAAGCCCCATCCACCCTGGCCTTGAACATCTGCAGGCTTGGGGAATCTACAGCTCCTCTGGACACCCTGTGCCAATGTCTTACCCCCCACACAATAAAGCATTTTGTCCCAGTATAAAATCTGAATCAGTTTAAGGTTTTGCAGTAACCCACTTGTGTTGGTGAAGCTGCCAAGCAAGCCCATCAGTACTGCTGCATCCTGCTAGGTCTAACCACCCTATTTCACTCGTGCCAATATTGAAAGCAAAAGGAACCAGAGCAGGGAAACAGCTCTGTTGTACACACGACACACACCAAGAAATTGTGAAGGTCTGTGTACAACTAAACTACAGCACAGCACAGAGTTGCTCCTGCCCAAAAGGTCAGGTAACTGTTTTACTTCAGTGCTGCTCTATTAACCTGATGCCTGACCCACAGCAGAGCTAACCAGCTTGGATTTGGTGCCTCACACTGTTGCAAAGCCAGTCCTAACTGGTGGGTCCTTCTCCTACAGTCCCCTGTGTGCTGCAGATACACTCCAGCAGCAGCTCCCACTTCCACCCCCTCCGCTTCAACGGTGGCAGTCCAGCAACTGCATTCTGGCTAAGCAAGTTCATAGCAGTTTGCACTCACAACTCAAAAGAGTGCATGTGTGAGAAAATTGACTTACCAGAGTTAAAGGTTCAGTGACTGTCTTTATTTGCACACTCTCCATCTATCCATTACATTTCTCATCAGAGTGGCTGCTGAGACAAGCAGAGAAATATGAAATCCCTTTAATCAAGTTCTGGTGCAGTATCAGTATGATGCAGCACATCACTATGAAGCTTTTAATTTTCATGCTCTTTTCATCTGCTTTGGTATGGGCTGAGAGAAGAATTTCTCATGTCTCCACAGAGGTAAGCTGGAATTAGACTGTCAATGATGGTCTTGCGTGTGCTCTGGCAATATAATTTAGCTGGTCATCAGTCTATAATGAAGGCTTAGGTCCCTTCTGGCATTTTCATTTGTGATGGCTCAGTGCTTTGTCTCCTTTTTTTACTGCGTGATTTTCAGATAATTGTTTCAACTTACACGTAATTATATTAGATCTGCTATTTAAAAGCCATACAGCACTTGGAGGTTTTTCTTTAAAAAAGCTTGCTGTTGTTATCAAAGTTAAAAGAACATGGAAACATAAAGCAAAAGTGAAGTCTAAGTTGCTTTTTTATACTTTACTCACTCTGTAACCCAAAGCACCAAGTGCACAATTATGTAACACACAGCCCTGAAATCCTGCTGCAGCCAGACAAAGTTTAGCAGGAGGGTAAACACTTGAACTGTCTTTTCTTAACTCTTATTACTTTTATTCAGGTAACCACACCTCAAGCTGAAGAGATGAGTGTCAGTGTAATAACTTTACTGAAAGTAACCACTTTGGGGCTTGAAAGATGTTACTTTCTCTTTTGAAAGCACTCCATCTCATAAATGGTTTTGGATTGTGCTCTGCTCATGCATGGATCTTTGTGGCAGAAAGACAATGTGTTTAAGCCACTGGAACAAGGCTTATCTTCTCTTGAACTCGCAGGTGCTTCAGACTTATCTGGTGCTCAACTCTTACTTCAAGCATTACAGTATTAACTTGCAGAAACAGTGTTTCCCCTGAGCAGAGGTTGTTTCTTGTTTTCTGTTAATTATTTCTTCTTCTGTCAATTCCTATGCTTTAAAAAGATACTATGATTTATGTACTTCTGTGTATATATAATTTCCTTAAACAGATAATATTCTCCAAGTGCAATTTCACTCTTTGGATTTCCTTGTGTGCCTTTCCCTGGGCATCAAAGCAAACCAGAAAGCCAACAAGCCTAGCAGGATCTGGGTGAGAGTTAGTTTAGTTTTAACATCCAGCACTCTGAATTGTTTATCAAGGACTGAAGTCCCAGCCTATGCGGGATTAGGTAAACGCTATTAAAAACATTCAGAATGAGCTATGGGTGAAATATATTAGTATTTTATAATTTATCTGTTGGAGGAAGCAGGATGAAAGGTGATGGTTCTCTAGATTTTGAATGATTGCAGAAACATTGGGCATGCAGTAAATGAATAATTTTAGACAGAGCTGATGAGTGTGCAGCTTTATGAAAGTGTCTGATGTGTCTCTTGCTTAGACCCCATTTTTGTTTCTTTTGTTGCCAGAATTTCACCATCTGAAGTGAAGCTCTGCCTGTCATGTCTACTCAGGTAGAATTACAAAGAAGTTTTGTTTTTCCTTTTGATTGGCACTCAATTTGTGTTGAGAATATGCCATTTAGTCTTCTGGTGAAATCTTCAAGTCTCACCACTTGCATCTTGTAGAAAAACAAGCTTGTGTGTGCTCAAGAGGCACTTGCCACTCTTTGATTTTTCCCTTGTTGTTGTCAAGTGCAGATGCTTAGACTCTCCAAGGCAATCTCTGTGCCATCAATACTTCTAAATGGTCTATAAATGTTGCATAAAGTGATCAAGGATCTCTAGCGCAGTGTAGATGGGAACAGAGCTTTGGTCTTGAATGCTCTTTCTCAACTGATGAAATGCTGGCCGAATCTTTGTACCCTGTTCCTCACGCAAAACTAGAGAATGGGGAAGCAATGTGGTCTTACTTCCAGGGCTTCAAAGAACTCAGTTCCTATTGCAAACCTATGAGCTGTTCTAATGAGTATGGTCCTTTGCAGTTTCTTTGATGTCTTTCTGATGATCAGAGTAGCAGGGTGGAAGAAACTGTAAGGCATATGGCCAATTTCCTTTTTTCTATGTAAAAGTGAGAAAAGGATCTGTGGGAGAAGATGTACTGCCAAAATTCTTCAAAAGTCAACTCAAGAGGCTTTAGGATTGCTCTCCCACTGCACTGTGAATAACAGTGATCTACCCTAATAAAAAGAAAAGAAACCCCAACGTATCTACAATTTTTCCTTCAAATATTACAAAGCTTAATTTGAAGTCCTCTACTTTCAAAAAACTAGCAAAATTTGAATGTCCTATTTAGCCCCCTTTGCCTATCTCTACCTGATGCTCTCACTGTGACCACCACTATATTTTCCTCAGTAGAATTAATGACATTTTATGTGTTTGCAGCCAGATGAATCTCCGTGGTACAAGGGAACAGTTTGTTTCAAAATCTCATAAGAAGCTTGTTACAGTAATTGCTCATGAAAAGCAAGGAGAACTTCACATGAGATAGAAAAAGAAATTCTCAGTGTTCAAGGGCTTGGAGGATAATAGAGTGTCGCCAAATTAGACTCTTTGATATTGAAATAGCTTTCATGTGTGACAGGAGAGAATTAGGCATCTTCCTTTAAAATAATTGATCACGGGCCACTTGCTTCTTCCAGCTGTCACGAACTGTCCTCTGTTTTGGCTTAAAAACAAAACTTATCTGGTTTTGGACTGTTGGAGCTTAAAAAGTAATGATCCAGATGAATAACCTCCTGATTTTCACTGCCATGGAAGCAGCATTAGTCATTCGCGGGTGCCAGATGTTATAGTTAGTCACATAATTTTGGCAAGCTAGTTGCTGAAGAGGACTTCAGGGCTCTTCTGTGGAACATTAAGGCTGTAGCACACAGTGACAATTCACCCAAAACAATTTTCTGCCATCCTTAGCTCATATTAGTTAAAACTGGAGGGCAGAGAAATGTGAAGCTGGTAGAAGCTTCAGTGTCAGTATTATGGGACTGTCAATCAAGGAGATGGGGAGTCCCCCCTCTTTGCAGACCTGATCTTGCTGTGACCAGCCTAAGGCATCCTTCTTACAGGCGCTGCTAATATTTTCCACTGTCTGGGTTTGTCTTCTGAATCCATAAATATTTAAAGTGGCAACGTAATGCTTGAATGTTAAATAGTCCTGTTTAAGTGAGACAAAACTAGCTATTTTCTATGGCATTGTCAGAGAGAAGCAATGTATAAAGTGAAAATGAGAAAGACTTAACGAGGGCATGTAAGAATCAGCTCGTAGCTCATGAAGCACACAGGAAATATCCTTTGTTCCTCTTCCCCACGAATCACCCTCATAACCTAGTATTAAGACAAATTAGTTTATCTGATAACTAGAGAAGATTTAAATAATTAAATGTGGCTTGGAAGTAGTAAAAAATAGCAGCTATGCTCCAGAGTTAGAGCTGTACATGCCACAACTTATATGGAAGGGTAAGAAGTGAATGCACTCCTTATTTGCAGTTGGTCAGGCACAGTAAATGATCTTTCAATAACTCCAGGAGCTGGCAAGTTCCTTCACCCATGAACTATTTATGGTGCTGCTGTGAGCATGTTCTTCACTTTCCTTGTTCTCTGACACAGATTATTTTTAAACAGATGGCAAAACAAAAAGGCAAACCAAAAGGAAGCAGAAAGAAAATGACACACAGTGGAGAGTCCAGTTTCCAGGTGCTCTTCCATATGTAGGTGGAGCTGATGGCTGTGGATATGTATCCAAGGAGATGGGCTTCAGGAAAGTACAGCCCAGCAGCCCTGAGGTATGATAGTATAAATCATTACTTCAGTTCCTCTATACTTTGTCTGGATTTTCCCTTGTTTGAGGGAAAACTATTTTTAAGGCACTCAAAAGAAGAGTGGGATGACAACAGATTATTCCTTCATTGTTTTGCTCACTATCTTAGTTTTAGATTCTGCCACAGCTGTTTTTGTTCATGCTTTTTCAGATTACTTTTTTTGTTTACTAGATGTTATTTCAACATATGTTTCTTTGTTCTGTGTTTGGGACAATTTGTCTTAAACCTGAGCTTCCCTCAGAACAGCAGGAGCAGCTGTGGCAGAACTCAGCAGCAGCTGGCTGCTCGAATATTCACCCATCTTCCCAGCAAGATTTTGAAGGTACAGAGGTATTGTTATCAGTATCCCACCTAGCAAACAAGAAGGCCAGCTGGGTTCCATCTGCAGGGCGGCTGTTGGAGCCTCATTTAGATACATTCTGAGGCTAAATTCCTCAAGCTACAGGGGTGCTTGCAGCCAAATTCTTTGATGCTAGTGACAGTCCCTGACACCGCAGGCAGTAGCGCAGGATGACTTCTGCAGGGCTGAACCCTTACTTCTTCATCACTGAAGACACGGCTAGGAGTGGGAAGGGATATTTCATCAGGTCCAAGCTCTTCCCCTTCAGCCCACACACTTTGGCAAGCTCTGTGCTTCAGCAAAGAGGGAAATCAACTCTGGTACTCAGAAAGATGTTAAAACAAAAATCAATACCAAGCAATTATTGGCAGCTCCAGCCCAATAGCCAGCATCCTGCACTGCATCAAAAGCAATAGCTTGGAGTCCAACATTGGAACATTGGTGCAAGCTGAATATTGCTCCTTTGAACTTAGGTTGTTTTCAGTTTGCTTTGTTATTTCCTGTATTGTTCATTTTGCTAAGGAGACATCAGGAAGAAACACATTTCACCCTGTTTTTCATAAGCAGCACAGCAGTTCTGACAGTGGTATTGCAGGCAGCAGGAAGATCCCTCCTTTCTTGCTGCATCCATAGTGTAACAATTAGTCTATATCTGTCTTAGCTTTCATTAGGTTTTGTGCCCTTGCTTTGACCAAAACCCCATTGCTCTATAACTTCCTTTTCTAAAGGCAAGACATTTTCTATTTCCATATTAAATTATTAAATGTGTGCACATTCAGTTATTTGAATTTATTGTTTGACCTTCTTGATCTTTTATATATAACCAATGCTTATATATATATTTAACACAGATCTTTCCTCCATCTTGTCTGGGTTTAATATACTTATTCTTCTCTCTGAAAGGATATACAAATTATTTTCCTTTCTTCTCTCAAGACAAAATACTTATTCCTTTGGCCCTCTAAACAATGTTGCTCTCCATCTCTTCAAGTTTCAACTCAAATCCTCAAATAATGATGAGAATTTTACCCATTTCTCAATCTTTTTTGATATCATACCCTAACCTCTTTTTATGTCTTTCTAAATTAAGAAGCAGTTAAACCTAAGCAAAGAGCAGAAATATTTGCAGTTAGTCATAATATCAGTCTTTTCAACATCAGATCGCTAAATTAGTTTCCCTCATTTCCAATAATGCTCTGTCTTCAGTGAAGAACTTGCAGACCTACTTTCACATGTTCTTCCACTTAATATAAACTCATCTTCTTTGGGATTTTATTTTTAAGGGTCAAATTTTCTAAAATGATTTCAGCAGTTACAAGAACAATAAGAATAACCCAGTCTCTCTCTTGGTTTTATTGGCTATTTGGTGGAGAAATGTGCCACCCATCCCATCTAGAAGCCATTTACCCTTCTATTACCCATTACACTTCTTCTACATCCTTTATGTAGGATACCAAAGTATCCATTAATGATATGATTATTAGTAAAACTCTCCCTTAATAGCATTGCTTAAGTATCTATAACAACCAGATCTCATAAGGAAATTACATATTGGTTTCTCAGCCCAATAAAACCTCTTTCATTTTTTTTCCCAGTGAGATTGAGACAGATACTGTTGTGCCCATGCCATTGTTTCTACCTTTACACTTTTATGCTCAGTTCCTTTGTTGATGCACCCCACTGCCTTTAGCTTTGTCTCTGTCTTTCTGCACACTGCTTTTTCTCAATACATCTGCTCTAAGTGTGGCTGCTATTTTACCACATGCTGTTATTCCTTCTAGTGTCTGATTTCACATTCTGTTCCAATAGTTTGACCTTGCCTGGTCTATTTGCCAGGCCTCCTGTGTAAATGCACGATGGGGAAGCAGTTTCTTACCAGCCATGCCCAGCAACCCATGGGGGAGAGAAACAGCTCCTTAGAAGCTCTATCAGCTGCTTGGCTGTTGTTTCTACCAGTGTGAGTTTCTTTCCTCACGCTCTATCAGCTGCTGCCAAGTCTTTCATTACCTCATTTGTTACTCCTGAGAACCAAAATCATGCCCAGTTTCCCTCCTAATTTCTTTCTAAAGTCCATTCTGTGAGGCATGCCAACTGTATTTTGTAGGAATCCAGGATAAAAATATGTATTATTCAGATTTTTCCTCATGACTGGAAATATTCTTAGTGTCTATATTTACCTACGCTAACTTCAAGTGTTTCAAATTTAGTGTTTGGAGCTTGAACCAGTCCCTGGTTCAGATGCAGAGTGGGCAGAGCTGGGTGTGGATGGCATGGAGGTCTTTTGTCCTTTATCTCTATTCTGATGTCCTCTTTATCATGAGAGTTTCTGCAGTTAAACTTCATGCATCTATCCTTTCCTTGCCATGAGAGGAGTGGACAGACTTGTTCCTTCAGATTGTCAGTTCAACTTTTTTGACATTTATGGTTAAATCCTTGTTCCGTTTACTTAGGTCAGCCTGTCATTAAATTGCTTTTCAACTAATTTAAGGACTAAAGAAAGCTTTTTTAATAGCTCTTGCTTCATCTTTAAGTTGGGAGATTTTCACGCTTCTTGGAGTCTGTCACTGCATTTCAGCAATAACAGTATGTTAGATGGTAACAAGGTGCTACTGGGGTTGTGAAGGGGCAAAACCCAGCACAGATACATGACTGAGTTCTGTGACAGTACATAAACTGCGTCCTAGACTCATTATTACATGCACCTCTAAAATGTTGCCTTATGTGTAGTTATCTTGAGTTTTCCTAAGCACGTAGACTTGAATCTCAGTTTATGACATGTGTTAGTCGATGGGACTCAAGCCTTTTTCCAGCAGACCAGGAGCAGCCTGGTGTCCTGCTGCAAATCAGTCCCATGGGTCCCTTTCCTGGCCTCTGTACTGGAAGCATACTCTAATCATTTTATGGTCTTCCAGTGACTCAGATATACTCCCTGAGTTTGACAATATCTGCAGAGATTTTCTGTTCATGCCATGGTCCCTGCAAAGACAAGCAGCCCTTAAGGGACTTCAGTGGAGCAAGACCTGGTTTAAGAGAAATGCACTCCTGATTACAGCCATGGTTATATGCCATGGCTGAAGAGTTGGATTATTTTAGTGGACTTGGTTCTCGGAAATGGAACAGAACAAATTTGTGCATAAGTAGAGCATAAAATTACCTGTAATTCATTGACAGTTACTTGTGAGTAACGGTATCTAATCAGACATTGCTCCTGGGACATGTCTGCACTGGTACTTCCAATTAGGAAGTCATTACAAAGCACGCGCACACATTTCTGGAAAACTCAGTTCTGTAGTAAACAGAGTTGGTGTTGCTTGCACGTAAAGCCCTTCTGAAAAAAGCTGATTGCATTGTGCTCTGAGTATGTGAACTGAAGAGGTTCAGTAATGAAGGTGCCTAAGCTTATCTCTTTACTAATATTAGTATTTTCTGTTACCAGTGCTGCTTACAGTTGGTGCAATGCAGCCCTGTTTGTCACAATATTACTTTACTGCAATTTGGTTTCAGTGAGGCTTAAGCAGATGCTTAAGTGTAAACTGTTCCAGAAGTGTGGGGCCTCACTGAACAAAATGAGTATGCAAGAACATTTCAGAACATTCAAATCAACCTGAAACAAAGAAATGGGAAGGTGTGTCTCTGCTGGAGCAATACAAGACTTTCTTGTAAGGAAGGATTTTAATTACAATCCCACGCTCAATGTTTTGAGAGGTTACAGGCATCAATTTTGCATGTGGTTATTTTCTATGGAATTCAGCAGTTCTCTATATTCGTAGTCCTGGAAACCACAGGAACCCAGATTTTCTTCAAGCTGAGCTAGACAGGCGACTTCAAAGTGAAGAAAGGAGAGCCCCTATGAGCGAATGCTTTGTGTCAAAACCATGTTTTTCTACAATTGTTTTACTCCACTAACTTAGAAACCAGTCTAGAGAGTTTATTATAGATTAATGGTAGTCTGTCTCGATGTTTGCAGAGCAAATTGATGAGCAGGCACGTGAGAAAGATGAATTCAGTGTCCAAGTCAAGTATTCTGTGAAAGGGTTGGGTAGTTTCCAATACACTTTTCAAACAATCTGAGATAAAAAGATATCTAATTAGATCATTCTGTCGTCACAGCATCAGCCTGAAGCTCCAGTATAAATGTGATACAGTCTTGGTCTCTTTTCCTATAGTCTGCTGATTTTGAACTCTTGCAGGAAATTCTCTATTTGGGTTTGAACTCTACTAGCTTTTGCCTTCCTGAATATTTGATCATGATACTAGGTTAAAAAAGTATTCTAACTGATGCTTGTCTGTCCCCAGAATGCTGATAGCTCAGTGCTGATAGCTCAGTGTGCAGGGATTCATGTGCCAGTAGATTTGATATATAAAAATCATTTGTCCATTTAGCTTTCTGCATTTTCATAAGGTTATGGATTTCCTTGTTATGTGTAGGAGCTGTCACCCTGGATCAGAGCTATGGTGATTCATTGGCTTGATGCTACTGGAGCCAGAAGTAACATTCACATGAGAATTTCAATTAAAACTCAGAAGAGATGTAAGATATACACTTTAAACAGGGAGGGTGATTCATCATTGGGAAGGAACTAGCCTTGGAAGCAGCTAATTTTTCATTTCTGTTTGCAAATTAGAACTGGAAGTCTTTCTGGAAGATATGCTGAAACCAAAACCAGTTTATTGTGTTGAGTACAAGGATAGCTGAGTGGGATCAGATGGCATGTGCCTGAAGAATGGGCTACATGAAGAGACAGTTTTTTCAGTTCATTTGTCCCACAGAATAGTAAAGAGTAAAGACCCTAGGAGCAGGAAACAGTAGCTTTCATGGCAGAACAAAGGCCTCTGACTTCTCCTCCAGTCATCTGAAGTCGAGAAGGTTTCATGCTGCTGGCTTGGTGCTTGCCTTTGACAGAGACCATTAGCACATCACTGATTCAGTGCTGAAAGTACGCATTTCTGCCGAGGGGCTGGGTTTAGAAAATATAAGGCTTTCTGCAAAATCAGCATGTGTTTTGCATGGAAAGAAAAGGATGTGGCAGAGTGTATGCATGAGGAGTAGGACAAGAATATCAAATTCATAATTTTCAGTTTCTAGGAACTGTATTAGGAAAACTGTTCTAGGAAATGCTATCAGCTGGGGTTTGGTTTTTCTGGTGTATTTGAAATATTCAGTAAATTTAGAATATATTGCATCATACCCTAATACATAATTGGGCATTGGAGCCACAAGTAGCCCCTTTTTGTTTCTGAATTTTTTATTCATGCAGGACAGATCCCAGTTGGTGTTCTTGTTTACAACCTCCTTTCTAAGACCATTGTGATCTCCCGTTGTTTTCCACACTGGAAAGGGTCATATATCATCTGTGGCAGTAAAATAAAGACATATGTAAATCAGAACCTCACTTACTGCTGAGGGACAACATCTGCAAGGTGATGTTCATTCATGCACTTTTTTATTTTCTGGGATGGTATAGACACTTTTGTCTGGGTATAGTTTTTCTTTCATGTTTCCTTGTCTTGCCTTTATTTTATCCTTCCAGATTTACACTCCTGGACAGCTACCAGGAGACACCAAATTACAAAGAGAAATCCCACAGTCCTCCATGTGCTCTAGATTTCAGGTCTCTTATAATTGGCAGGTATTGGAACTGAAGAAAAGATCAGGTGTTTACAGCAGCTTGAAGCACATATAGCTGCAAAAGTAATAGCTCTTGTCTTGATTATTTACAGACTTTGGCCAAAGTGATAACAACTAGCTGCCAAAGCTTGCAAAATCAGCCTATAAAAGTACACTACCAACAGTGTTGTATTTCTCAAAGTTACTGAGTATTGTCCCACTAGAATGCAGAGTGGCTGCAGGGCTGTAAAGGATGTGAAAGACAGCTTTGACTGCAAGCAGTGTGCTGTGTCATCTAACTTTACCATACCAGATCCTGGGAGCAAAATCCAGCAGAGGGTGTTTGCTGGTCCTGTGCTGCACACAAGGGCGCTGACAGCATTCCATGTCACATTGCTTCACGTCTCTGTTCCAGATAATGCCAGAGAGTTCTCTTTAAGACAATGGCAAGATGTGGCTGCTGAGGATGATTCGCTCCAAGCAATCTTTCCTACAAGCAGCAGGTATGAGATATAACCCTACCCAAGTATTGCAGCTTTCCCTCTCCAGATCTACCTTTGTGCCACTCTCTGTGACTGGCTACACAAAATTTTAGCTTCATGCTGTAGCAAGATGACTCAGCTTGGCTGAATTTGCAACTTTTCAGATATTTTGCACTGTGAAAGCATTCACAGAGAGGAATAATTTTGTATGAGTGTCACAGGGGTGGGATATGAAGACTATCCAAGTGCTGGGTGGTTGTGGTCATTCTGATCCACAGAGGGTTGTATGGAGCAAGGAACCTTCTCTGGTCCCTTATCATGAGTTTTGGAGACACAGATTAAGATGTGTTAGGAAAAGAGTCAATGTAACAGCATGTTCAGTAGATGTTCTCTCATTGCAGAATGCCTGGAAAATGGCATTCTGTCGGAAAACATGCTTGAAACTGTACATTTGTCTGGAGCTCAGACACTTGACCTAAAGTTTCAAAGAAGCCCTTCAACCCAAGTGGTAGCTATGGGTCTGATTGATCTGAAGGAATCCTTCTCTAGAAGATGATGCAATACTCAGGGTCTTCCTTCAGGATGATGAGACAAGTTGATGCTGCTTCTTTTTACTACTATAGTGAGATACCAAGCTACTAGGCTACAGCTAAAGTGCCAGCAGGTTCAATTTCTGCCTTCGCTCTGTAGGGTTCAAAGAGGGCCCTGGAAAGGGAAGAAGTGTCCCTTTTCTCTCCTCCTGAATATGTGCCACTGGCTCAGTACCTGGGTTGTGTAGGCCTGGGCTCACTTAAACATGAATTAAAGCTCTAAGTGCTATGGACTTTATCAAATATAAGGCACAGCTGTAAGTCAGGTAGCAGAGGACCTTCAATCTGGCAGTGGGATGAAGGTCTCACTCCATCTAAGTACTTTAAATAGAGATATTTTCATTTGTCCCAGCTCTAAGTAGCCACTTCTCTGCACTGATTTTCTGTAGAGAGAAAAGTATTTGACCTTCTGTTGGGTTCTTGTTCTGAACACTAAAAAATTGGTGCTTAATAGCTGGAAATTTTGAGTGAGGGTAAAGTGTATCTAACACTAGGGGTCTTAAAATGTGAGAAATCAGACAGAGATCTAGTCAGGGTGACAGAATAACACATCCAAGAAAAACTCTGAAAATTTCTATGGTCAAGAAAAGGAAAACTACCTCAAAAAGTCTTGCTTCTTATCCCTGTCTCTCACTGTTTTCCATGAACACTTAACTGGAGGATGCAGTACTTCTCTCTGATGCATTTCCTTCACACTAACAATGGTTTATGTATGTATGATTTTTGACGACAGTGGCTCTTACTGAATTACTGAGCTAGTCCATCAATCTCCTGACTTCATTGAAATTTCACATGCTGAGTTTGTTGATTGTGTTATCTTTTGGTATATTTTTCATAAGGCTGTCATGGCAACAAAAAGAGAATGAGATTTTCCTTCAAAACCTCCCTTTTTGTCATCCAGATGAAGTGATGCTGTGCCTCTGGTTACTGATTGTAACCACCCTTGTGAAACACCTTCCACAAGGACATGTCTAAACAGGAATTTGCTCAGTTTCACTGTCTCATCTGTTTTCCCCTTCTGTAGAAATGCATGAAAAGGCAGTTTGTCTTCAATAGTTCAATAAATAAACTCTAAAATGGGATTTTCTCTTCAGCATGGACATCAGCACCTCTTCTCCAGCATGAAACTCCTCCTTGTCCCACTTGCTGCCATTTCTGTCCCAAGCTACAAGAGCTGCAAGCAGTAAAGGAAACACAGTTTAAAAATAAAAGGATAAATTGCTGCAGACTCAGGTCTGGAATATGTCAAATTAAAAAAGAGAGATAAACCACCCCTGCTGCCAAACATCGCAATATATTTGCCTGTGATATTTTGTCTTTGCTCATGTATTGCTTGTGGCAATTTGGCCACAAGCTTATTCTTAGACTCTTCAGTCAGCTGGTTTATCCCTGATATTTATATTTTATTTTCTGTTGCCTAATTTATTCTTCTAATTGCTAACTTTTACCTCCTGTGTGGCTGAATCATTGCCTTTCCATCTTTGACAGCTAAACCTATGATATTTGTATTGGTGTTAGCTGCACAAAACTACCAGGCTTCAAAAGTTGTTCATTGCACTAGTTTCTCTGTGAGTTATTAAAAACTGATCACAACCTTCATTTCCTTCATTTCCAGGCAGCCTTTATATAGGACATGAACTTTAAAACCTAGTTCTTAATGACAGGCTATAACCATGAGACAAGGATCTGGCTATTGTCGCATTCAATTTATTTTAAGATTTTCTCATTACTAGTCAGGAAACATAGGTGCAGATCATGAACTAGGAAATCCATTTTGCATGCTGATGCTCCCCTGAGATTGCTTTTCTTTGTTGTATGCTTTGTTGTATTTGAAAAGCATTTTGAAAATTCATGCACAGAAAAACTTTCCATTATCCTGGGGTAATTCAGATCCATCAGAGGATGTAAAATATGTCAATAACACATGAAAATTGCACCAAATTAATTAATGCTAAATCTAACTATAATTCCCAAGTTATTGCTAGACAAACATCATTATGGTAATGTGAACTGCATTTATTAAAAATGTTGTCATTGTGCATTTCTCTGTTAAGAAGGGATGCACTTGCAAAGACTGTGTTTCTTGTTGTTAATTTGCACTTGCAAAAGCAAATATGCAACTTGTGAAAAGTTACATTGACCTTTCAAATAAACTTCAGATGTTTGTCTATAAGCAGCTATTTTTTATTTTGTGATAAACAGGTAATAATACCCCAGGGCCCTTCTAGAGTATTTATGCAAGACAGATAATCAGCCAAGGAGAAATTTAGTTATCTTTAATGATTATTTACAGCAATTTCAAGAACAAATCTGCTTTCTTTTCTAACAGCTTTTAAATAACTTTCATTTTCCTTTGTTTTCTTCAGTTTCTAGTACTCAGGATTACGGCTTGCTTCATATTTTGAATTGTATTTTCACCTTAATTCAATCGAGCAAATATTCAGCAGTGATGCTGTTTGAATGATCTGGATTTTCTCTTACTAGTCATTTAATTTATACTGACTTTACAGCAATTGATACCTTCTGCCTATTAAAATATCTTGTAATAATGTCTAGTATCAGCTGCATTGGGTATCAGGTTGTAATATTCCTGTTACCACTTCCTCTGCCACTGCCTTGCAGAGCTTTTGTGTCACTTCTGTCTCAGAGTCGCAATTTTCCTCTTGTTCCATGTCTCTACCAAATGTACCAGAGTGGAGAAAAGGTGTGACCCAGAGCTGGCAAGATGAGTGCTGTACCAGACAATGGCTTAAATGTGCTTTGGCCTGCCTCCTATCCTCACCATGTCTTGAGGCCGTGGAGAGGCTCAATCTACCCCTCTCATTTACATCATGGCATTCACTCATGCATGTTTATATTGGGGTGGAATTCAGAAATCCACGTTCTGCAGAGCAGAAGAGCAAGGATAGCAGTCAAATTTACTCTACTTGAACTTGGGAGTTCTGTTCTTCTGGACCACAAATTGATACCATGAATTGATGCCAAAATTTTCCGCACATCCCAAATTAAATGAATGTCAACCAGTCATCTTGGAGTGCGCAAACTGGAGTGGTGCTGACACCAACACCATGTCACAGTGCAAGTTCATCCGGCAGAGTGGAGTCTCTTGCTATGAACTAAAGGATAAACAAGTCTTTAAGGAAGTAGTGGGGGAATTTGCACTGCGACGGCAAGCCATGATCACCACAGGCTGGGTATTCCATAGTGGAAATGTCTAAAAAAGTCCTTGGCCACTTCTGGGCTTTTTGTCCCCTGTGCTTTTGGAGTTATGATCTGCCTTCCCTGTTTCCACTGCAATCCTTGTAGCTGATGGTATTTCCTGTGTCCTACTTGACACAATCATAGCTAAGTGGAGCAGGGGGAGATGGAAATGATATAAAGCTAAAACAGAGGGGAAGGGTAAATTATAGCACAGTCAGAAAAGTCACGGCACAATATTGGTTAAAGGCATGAGACTTAAGTACTGACGAAGAAGCAGAAGAGGAAAAAACTCCTACCTCTGAAAACAATAAGGAAAATAATCCCATGGGATTTTGTCTTTCAAGACAATAGGACAGCAACAACTCAGTTTTCTGTCTGCAGAGAAGGCATGTTGGCAGGGGAAAGCATGACAGGTGTGTTGTCATATTCCCCTCTGGGCTGAGCGACAAATGTTCGTCTGAAATCTTACTGATGCAAGGCAGAATGAGAGCATGAAAAAGTGGGAGAGTGGCATTCCCAGTATTCTGAAAATATGTGCTGCAAATGAGCAACAGATGGAGCCCCCAGCATCAGCAGCCTTTTCAAGCAGGCTTGCTAACATTGCAGGCTTGTCAGGTGTTTGAAACTGTGGGAAAGGCTCTGATGATGAGGTTCCCAGTGCCCACATGCAACTTAAGTACCACTGACAATTACCCCAGATCATATCTGTTATTACATGGCCTTTCCTAATACTGCATACACCCCTCATCTTACTACATAAAAGAGAGTTTTTTTGAGGAAGGGTGGATGAAATGCCTGAATACATGAAGATACTCGCTAAGCTTTGATACTCCAGCTTTCCACTTGACCAGTGTGTCTGATGGTTACTGGAATCTGTGTCCTGGTGACAGACGGGAGCTGTAAGTTGATTGTCCTGCTAATATTTAATATCCAGCAGCTAGTATCCATCATCCTTGCTGCAGTTGCTTCTGTAATGCTACAGATAGTAACCAGATGAGAGTGTGGAAGGTGAATCTGTCCAGAAAATCCCACAAGCACCCAAATTACAGATGACAGGTGGAAAGCAGAAACACTAAGGTCCTCTGGGCTCCATGACAAAGTGCTTCTCCTAGACATGATGATTTGCCCTCTCCACTAATAAAAAATTAGTGGAAGGGCCTACCATTTGCAAGGTCTCATTTAGAGCCTGATGAAGGGATGATTTCAATCAGTTTATCACTTGATACTTTTTTTTTGTTTCTTGTTTGTTTTGTTTAATTGTTTACAACATTGCTTGATTTACTGTCTGGCTTAGAGTTTTTTCTTCTATTAATTCCCAGATAGAATGTCAATGGCTAAGATGCTATTTTAATGAGCTATCAGTTCTAAAACACTCCAGACTTATGCCCTAATTAAGCATAAATATGATGCAGGGTTATGAAATTGTTCTGTAAAAGACTGCCTACAGCTGTAGCTGAAAATTGTTCCCCAGGAATATTAAGGAGACAGCTACAGTCTACAAGACATCTGCTGAAGTCAAAAGCAATAACAAAAATCAAGCACATTTGTGCTTTTACAGTTTACAGTTTGCTTGAGTTGTGAGACAAATAACCCCTGACTGTGGCAGTGTGAGCTGGGTGGCTGCTGAAGGGGAGTGGCAGGGCTTGGTCATGCTGCTGGCAGTGGCACCAGCTCACCCGAGTGCTCAGGGGCTCGCTGTCACCACATTGCTCTGCTGTGCCTGTCACCAGGCCATGTGTTTTCAGAGTTATTGCCTGGTTTTTCCCTGTGAGAATGAGCACGGCTGTGCCAAACAAAACAGAATGAACAATGGTTTGGAGTGTTTGCTGAAACACAAATGTTCTTGCAGAGCCTGAAGTGGCAGAGCGGGACAGACAACAGCAGATTATTGTTCAGAGCAGTGATTTTCATTGCATACTTGAGAATCACCTGGAGGCTTCTGCTAGCCTGTAGAATCTTACCATCTCCAAAAATATTTTGTGGATCTGTTCTGGTTCAGAGATGTTCTGCATGTGCTGTGTTAGTCTCTGGAAATTATTTGAGAAGGGCCCAGAATCCTTTTTGGGGAGTAGAAAACGAGGTTGTCTCAAGGGAGGAAACAGGACATAAGAATTGAAGAGTTCACGTCTGCATGCTAAAATCAAATAGTGATCAGAAGGGTGGGGAATGTGCATGGGATGCAACTGCCTTGTCTGCTCCAGAAGCCCATCCTGTCCCTGTGGCAACCCTCCCCGTATGTCCAGATTTGGTTTTCCTCAGATCAGATTGTGGGGGAGGGAAGGGTGAGAGTATGAGGATGGCAGCATGGATGTAGCATCCCCTGAAGTTTCACGTTGGTCCATGTGAAAAAAACCATTATTCGATAGCGCTTATACTGCCCTGTATGTACATGGGCTTTGTGTCTGTCGTCTATTGGTTTGGCCCATCTCTATCTGAACTTGTCACCCTGGCATCTCCCTGTGGACAGTAGAAAGGAGAAGGTACCTCAAGAGCATAATGTTCCTTGTCCAAAGACACGTGTTGAGGACAAGAAATAGGAGTAGCAATCATTGAAATTTAAACTAGAGGAATTGCATTCTTTATTTCTCAGTGATGCAAACCTGGGGAACTGCTATGCCTTCTTTCTGCACCATGTGGTCAAAGAGCTGGGATATTCACCAGCAAATACCCTGGATATTTTGAATGTGTCTTGAGTTCCACTTGAGTTCCAGTTCTTTTGAGGTGGTCATTCAGGTTGCCAGGCTGTGTGTTCCTGGTCCATTTGGAGTGACAAAGGGTGCCAGGCCAGGAGAACAGTTCACCCTTTTCAGACTTGCATCCTTTTAAGGTAAGGCTTTGTAACTGCCCAAGCGGCTCCTGCAGAGACTGTAGTTATTGCAGCAGCTCTAGGCCACTGTGTTAAACCTATAGACTCATTGCTTTTGGCAGTTCTGGGCTTGAATGGATTGAAAAAGAAATAAAGTTTTCAGATTAATTTAGTTTACAAGAGAAAAAAAGGTGAAGAAAAAGTTTTTTTATTGTTCGTATAGTTCTGTACCAGCAAAACTGAATTCTGGAAAGAGGATGATAACTCTCTTGTAAAGAAAGAAAGAAAAATGCCCTCTCAAAGACCTCATGCCTTCTCAAAGGATTATATTTTTTATCATTTGTCTTTTACAAAAGTCTTCCAAAGCAGTATGAATATATGTGAAGAACTGAAAAGTCAAAGCAAAATAAAGTGGACATAAGTTATCCTATTTCTGAATATATTGTTTCCTCTGTCATGGTCAGGTGCACTGGGCACCACAGCAGCAGGGATTTGCTTTGAAGCCCTGGAGCAATTTGAACATCTCCCTGTCTTTCCTTTGGGCAGCCTAGGTTTTCTGATCTGAGTTTGTTAGCCCACATGCAAAAGGTTCAGTTTGTGGTAACCAAGACAAAAAGCTGGCAGCCCAGAGGCTTTCCTAGGCTATCATTTTGGTATTGTGCATGACATAATTCTTAAAATGACAGCTTGGCCACGTGACCTGTGGTTCTGGGTCCAAAAAGATTAGAGCCTGCAAGGCTCTTCATCATATACCCACCAGATTCTGCACAGTTCAGACACAATTACCTCAGCTGTATCCTGGTTTCACATAAAAGAAAAACTGGGTCCTTGCAGCCAGATCCTGCCTTTTGCAGGCAGAGGTACTGAAATGAAGGGAGAAGGGAGAGTTCTCTGCAGCCTGCCAGCTGACTCCTGTGCAGTATCTCTTTAGTGAATAGGAATAAATAAACAGGGCCCAGATGGGCTACTTATGATTGACAGGTGTCAGGATGTGTGTACAGCTTTGTCAGTCAAGCTGCTCCATGTCAATTGAACAACTAAACGGTCCAGGGTTCCACTTGTTTTTCCAATCTAAAATGCTTATTAAAATCAAGCCAGAAGATATTGATTTCAGCATGTAGCATTTTTAGCCACAGCTAAATATGTGTCATGGAAATTCAGCCAGATTCTTAGAAAATTCTCTTGTGTAAAGTTTGGGTTCATCTGTGTTAAAAACGATGTATGTGTGAAGTGTATTCATAAACTGCATGGGTATCATTCAGTATTTTTATTGCCTCTGCAGATGATTCTGGAAAAATTTTGGACTGCATGCCTTTCCAAAATTTGCATAAGCAAATAACCAACACAACTCTTACTTTATATTTGTTATCATTGCCACATTGAGACCAATCACCATGTTTTAATTTAGGCATAAAATGATGCCATTTTAGTAAGTGCTACTCAATGCTTGTTTGAAACTTCATTTGTATCTAATTTTATTAACAAAAAAATGTTTTATTAGCTATGGGCAAGTTTTTGGGGGTTTTCTGGTCTTTTTTTTTGTGCGTTTGTTTGTTGGCTTGCTTTAATCATAATTCATTATTCCTCTGTTTTAGAAAATGTAGCTTTCCAGGTAGATAACAGAAAAAATATTGTCATACATATGTGTTATATGACATTAGAAAGAGTGACCAGTGAGCTGAGGTTTTCCCTGTGTGCCACATTCAAAAGGAGCGGGTCCTTTTTGTCCTCCCAGATGTCTGTGTTGTATTTTGCACATGGATTTTTTGATAAATTGCTTCCATGAAGCAAAAAAAACCCCAAAACCCAACCCATACGTATTTGCTAAGTTGAGTCAAAGCTCTTTTCTAGAAAGGAAATATGGATTTTACCTCTGTAGTCTCAGAAGATCCCTTGCTGACCATATTCACTGTTCGTAAGAGGTTATGTATGCTTCTGGCAGATGTTGCTTGTGCTCAGCAAGGTAAATAAAATGTTATATTAAGAACTTGTTTCTTCATTCAAGTCTTGGGGCAAAAACCCAAATAAACATTATTTTTCTTGTATGCAGCCAGTTCAGAGTAGCTCCCCTGTGGAAGCACACATGTATAGTTAAGGCTAGAGAATAAATGCTCTGACTCAGAGTCCTAAGGAGCAAGCAGCTCTTGTTCCCACAGTAGGCAGCTGCTGCCTTTCAGCTCAGCCAGGCTCTGTTGCCTCCATCAGCTCCCTGCCAGACACATGTACAAATTATATTACATCTCATGTCTTAGGTTTTGTTTTTCTCCCATGATTTGTTTTTCTAGTTATGTGTTTATTCCATGGCTAGGAGAAGAGTCATTCCTTCACCAGGGGTGACACAGCTTGCACAATTACCTGTGTATCTCATCTTATCTTGGTGTCTTCTCCTTTCAGTACTGTGCAGATGCTATTTCTTTTGCAAAGAAAGAGAAAGATTCAGTGAACGCGGAGGTGACTGACACACGATAGCCCAAGTCAGGATTTATAATATCTTCTGCCAACTATTTTAGTTTTATGTTGATGATCTCTTGTCCATTACAAGAGCAGACAAGCCCAGTGGTCAGATTTCATACACAAAACTGAGTCACTTATTGAAAAGACAGGCATAAAGCTTAAAAGCTGTTTGTAACTGCAGTGCAGCTCAAGAAAAATGTCACCCAAAAGCCTTCCTCCTCAAAAAGCCACATCATAAAATAACAACCAGCAAAGAGTCCTTTGTTCTTTGCAACTCACTCTACACTCAGCTTTGAGTTGACAGGGTCTAATAATAAAGACAGGTTAATGTCATCTTGCATTTGTAACAGCCTTTTATTATTATAAAAGAGTAATTAGGTCATCTCATCTTCAGTATTAAATTTCAGAAATTTATACAAGTTTTCCTAAAGATTGGGTAAGGAGCATGCTAGATTTGTTTGAACTATAAGAAAAATAAATTTAAAGCCAGATCTCACCTGTCTTTCAGTGAAATAAGTGATATGCTTTCAAAACCTCCCTTCATTAGGCAGCACCTGCCTCTGATATTTATTCTTTATGAGGATGAGCAATTTCATCTTTATTCTTACATTAAAGAAGAGGGCTATTCAGGAGCTGTCCAACTATTTTATTTTATGGAAATTTTTTTAAACATAGACATTTAGTACCAAAATTTAGTTGTTGCTGGTTAAGTTTACATTTTATGTGTGAATTAAAAAAAAAATTTTTTTGGAAGAGCCTCCCAATTCCATACACATGGTGAATTGAGTATTTCTGTGTGTTTGTATGAGATCCTGTGGTGATTCACCAAAATCATAGACCAAATCCATGTTCTTCAAGTCCCTTGCTGCTTTTCCTTCTTGGCTGGGCTATTCCACCCAACACCAAATATTTTATACAAATTATTTCACCATCCATAGTACAACCTCACTGGTGATCTAGTTTTAAAAAAGACTAAACTTTTAGGAAGAATGGGAGACTAAGATGTCTGAAATAAAGTTTTTATGAAGTTTGCTATACTTTAAAATGAACATATAGCTGATACTGGCTTGAAATAATCTGTTTTCAATGTTCTCACCAAGAAAACTATTTGGAGATAGCACTCTCAGAGAAAAACAAATGCAACTACCTTAATATCAGAATTTCCCACAGGATGAAATTTTTGATGTTTCTATTAACCCTACAAAAATGCAGGAATTTGAAGCTCACTTGGGAGAAAAATATTTCAGGCAAATAATATTAAAGATATAAACTATCTTTTCTGAAACTGAGTAATTTTCATCAGCTCCACAGGGTTTTAGGTACCTTTGAAAGAGAAATCACTTTTATAAACATAAAATCTATGTTCAGACCCTGACAAGGAAATATCCAATTTTGAAAACCTTCCATATTACACTTTATAATATTCCAAGCTCATCTGTAAATAATGAGCCACTTTGTTGCTCTGAAGATGATGAAGTTTGTTTGTGAGATATGCAGTGCACGGAGCTTTTTATGCTCAAAGCTCCCATATCTGGGTCAATTTGGTTGTGTCAGTCCTGTTCTAGGAGCTCCCAAAAGTTTTCAGCTCCATCCTTATTCCTAAGTGTGTCCTAGGATGGACTGAGTACACATATCTGAAATGAAGATGGCAGCAGCACAGCCTGACAAGCCTTACCTGTGCCTGTAGTATTCCAAAAGACTTGCCAATAGATGCTGCATAGTGCTACATTTTGATTTTGTCCTGATTCAGAAAAATATAGGCAAAGTTCACAGGCTGAAGAGGATGCTGATTAGCCAGACATTTGAAAAAATTTGCAAAATGAGGCCTTTAATGTTGTGTCCAGTCAGAGTTATGTTTAACAGTGAAAGGAGCTTTGCAGTAAGGGTGTCAGAGTGTAAGGTAAGTTTGACCATTAAGTTGGCACTGATGATTAACAAACCAAGATATTTTATGGGTCATAAACCCTTGATAGACAAGTTCCTTATGCAAATAACAACCCTTTAATCTCTTGTTCAGAGCAAACTTCCTCTGATTTGATAAAATACTTTAAATAATTGAACTTGTAGTTTCTGTGTCTTAGGGGACATCTAGAGCAAACTCAGCAAATATACCGTGTTTCTCAGGAGGGCAATTGCCTGAATTCTATGTGCAAGTTCACTTTCCCAAGATTCCCAACCAGTTTTGCAGGCCTGGGGTGTGGATATGTTCTGCAGAACTTCTGTCTATGCACTTCACCAAAACTGAATGTCACAGCTTTGTTGTTGTCTGATTGTTGTAATACTGATTGTACTTGGGAAAATGTAGTTCAGGCAGGTGAATCATATATTTCCAAAGTGAGCTATAACATTTTAAGAAAATAGCCTTTTTAAACACATTCTTAAAAAATATTAGGTTTTATTTCCTAATATTTTATTCATAAAGTTTTAACATTTATCTGGTGCTGGCATGTCACTAATTAAATGTTTTTACAGGAGACAAATATTATTAATCCTTCTTCTCTGGAGTCAGAAACTTTCCGCAAGGCACTTTGATACAGTTTTTGGAGAGGCATGCAAAATCAGTTCACAAAAAGTCTCACCTTGCAGTAACATGGGGGTTTGTTTTCCTGTTCTATAGGCAAAGCTGGCTGCAAGTACTTTTTCCACCTTGTTCAAGAAGTTTCTTTGTACCGTACACCTGAGCTGTTCTTTAAAGATGGCATCCCTCATCCTGCCTAGCACGCAGCACGGCAGGCAGTAATTGCTCCTGCATCAGCCACTGGGTAAACTGGAACAGATTCAAGAAGGAGGACCTAGCCAAACTTCCTTCTGTCTTCCACTTTCTTCCAGATCTTTCTTCTGCTTCTGATGCAAGGCAAGAAGAATGGGATGTCAGTGAACTGTATTTTGTCCCTGATAATCTCATTTTAACCAGCACACCTGTCCCATTCACAGATTGAAAGAAAATAAGTATCTTGTGATCTTCTTCAAGTGGAAATCTCTTTGTCCTCCTCTGAAGTTATCTTGTGCCATATTATAAATCCTTACTTAGTGTAATGAGCTGGAAATGTGTAGCATTGTAACTACGATTGACCCCACAGTAGATGCAAACTTCCATCTGGCACAGAAAAGAAAAAGGAAAGAAAGGACTTTCACAGAATAAAAGAGCATGTGCTCATTAGATTTGAACTAGAAACTTATTTTAGGAAGATGTGCCATTAGGAAACAATGGCAATACATCAGCTAAATAATTCCAAACCAGGAGATATGAACACTGCACGGGACAGTGCTAAGCAGTTGCTTTCTTCAAGCAGCCCAGAACCACAGGAGTGCAGCAAAGGGGCATTGGGACTGAAGCACGTTGTCTGAACTCAGCTTGTTCCTGGCAGAGCAAGGGAAGCCCAAGGTGCATTTGAGTATCATGAGTGGTGTGAAAATGACAATTTTGTGAGGAGAGGTGTTAGACCAGTACCAAGCATAGCACAGAAATAAAGCCTTTGTTTTAAAGATCCGTTTCAACCCGAACTATTCTGTGAATCTACTGGAGTGCTGGAGCACCTCTCCTGTGAAGACAGGGTGAGAGAATTGTTCAGTCTGGAGAAGAGAAGGCTCTGGGGTGACTTTGTTGCAGCATTTCAGTACCTAAAGGGGGGCAATAAGAAAGATGGGGTCAAACTTTTTAGTAGGGCCTATTGCAATAGGACAGGGGGTAATGATTTTAAACTAAAAGAGGGTATATGTACAGTAGACATAAGGAAGAAGTTTTTTTACCATGAGAATGGTGAAACACTGGCATGGGTTACTCAAAGAGGTATGGATGTCGCATCCCTGGAAACATTCAAGGTGAGGTTGAACTGGGCTCTGAGCAACCTTATCTAGAGGAAAACGTGCCTACTCATTGTAGGGGGTTGTACTAGATGACTTTTAAAGGTCCCTTCCATTTCAGGTTTTCCTATGACTATGATTCTATGTTAAAGAGAAATACGCACTGGATGAAGTTTAGAATCTCTGCTTTTGCAGCAAGAGTCATCAACCAGAAACCAGAAGACAGAGGTCTAAGCAAGAGAGCTAAATACTCCAGAGTAATTGAAGTTTAAATTTGGAATAGACTGAAAATCCAGAGCTCTTACTAGCCATTACTCCAAATGCTGGAAACATACAAATAAAATCGAGAGAAGACAGCAAGCGACCCAACATGCAGAGGAGGCAGGGGTTGATCTTTATTTGTTTGCAGTCAAGTGCTTTAGCAAAATCAGTGCAGGAATGCTGCAGGTCTGGCAGGAGGTGAAGTTGAGCAGAAGTGCACCTGCTACATGTCCCCAAGGCAGGTACAGAACCGATGCTTTGAGCCATGTGAGGGCAGCACAGCCAAGTCATGAAGCAGCAGTTCATGTCTCTCGTGTACCCTAACAGCAAACCAGCACTCTGAAAGAGGAAAAAGGTGCCTCATCACTACATGATCCATGGCAGATGTGTTTCAGCCCATGTGGAGACAAAAATGTTGTTTGAGAAGAAAGCTACATCTTTCAACACAGCAGGAGATAAAATAAGATGTTAACAGGCTTCTTACCTCAGCTACCCAGCAACTAGAAAGGATTAGATCTTCTCTGAAAATCTTCCTGATAGCAGCACCTGCTGAGAGTTGGAAATTCCTGTTTTTTAGCTCATTAGAATGCAGACACAGCCTGTTTCTGCTTCCTGAATTACAGTTGCAGTACAAAGGGGCCAATCTCACAGCTTTTGAACCTGTACACAATCCTTTTGCTGAAACTGAGTTTGATTAACAACTTCAGAACCAATTCACAGGGGCTCAAATTCAACCTGAAATAATTGCCAGAATAGAGAACCCTTGAAGCTCTCTTGCCTGATAGAGAGAAATTAAGGGGTCTCCACAAATGAGAAGAAGATTGTGTAGGTGGAGCATAGCTGCTAAACCTGTCCTTTGTCGTTGACACCATAAAGCAGGCTGCAGGATTGATCTCAGAGTTTTACAGAAGGGGAATATAAGAACGCCTGAGCACTACTTCAGCCTGTCTGAAGGCAACCTTCCAGATTATGTTGCTCAGGAATTTGGACTGTATGATCACAGCCGTCCCTCTGCTCTTTAAAATCTAGGAAATCTGCTTCAGCTGGGATGTTATTATTCTTCCAGCTGTTTTTGATTGTAAATGTGGTTTGTGAAGTGAGAATTGTTTCCACTGTGAGCATCACTCCGTATTAACAATGTGATACAGGAGCCACATGAATGGTATTGACAGCATCTCCATCCTTGGGCATACTCAGTAATCAACAGGAGAAGGTTCTGACCAACCTGCTGCAATCATAGAGTTGATTTTCTATTAGAAATACATCCAGAGCTCCCTCCTAATCCAAGTTATTTAGGATTTTAAGATTGTCTTGCCTAGACTACTAGGACTTTTGGTCTTGTATTATTTAAGAGGATACATGGTCTGTTAAAAATAAATCTAATTACTTCCTGGAATCATATTGTCTAGTGCTGGCTTGTGTATCTCTTGGACTTGCATTGCATTCTGAAAAAGGAGCACATCTGAAAAAAACAAGTGGACTGTTGCAGAATGAGAAAGGAGAAGCTGAAATTCAAGTCCAGGAGGAGACTAGAGTGCATAATATTGCTAAGCAAACAAAACAACTAAAGCATTCAAAAACTTGCTTAGTAATTCTTCTGTACACAGTATAGCTAGGCTTTTTACTTGTTATTCTGACAGAAGGGGTTTCAGTTTTGTTTGTATAAACTTCTGAGCTTGAGTTAAGCCCTTTTCATTATGCAGAGTGAGCACTGCCTCACCCCTTCCCCCAAAGGGCAAACAGGCTTGAGCTTAATTTTGTTGGTTGAAATCTTAAAGATCTTAATTCTTAGAATCTTCAGTCATCTCTCATGAGGCGAGGACTCACTGCCATGAGTAGAACCATTGAATCTCTTGAACGATCAGTGCTTGCTCTTGGCTGTGTACGAATTTCATATTGATTCAAGGGATCAGTGCAAATTCCATGTATTCCAAGTGACTAAGTGTGCTCAGAAAGTACACTGCAGAAATACTAAACCAAGCCTGCAAATTACCAAAGCAGACATTCTTACAGGAATGCTGAGTGAGAGCTGCAGTATTTGGTTAGGGAATACACGTATGTAGTACACCTCACATAGTTACACATACCCTATTAATGAATTGTATCTTACTAATTAGGGAAAGTAAGATTTTTCTGGGCATGAATTTTGGTAGTCATCCTGGCAAATTCAATTAAGCTCGCACCCATTGTTTTAATGGTTATATCCACAAGTTAACAAAATGTCATTTAAAAACTAGTTTAATTACTAGTGCTAATAATTACAATAACTGCTTTGTAATTTAAATGTCAATTCAAAACAAATCATTGTCATGTTTTACTGCCTACATACACCGCTTTACTCTGGATGCGTTCCAGGGCCCACGTACTCTGAATGTGTTTACTCTGCTTTCTAATTTCATCTGATGCTTTACCAGTGGTGGAAAGCTTCTGGCAGATTACAAGTCAGCATTCTCCTTCTGCATTATACTGTGAAAAATTTAGCCTAAGTCAGATATAGATGCTTGCACTTTAGAATCTGCATTGCTGTGGGCTATATACCACTTGTACACAAAATGAACGGCCTGATGGCTGAGCAGAGTGTCAGTGTGCTTTAGCAAACCCATTAGAAACAAATTTTCTTCTGGAGATTCTGAGAGGGTTACAGCATACTGAAATTACTGTGTCTCTGTAAGGGACGATGTTTCCTTCTACAAGCAGTGTTTCCTGGTGGCTTTGGGTACTACAGGGACAGAGTGAAAATTCTACCCAGGCTTTCCCAACTTCTTGGGGCCAGAGAAATCCAATGGTATTTGGACAAGTTATTAGACATTGTGGCTAAAATTTGCAAGAATGTTCATCCCCAATCTCCCGTATTTCAGTGTGCTAGATTTCCCTATGGATTATACCTTGGCACACCTGCAGATGTGACCAAAATCCAGCAGTGAATTACTCTGTGTTTAATTCACTATTTTGGAGGGGTCTTAATAATTGTGCTAATTTCTAGAATTGAATGAATGGTACCACATAGAGGGGCTGCTGGAGAGCCTGTGCCTCACATCAGGCACGGCTGGCTGAGCTAAAAAATCTTGAGTGGCAATAATTCTACCATTACTACTTTGCCTTTGCCCCATGACAACCTCTACCAGTTGTTTCTTTTTTTTGGGAACAATTATTAGAACCGTTTAATAAAACAGCAGAATAAGACTGAGGCCATGCAAAGTGCACAGCTAAAAACCTCCATCATAATCATGACTTATTCCCTATAGGGCAAGGATGGGAGAAATATGCTTCAGGGAAAGCAACTCATATATCTGGGAAGATAATTCATTGTAAGTTAATCCAAGCATACCACAGAAATATCTCTGTTGCTGATTGTTCTGCATAGATGCCATTCTTGATTTCTGAGTAGCCAGCACCAGGGACTGGGAAAGAGTCTCATGTTGACTCATGCCTTCCTTCATGGGTTATTCATAAATAAGAAGTGCTATCTAATTCTGCTAACAAAAATGCCTCATGTAAAATTAATAGAAGCAAAACCCAGAAGGCTCTTTCTGCATTAAGAATCTGTCCCTCAAAAGCAGTTGTCTGATAAAGCTTTAAAAGAAATGTTCTTGACTACTCAGGGTGCCTGCAAAGGGAAAGTGCTGGGCACCCACAAGTGAACTACTAACTTTTCATTCTTTATTGCTGAGGACAGAAGAAACAGTACTCCAAGGAGAAAGATTCAGAACATTTTTTTTTCCCACTGTCTGTATGCAATATGTTCGCTACTGAGACATTATCATGTTTGTTTCCTTTTACTTTTATGTGATTTCCAAGAAACACTAAAGTATCTAAAATCCCAATGAGGTTTTCCTTGTATTAATAATAGGAATACTCAGTGCACCTCTAAGCAAAGCTGAGAGAAAGCAGTCTGAGTGATCAGGCTTTGTGTAATACTAAACCTGGCACATTTCTAGATCAAAGGGGATTGGTTTCAAAAGCACAGACCTCACATGCAAATCATCTTGGTAGCATCTCTTGTATTTGATGCTGAACTCAAATCAAAACAAGGTATCTGTTCCCTGTGGACACAGGAAGTCCACTGAGTATAAAGATACCCTAATGAAATCAAGCTCTGTGACTTATTCTAGCCCTCAATGCTATTTCTGTGACTGGTTAAGGTCTGTTTACAAACAAAAAACAACCCGAAGCCAAGAGATTGGAAAAGCCATGTTAGATGATGCTGGGGGACAGAGGTCAGATGTCTCTCTGGGGTCTGGGAGCCATTGGGTGCTGTCAAAGCATATGAAAAAGTACCTAAACTCAGTTCCTTCATAGCCTGAAGAGGTGATCTCATCATTAGCTGGGTAGGGGGTTCCTCTCTTTTGTAGTATTGTGATGAGAGCTCCTGTCCCATCCCTGGCCTTCTACACCATATTGAATAAAATGCTTGTCAGAAAGAATACAACACACAACTTATAACTTTTTTCTCTTTGATTTCACTTAAAACTCCAAAAAGGCTTGAGTTTATGTGTGCACATACACACATGCAGAGATTATTTTTCCCACTCTGTTGTTGGGATGAAAAATAAATGTTTAAGACAACTGTTGTACAGACCAGCTCCATAGATGGTGAAGGTTTGGTTTCTGCAAAGTGTGTGGGCACATTGCAGCTGAGGCAACTGAAGGCACTGAATGGTCAACACCTGAAGAAGATGCTTCACGAAGCAGGGATGAATTCTTTACTAGATTAAACCTGAATGAAGCTTACAACCTGGTCCCCAAGACTTTGATACTGATATTGATATTAATAAACTGTGTGAACTGCATGAACAGCAATGGTATTCAGAGATGAGTTAATCCACAGATTACTGGGAAAAAAATACTTAACCTTTTCGCTCATCACTTGAGTAATCTATTCTTATTAGTCAAGGTCTAAAGAAAGCAACAACCCATTTGTTGTGCTCTCCAATGGATAAACTCAGAACTGTTCCAAGGACCAGAGAACTTAAGCTCCAAGGAAGAATTGAATTCCCTAAGAATTTCCTATTACATCCTGGTGTCCATGAATGGAAATATGGTGAATAAAGGCAAAAGTTACTTGTCTTTCCTGGCAGCACAGTCACACAATAATACACCTTAGAGATGTCACCTGCAACAGGAAAACTACCTGTCATTTGATGCTGTCAACATGAAGAGCACTAGAGGTAATTACACTCAATGGTACCAAGTGAAGAGGTGCAGAGAAGGCCAACCTGTATCCATTACTGCTTCAGAAACGGCTTTTAGGCCCATTTAAAAACATGATCTGATGGCACCTTCCTAAATGACCTGAAACTCGATCAGTTCTGATTTAAACTTCTCTGATGTTGTTCTGCACCATAACTCCTGTAATCATTGTCTCTAGAAAGTAATTTTCAAAGGCTCCAGGACAGGAGCTTTGCAAACAATTGATTGTTTCACTCTTCAGCTAACCTGAAAATTTGAGATTGAAATTAGTTGCAGTCTCTGTCAAATGGCAACTTTTCTTTTTTTCCTTTTCTCCTCAAACAATAGACAAAATAATTTCAGAGTAAAGTCCATTTCAGGATTCAAATCTTGCAATGTTTTCCTTTGGTTTTCAGGATGTTAATTTGTTTTAAAAGCTTTAAGATTAAATTTTTAATGTTTTGCCTGTCTCTTCTCCTCCTGAGGGTGAAACTACTTGCTGTATTTTACTCCTACGTGCAAGTAGCTACGGTCCCCATTATCCCTTTGTCCTGGTTGCATTTTCAGTGTAGAGAAATGCTTCCTCCCTCTTGCCGTGCCAAGTTGTCTGTCCTCTTCAGGGGGGACAGAAGTCTATCACCCAAGGCTGTGGTTATTAATCTAAATTGAATCTCCTTGTTTTGTGCTCTAGCCATGTCTCTCCTAAGCACCATTTGGGAGAGGGAAGGTGCTGTCCAG
Source organism: Sterrhoptilus dennistouni (assembly GCA_013397095.1). NCBI lineage: Eukaryota > Metazoa > Chordata > Aves > Passeriformes > Zosteropidae > Sterrhoptilus > Sterrhoptilus dennistouni. The sequence goes on from VWZU01000426.1 coordinate 582,943, forward strand.
CCAAAGCTGTCAAGAGCTTGTAGCTGGCACAGTTAGCAACATGGTATCTTCAGAGGACCCTTCACCTGAGGAAGGGAAACTCCTGTGTATAGCTAGCTAAGAAAAATATTTTCATGCTAGCTAAGTCTAATGGACCTTGTCTCTGTCAGCTTAGCAAATAGACTGCAATGCCTGGATGAATCCATTGTCAGAGACAGCTCCTGGAGACTGAGGCACCAGAAGACTGGAAAAGAACATAGGTAGGGCCTGTCTTGAAAAAAAAAGGGCAAAGAGATTGAAGAATAAAAACATCTAAACAGTTAGCTTAATTAAACTCTTGGAAAAAGCTCTGGAACACAACAAGAAAAAAGAAAAACTATAAGCCTCTAAGGAGAGGCTGAGTAACTGTCAATGTAGATTACTCAAGAGTAAAGTATTTTAAACCAGTGTACTTCATGAACTAGCAAAACATTGGTATAACACTGGGTGGACAGGCTTTCTAAAAAAAGAACCTGTTGATGGTTTGTTGTCAAAAGGAAGAATGTCTTGGAAAATTTTCATCAAGTCTGAGATAACCTCAGTTTTGTTTCTGTTACATGTTTTGTTAGTTACATTAATGGTAGAGGGGAGAATAGAGATATTAAGCTGGCCTATAAAACAAGTTGCTGGAGACTGTGAGACAGGCTCAGACTCCAGAATAAAATCAACAAATCGAAAAAGTGATCTCTGGAAAAAAAAGGCAGCTATTTAATAAGGACAAGTAAAAGTTACCATGCAGGCAGAAATGCTTCAGTAAATACAGAAGGGGGGACTACTGAATGAGTCAGTGGAGTTATGATTTTTTACATCCTGCCCAGATGTGACCTTTAAATGACACTGAACCCATGGAAAAATCACATCCAGAGAAGTGATTATTCAAGGGTTGAACAGGAGGAGTTGATATTAGTCATTATGTTGCTATTGGATTGAAAGTCTGTGATTTCAAAACTGGTAAGTTGCTGATGCTTCATCTGGATTGCAGATGGACCCAGTTGCATCACTGATATGCAATAGAGCAGGAAATGCTAAAACTGTTGGACTGGTGTAGGTTATGGCTATTTCGGTGCCTACAGATTTCTATAGGGAGTGAAATGTCACCACATTAATTTTGTGGGGTTTTGCACTCTGCTTGATTCAATCCAAGTCAAAAGGAAGCTTGCCAGCTGACAGCATACTGGGGAACTTACAGTCTGGACTGCTGCGAAGTTTATTCCCCTGCCCCATGATTGGGAAAGAGATCAGCCCATGCAGCAATGACTTCATTCTCACTGGTGGCTATGGGAGCACTGAGGACCAGATGTCCATTCCCTCTGCCCCTGCAACTGGCAAGAAATGCCTCTCAGTAGACAAACAGAATGTAAAACTGTATTTATAACATTTTGAACAGATGAATTGAACTACAGCTCCCATTCTGTACTATTACACAGCCTGTATGAGAGCAACACTCCTTTGCTGTGGTAGTAGACACTACTATGCCTTCCAAAATATGGCTGGCTTTTCTCATTAATTCATTCAGCAGTAATCTTCACCTCTCCAAACCCATTTGCCTCCTTTATGGCTGTGGTGGCAGGATGGCTGCCACCCTTTGTCCCCAGATGTCTGCCACCCTATGAAACTGGCTATGTTGCCAAGACATGGCAGGTTTGTTGGCTATTCTAATTTGGTCTCTGAAATTCTTGGTAGCCAGTGCAAGCATAGCTTGTGTCTATGCAGAAATGCTGCCTGAATATTTTACTGAATGCTTTATTTCCAACATGGAGAACACTGCAATCCACAATGATCACATGAAACAAGTAGAAACTCCTGGGAGCAATAGACTTCGTTTACTGACAGTCTAAAGATAACTAAAAGATAAAATACAGCAGTAGTACTGAAAAGCAATGACTGCAGAGCAGATAAGACCTGCTAGTTGAAGGTATTGCTGAGAAAATGGCAAAGGGAGTTTTGCTGCATTGTACCTGTAGCAAGAGATTCCAGTGGTATCTAGAGGTTTTAGAAAAAGTTGGCACATGTTAAATAATGTGCAATTGTTCTACAAAATTTACAAACCCCACAGTATTTCAGTATCTGTCAGACCTCCATAAGTCTTTTGATTTCTCAATATCTTCCCCTTTATTTCCACTATTTATGGATGCCCTCCACTACAAAAGCCTAAGGATACATGCTGAAAAATTTCCAGGGGAAGAATTCACTCATATTTTCTCATCCTTGCTTTTCAGGCCCCAACAAATGACATTGTGGGAAGACTGATAACAGGGGAAAGTTTCCTGGTGTTTTGGAAGCACCTAGCTAAAGTATATTTCAGGGAGAGGTTGTTGTATCAATCCTGTCCTGTATAAAAGGACAGCAAGAATTGCAAGCTGTTGTGCCTGGAGCTTCTATTTGTTAGGACACACTGGGATAGACAAAGGTTTTTTGCTGCTGCCTCAGCAGAAATTACTCTCAGTTCAGGGACTCTATATGCTTAGTGAGTTGAGCATATGTTTGGAAGAGTCAGTTAGTTAAATAACGTATAGGAAAGGAAGTTTGCAGTGGAAGCAAGTATTATTCGGAGAAGAACAAGTAGAAGAAATTTTTTTGACAAATAACTTCCAGATGCTGCAGCTTTCACATTTCTGTGCTCATGAGAGCATCTGTCTACACCAGTGTTTGATCTCAAGCAGCTAAAGCTGGGTGCTGAGCTGCCTGGAGCTGGGGAAGGCAGAAGAAGCCATTGCTCTTCAGCTGCTTCATTCAGTGTCTTGATAAAACTGGTGCTTCCTGGCAATTGAGAGCCTTACAGAGGCTGTCAGGTGGAAGCGTGGCAGGGCTCCCACTAATTAAAGCAGTCAGTCATTTTCAGTAGAACTCAAGGCCATTAATGTTTTGTATTCAACATTCCTCTTGCCCTCACTGCAGTACGGCACAGCCACTCAGAGGCACAGCCTGCCTTTGGTGAGGCAGGGCTCTTCCTCCTCACTTTGCTTTACTTGGGAGAGCTGTTAAAAAATGTGAGGGATTTTTCAAACTGGCAATTCTCTCTACATTTTCACAGGCAAGAGCAAGCTGTTTGGTGGGGCTGCCTGGCAGCTACTTCCCCTCAGGGGCAGACACTGACAGCATCCCTCAGAAAGGCAGCAGAAGGTGGTGTTTTAATGAAAATGTAAAATGCTAAACCAGCATTGATGCTGTTCTGGACCTGAAACTTGAGTGTTTGGGGAACTGATGGCATCCACACACTAAAATAAGCAAATCAGCATTTTGCAATTCAGACCCACGTCATTCTTGGCTGATAAGATTTTGGAGCACCACTTGTAGCAATGCAAACTGGGCTGAAGGTCAAGCTTTGGTCTACATCATGGTTCTCAATTTACTGGAGCTGGGTTTATGTCCTTGGGAAAAAGTGATAAAGGAAATAAACACAGATACAGAATCATAAAGAGTTAGGTTGAAAGGGACTTTTAAGCACCATCTACTGCTTTGCAATGAGCTAGATCAGGTTGCTCAGAGCCCTGTCCAGCCTGTCTCTGAGGCTCGGGCATTGACTCCTTCTATGGGCAACCTGTGCCTGTGTTTTACTGCCCTCATCATAAAAAATGTCTTACTTATAAAAGAAATATAGGGCAATGCCCTACTAAAAGGTCTGTCCCAGTCTTTCTTATAAAGCCCCTTTAGGTACTGGAAGGCTGCAATAATATGTCACTGGAATCTTCTCCAGGATGAACAACACAACTCTCTCAGCCTGTCTTCATGGGAGAGATGTACCATCCCTCTGATCAGCTTCATGGCCCTCCTCTGGACTCACTCCAACAGGTCCATGTCTTTCCGGTGCTGGGAACCCCAGAAATGGACACAGTACTCCGGGTAGGGTTTCACCAGAGCAGAGGGGCAGAATCCCCTCCCTTGACATGCTGTCCATGCTGCTTTTGTTGCAACCCTGAACAGAATTGCCTTTCTGGGCTGCAAGTGCACATTGCCAGGTCATGTCCAGCCTCTCATCTACCAGCACCCCCAAGTCCTTGTCCTCAGTGCTGCTCTCAGTCCTTTCCTCCCTCACCATGCATTGATACTGGGGGTTACCCCAGTCCAGGTGCAGGACCTTGTGCTTGGCCTTGTTGAACCTCATGAGGTTCACATGGGCCTTTTTCTTGTAAGTTGGTTTAAGTGCGCACACATAATCTTATTCATAGGACAATTTTCTACATTCATTTATTCATTCAAGTGGATATTTAAAATAATTTGCCAACTACCCATAATCACAGTAATGAGGTTGCATGCTCGCTGACTGCAGAAGAATGTTAGTAGCCCAGTGACAAAAGGCAGTTGAGCCATGAAATAGAGGAGCATACAAGGAGCTAAGCAAAAGGGTCAGAATGGTAGCTGCAAAGATTTTAGCTGCACTGTGACAGGATGATGTATGTGAACTGAAGCAAATAGAGCTGGGGGAGATGTTTGTGGGACTATTAATTTTAATGCAATGCAAAATATCCAATGACAAGGAAGGAAGTGACACTTCAATGCCATAGAAGATGATTCAGACAGTAACAAAGGTCAGATGAGGAGAATCTGAGGAAAACTATTAAGACAGATGTCTGTGTGATGTCTCCTTATTGAGTTCTTGATTGGATCTGAACTAAAAGAAATGAAGAAAAAGGAGCACCTCTATTTTAAAGATGTGGTTTGAAAGATTACTTAGACTAGTCTAAATCTGGAACTGATGGCTAGGAAGAAAAACAAATTCTTGCTGTGACATTTTAGTTTTTAATATACAGGGCAAGTATAGGGCAAGTTCACATTAATGCCCATCTCTAATAGAGGTAACAAGTCTAGATCTGGAGTTCACCCCAGCCAGACACATAGGGTGTCTGAAATACATTTGTCCAGATGATTTTAGGATTTTAAGATTATTTAATAGCAGCCAGATTTGAATGAATGACCATAGTCACTGATGGATTAAAGAAATTCAAATACGACAACCCCTGGCATGCTCCAGAATTATCCTCTGTGAAGAAGTCAGAAAGTGTGCTCAAAAATAATATGTGGAGATTTAACACATGCTTTCTCATCAATATTGAGAATGGTGTTCCCATATCTGCCACATGAGCATAAGAAAAATAGTCTATAGAAGTACAAGGTGTGAAAATAAAAATAAATGAAGGAATTGCAGTGTAGGTTTAGTCTGTTCTGTAACCCTTCTCTGTGGCCTGACATCAGCTAAGTTTCAGACAAATCTTTCATCTAACAGTACCATCAAAACATATGGGGCAAAACAAGTCACTTCTAAAATGTGGGTTGGGGATTTTTTTTGTGTGTGGGTTTGTTTTTTTTTTAAATTTCTGGCTTCCTTATCCTTGTAAGGCTGAGCATCTGTATTCTATGAATATGTTGATGTCATTCTATGAATGATTTAAGAGTCAGGCTCAAGCACTTCAAGATTTCTTTGGGTTTTTTTCCATCAATTTTTTCTATACAATAGGAAAATTGGCTTTTGTCAAACTATGTCTACTTTATTCAGAATAAACAGCTATTTCATTCCAGCTGTCAAGTGAAGGTTGTCCAGCCCTACTAAGTGGCACAGAAAATGGACAGCTCTGACATCTGGAAAGCATGATGGGCAACCATAAGATTAGAATTTGTGTTTGAGCTGCAGTAAGCGTCAGCATTTGATATTCATCTCTCGTAGATAAATGATTCTTTATGTTTCTAGACAGGGAAAGTGGAAGTCAACAGAGGGACTTGAAATTTAGTAAACAAGACACCTTGAGACTGTTAGGGTGGGACCCAGTGAAAAACCAAGGAACATAACCACTGGATGAAATGAATGAAATAAATAGTGCCTTGTTCATAAAAGGTGCCAAAGTTTGAAAGGATATGACACTCTGTCAGGCTGTGCAGTCTCAACACTGGACCAAACTGGGGCCAGGGGGGTGGAGCAGAAGAAGGAAATGTCAGTAAGCTCAGTGAACAGGGAAGCTGCAAATATTTGGCACTAAGCACAGAACTGATAAGGATCAAAATGGAGCCTGTATTTTGGATTTTGTAATGATCCAGTGAGTTCAAGATAAAGAGAATGGGATTATTCCAAATAGGCAAAAGCAATGGGATTATTCCCAGATCTGAAGCCGTATCTCCAAGATGTATTTAAAACCCTGGACACAAAGGTGCAGTCATTCAAACTTTAGGAATATCACCCCTGAATTAACACGTTAAGGTTTTCTCAGCTCCTCCAGCAGTACCCAATACCCTGACCCAGGACTAAACAGAATAAATAAGCCTTTTCAATAGCCACATCACATACAGTTTGAATTGTCATCCTCCAGTCACTCTGGTGCTCCAGCAAATTAAAAGTGTCACAGTTTCTTCAGAAGGATTGCATTCCTATTCAGCATGTTTGTCACAGAGGCAGGAAGGCAGTCCTCCATGCCAAGGAGCAATCTATTTCTATTAAATAAATTTATAATTTTATATTGTCCTGACCATGCCAGGTGCCCCTATTCATGACTTCATACAGCAACCTGAGTCTCTCTTCTTGGTGTCTGTTTATAATTTTTTCCACGTCCTCTGTATTATTAAAGATTTTTATAATGCATAAACCTCACAAGTGTCCCTACAAGCACCAAAGAGTTGTTTGATTCATTAGATAAATGCCGCAGACCAGAGAGCATCCCAGAATATAGTTTTATGTAATTTGTTGAGAACATTCAGGTCAATACAGAAGAATGGTTTGAAACTTGCTGAAACACATTTTTAAGGCTGTCCTGAACCAGGGTCACATTTCTCAATTTCCAAGCCATTATTTTAAGTCATAAGTAATTAGAGCCAATAGAAATCCAATGTTCCTGGGGAGGAAAAGCCCCATAAAGCATAAAATATGCTAGTAGTTTACTTGTCTCGGAATTGTTGTCCTTTTACATCTACCTGTGCTTTTTAATAAAGCACGGAATCACACTATTGTTTTCAGAAGTTGCATATGCATATGTTTTAAAACATTTTATGGCACATTTGGCATGTAAAGAATAAGGAAAACAATACAGTTGTGTTCAGGGAGACAGTTCTGATTCTGATAGCCTAGCTTTGCTTGCATAGCATTGTTTTTTTGATTTTTTCCCCCTTGTCTGTACGGATGGCTTCATTCATCTTGCTCTGTACAATGCAAGATGTGCCATGTGAGTCACTGTTGAACTTGCTTCCCTTTCTCCAACCAGTCATATCAGTCTTGTTTATTGTCACTGCCCTAGAAAATGAGAGCTCCCAGCAACCTCAAACATTTTTCTTCTGTGCTTTTCAGGCATGAATAGACAGTGGGAATAGCAGAAGCTTCAATGTTATGGCCAAAGTACTGCTTTCTACCTTTCTGAGCTTCTGCTTCCAGCAATTACCCACCAAGAACCTTTTCCTATTACACCCAAACAGGACACAAAGTCAGTAACAGGCAGCACAATATTCTATGTCTTACTAGGTAAGTGGGATATGGAATACAGACAATGAAATTCAGGAGAGACAAATGAGAAGCCAATTAGAAAAGGAAAAAAACCCAGCCATAGTAATGAAAGAACAGATAACAAAGAAAAAAGTAACTACAGCGATTCAGTCAGAAAAAAAAAAAAATGTCTGTAGAAAAGCAAGATTATGCCCCATCAGGTTCTAGAAGCTCAACATTCTATTTCTTCAGACCTGTGAATACTGCCTGGGGACACAAAGGAAGTGATAGGTTTTTAGTCATGTGGGACAGAGCTTTTTTATGGCCATCAGCAAAAGTCTTTCACCAACTTGGCAAAGAATACCAAGAATAGAAGTGGGACTGTCATGAGCAGCAATCGTGGTGACAGTGCTCACACAGCTGTGTTCAAACTACTCAAAGTTAACCTGAGGGTTTCAAAACTTTTTTTCTTTCCCCTGGAGGGCTTTTCTTCCTCTCCAATGCACTCTCTTCAGTTTCTCTGGCATGTCTGCAGTTTGTCTTAGACAGTTTTTTGGGTCCCACTGGCTTACCAGAGGGTCAAAGCACAAAGCACGAAAAATCTTTCTTCTCCATCCTTCTGTATTTTAGGAGATAAAAGATATCAGCATTTGGACTTTTGGCTGCACAATGTTTCACATGAATTAATTGGAAGCATAGAGACTACTACCGTACTCTGAAATCAATGCAGCCAGGTTCTGTTGTGGTTTATTGATAAAAGACAGCTGAAGAAGGACAGGAAAAAGGTCAAGACAGAGAAAAGAGCAATCAGTGTTTAGGATTTGAGAAAGTCTGTAGAGACAGTGCATGTGTTACTGTGGCTTGGAGAAACTGAAGCAGCAAGGGGGCTAATCAGCCGAGCTCATTAATGGAGGAAAACAGAGACAGAAAGTGTGCCTGCTGCTAGGAGAGACTTCTGAGAGAAGAGCCTAGAGAGCCTGGAAAATGTCATGGTGCTACTGCTAACTCACTCCCTGCTGCCAGCAGCTGTGAGGAGCCAGTCCGGAGGAGAATCCCTACACTGGGAGCAGCTGCCAAAACCCTGCTCCTGGTTTACTGACACTATTATGGCAAACACAGACCTATTAGAGGAAGCAAATTGTGGTGCAAAATGCTGGGGTGCTCCCCTGTGCAGTGGCAGGGGAAGCTGGCCCAGAGTCAGATTGGCCTAGGGCACAGGGGTTGAATTCAGGGGGAGCTCACTGAGCTGCTGGTGAATGGTGAATTAAAGGTGAGGGGGCTGCCAGCAATCCCGGGTGTCAGTGTCTCCTACCTGGTAATGTCAAGAGCAGCAGTAGAAGTACAACCGTAAGACAACTAAAAAAGAGGAGGCAAAGATTATTCTGCAAAGGTTTCCTTCTGACTTGACTGATGGCTCTGGGAGGCAGTAAGTGGATTGTGAAACCTCAGCATGGGACGCTGGTCAATAAATAAATTTTCGTCAGGGTAGAGCCAAGGTGAAATAAAAGATTGAGAAAAGGGCAGAAAACGGACACAAAAAAAGACTTCAATTTAGGTTTGGAGTTGGGTAGACACACAAGAAAGACCAGAACCTAAAAAGAATAAGAGTCCACCACTACAGGTAAATCTAAAACTGGTGATATATTGAATATTTGGCTAATATCATGAGGAATGAACAGGATCAGCATATGTTTTAATATAAAGTAATGCCCTTGACTCATTGATTGGACACTGGATGTGCCAGCAAGGTGCAGCCATAAAGACTAGCTGGAATAAATCCTGAGCCTAGAGCACTGCTGTGGAAAGGTATTGCATCTTCAGGAAGGACAGTTGCAGGGCAAATGGAGAGTAAAAACATTGCACTGACTATCATGAGTGAAACCCAAGAGAGAAGATGTGTCTTGTTCAAGAGTTAGGAATGACAAGAGAGGGAAAATTACCTGCAGAGGAGTGCAGGGTGGTTGCAGTTTAACAGGAGGATTTCCCTCTTCTTTCCTTGTCTGACTTCCCTGGCTTTCAACATCCTCCCCTGCCAGGACCACCTTTCTTACTCTTTCCTGCTCTCTGCCTGTGCTATGCAGTGTGGTACCAAGGGTATAGATGAACTTAGGACTGGGGCAAGAAATGGTGGCATGTCAGTTTGTGCAGGACACCATGGATCAGAGAGACAGAGGAAAGTGTCTCAGGAATAAAATATTCTGGGAAGAGTTACAAATACACACAAAAAGAGAAAACACATAGAAGAGTGTGAGGAGGAAAAGACAATGAGAGGAGCCTGAGGGAGTGGAAATAGAGGGGCTTGAGTGAAAATGGGAAAGTTCAGAAGGGGAGAGGCAGAGAAGGGAAGCAGCAGAGGGAAGGAACAATACTGTTGTTTGGAAAGAAGTGAGGAAGAGGAACAAACATGAAACCAAGACACAAGAGCAACGGAATACTATGAAATCAATAAATTGATGAGTTAAATGGACACAGGCAGTTTTTTAGGCATTGTCCCCCAGAGGAAACCACATAAAACTCACTGCCCAGAAAAGTACGTGTGTGAGCAGAGTGTTGTTACCCTGCTTTTACTGCTAATTCCCAGTTTTACTATCTGTGGTATCTGACTGCTTATGTCATGCTCACACGGTAACACAACAGAATTATATGTCTAATTAAATGACCTTGTATTTTGTATTTTGCTAACATAACTTTCTCCTTATAAAATCTTGCATAACCCAGAAGTCTGGATGTAGAAATCAGTGAGAAGATGAGGCACAATGAATTCCATCCACATTATGAAGTTCAAGAAAAGAAGCCTTACTGTCTAGAAAATCAAGATAGCCAATAGACTGGCATGGCAGAGCAGTGGAACTTTCCCTCTTGCACTGTGCAGAAGTGTAGAGAAGACTGCCAGGATTATGAATTCTTGGAGTGTGTATCCATGGAAATTGTGTGGGCTCACTTCAGAGTTGGTGTCACAAGGTCCGAAGCATTTTCTAGCCAGAAGAGAAAATCTTGGTGGCTGATACAAGGCTGGAAGGCAGAACACGTGGACCTCAAAAGCCCTGAAGGAGTTTGTAACTGTTGAATTTCACCAACCTGAACAAAATAATGGAATAACAGAGAAAAACTGCAAAACCAAGGGCTTCTTTGCTGAACCTTGCCTGAGAGGAAAAATGGCCAAGGGCTGACCTGCAAAGGGAACATTTTGTGTGGTTTAAGTTTGGAAAGGAAAAGGAAACAAGCCAGGGTTTGCTGGGGGGAAGGTGTGTTTTCCACGCGTGTTTTCCACGTGTGTTTCTGACTGACAGCTCTGTAAAGAGAGGCTGATGAACAAATGTGCTCAATCTTGGAGAATGGTTACAGTTTACAGCTCAGGAGTGGATTCTCAGCTGGTAGGAATCAAATGAATTTGTATTGGCAGAGGACCTGAGACCTATTTCTCACACAAACAGAACAAATGAATTCTACCCCATTTTTTTGGGGCCTCTTGCCTTCAATAAGGCATTCTTTTCATAAATGTATCATCAAGCAGCTTATCCTTATGTGACACAAGGGACATCTTGTGAGGAGTTTGGCAGTATCTCCTAGGTTAGAAAACGTATTATCATTTGAACTATGATAAGAAGTGACAAGAATATAGGCAAGATTTCACTTACATTGTTTTTAAAACATACTACCTTTTTCATAAAATTGGTGAGAAAAACAGCAGAAAACGATGATCAGCCTGACTTGAAGTTCTGTGCAATATTTTATAAATCAAAACACACCATTAATTCATGTTACGAACTACTAGAACCAATGACAAGCCTTATGAGGGAATCAATACAGAGAGTGTTTTTAATAAGGTCTTAAGAATAAAATAATGGTTCTCCAGTGCAAAAGGTGTGTTAGGAATAGAAAAATATGAAATGAAGAACAACAGAGAAGCAGAAGACACTGAACTGGACTTGGAGAGTAAATGGCCCTAAATGTATTGCTCCTTAAATGGCAGTGGATGTCTGTGTCAAAAATATCTTTTATTTCTTTACCTTCTTTCAGGCAGGTCCTCTGAGCTGAATGAATCAGAGCATTAGTGGATATGCTATGAGGTCATTTGTACCCTGACAGGTGTGTGCAGAGAAGCAGAGGGTCTCACTGAGCCAGGCCTTACTTGCAGGTACTCCTGTGGTGCATGTCATTGCCTTGTGGAGTCCTACGGCAGCCAGCCAAAGGATGAAGATGGAAAGTGGGCTCGTCTTATGCCTGTTACAGGCACTGGTGACAGATAGGTTCTTATCAAGACTGTAAAAGTCCTTCTGTATTAGGATCCCAATCTAAATTTTTCTTGTTATTTCTTGAGAACTGTAGTTGGAAGTATGTAGGGATAGTCTGTTTCTCCAAGCTTCCTTCTCCTGTGCTCCTCAAAAGAACATGAGGATGAGAAACACGGGGAATGATGGGTGTGTTTCCTGGTGTGACTTACATTGTCTGGTTGTGACTTAAGGTGACACGGTTGACAGAAGGCAAGTATTTTTCTTCTCCACACCTCCTGCAGGAACAGCTGTCCCCTAGAGGCCGCACCCTTTGTGTTGGAGTCCAGGGCATCCCTCTGGGAGCCCTGGGAAGTCACAGACCTCGGTAGAGAGGCCTGGGACCCAAAAAAGAGGTCTGGGGTCTGTGCAGGGGGGTTTGCCTGGCACAGAGCCCAGGAAGACACAGTCTTTGATTTTGGTCCATGAGAAAAACATCTAGCAGAGAGAAGAATTGCAAGTCACCAGTGTGTTACTGAGAGTAGTGTAGTTATCACTGTGCAGAAGGTTTTATAGTTTTGGGTTTTTAGAATGTAGATGCAAAGGGACATGATGGTGGTTTTAGGGCGGTGCCCTGGGTTCTTCTTCTTCTCCCTTGGCATCCATCTTCTGCAGTGACGTGGGCACAAAGTAGTTTCAGTGGATTGGATCAGAGTAGAAATGACCCTGTTAGTATAGGTGATAGACATTGGCACAGAATTGTAAACAATGGGTACGTAGTTATCTGTATAAGAGGTAGCGACCTCCCATCACAGGGGGAGTCGCCTCGTGTCCAGGCTGCTGTGAACATCTTGGCTGGACACAGGGGAATCACATTGTGTCCGAGCTGCTGTAAACAGCTTGGACAGACACAGAAAATTAAGATATGAAATAATAAACAACGCGAGAAACCAAGAAAACCAAGACCTTGAGACTCCTCATCATTCTTGTGCCGCACCAGACTCAAATCCTTCAGAGGTCAAAGAGGGAAAATCACTCCCTTCGTGCCCACACTAACCTCCAGCCAGCCTTGGAATCTCGGGTGAGAAACAACCAGATTAAAACCTGAGACCTTTGGAAATCAAGTCACACTTTGTTATGAACCTTACAAGATCCGCTTTAAGATTTTCGTGAGTTTTACACAACCATGTAGGTTTTCAACTCAACGCATAGCTTAGTCTGTCATCCCCAGAAGCTACAGGCCATGTACACTTCTGTTTCCCAGCACAGGCTCCCAGAAGCAGTGCTTTGAGCTCAAATCTGACTTGGTTTCTGAAAATATCATGATACTGGAACAGTGTTTCATCCTCAGGAGACAGAAAAGATATAGTACAGCTGATAAGATTTATCTCCAAAATAATAGTGCTTACACTCTAGACAGGCTTTTAATTGAAGAAGTTATTTAAAATTCTAGGTGTTCAGGAACTTGTAGTATACTGGGAATTCTGGATCTCTAAGAATTTATCTTACACTAAAGAAACTTTTTTAGGTTTAAACATGTGGGAAAATATTACCGTTTTAGTATGTGCCAATTGTCAATATTCCCTTGCATTCTTCAGCCGTGAGAAACAGACACAACTATTTTGGAAGCTATGGAATAAAACCTCCCCCAAAACCAAAAAAACCCCCAAGTTTTGAAATCTTAATGTTTAGATGCGGTTTCTGCGCAAAGCATTTATTTGCTTGTTCACTTTAATTTTTCAGCTATGTATCTGAAATGTTTATGCTTATGTAGAAAATACAAATAAAAATATACAGGAAAATAGATTTTAATGTCTAGAGTAGGAAAAGCTTAGCAGAAGGGTAATATTGGGCAAGAGAATAAGACAAATTCAGACTTTTTGCTGTGTCTTAGCAGACATGAATAGGACCCAATGTCTATTGAAGATACAAATTTCAGTACATATTGGATCAGGCCTAGAAACACTTTTGTTTATATCAAAGAAAGCGGGCATGAAAGCCCACAAGAAGCCTTTGGCATTCTCAGGGGCAGTCAAACCTGCAAGGTAATTTTCATGTTGACCAGCAATATTAGGTGTTATAGTTTTTAAAGATCTGTCTTTGAATCCAACAAAAATACAGCTCCTCTTTTCTTGAGTTAATGAATGTGCACAGCTGTTCTGAGCACAGCTAGACTTCCCATTCCACATGCACCTTTAAGATGTCTAAGGTGCTCCCTTCCTGCATTATGGGAGAAAATCAATATCTTTCACAGGTCTTCTGAAGAGGTAGAGACTATGATGACAGGTAATTTTAAACAGGTAAGAGCATGGTGTTTATGGCATCTCCAAGACTGCTTGTGTAAGTAGCAAATGAATCTGTCCTCCACTTTTCAAGTGAGTCCTGAATCACTGTTTTATCAGTTTTTCTCAGGAGGAAGCCAATCTGTACATCCAGACCATCTTATTAGTTGTTCTACACTGTACTGCACAAAAAAACCCCAACCCCAAACAAAAACCCTCTCTGTTTCCCATATTCCTAGGAGAGAATGATTGCTTAAAGGCTTTCTAACCCAGCAGGCAGGAGACATGCCCAGCCTGCAAGAAATACAGATTCATTTTTCTCCCTCATCTGCTACGAGATTGGTTATACAAACTGTGTAAGACATTCTTTCTGAGACAGCAGTGGGTTTTTCTTTTCAAAAACAGTGGAACAAAACTGATTTAAGATTTTGTTAAAATAATATTTCTGAATCCTTATGCCTCTTAGCTCCTTTTTCTCCCTTGCAATCCCCTTTCTTCTTCATCAGATGTAACCAAATAATGAGGATTTTGTCAGAATAACCCCAGGAAAAGGCACAGACCAAACTCAGCAAAACTGCAACACAGTAAAACTGAAATACTTTGTCTTTTGTATGTGTGTTCTTGCTATTTGTTTGCTTTCTTTTACATCATTACAACAATTGTGTGTAGCTTCAGGGCAAAAAATGTTTTAGTGGAAAGGGAAGGTCTCATACCATTGCACAAATTCAAAGATACAGTTAAAAATCCTGTTTCTTGCCTTCAGAAATATAAGTGTCTCAAAACAAATAAAAATTTAACATAATGTAGAGAGTTCAAGTACCGTCCTTCATAAAAAACTTAAAATGGACCTGTTGTGTGTTTTTCACCCGCTCTTTATTCTTCATATCTGACTCAGAGGGACCTTATTGATATCTTGAGAGGAACATCTTGAAATCTTTAAGTTGAAACATCCATGCCTTAGAATAGCACAGGGCATTTTTAGTTCCAGACTTCCCAGAACTGGTATGAGACAGCTATTTTTATGCCGCCAGATTTGCCAGCTCATCTTCCACTTTTTCATTCCATTGCTGGTATTCTCAGAACCTCCTGACACCAACTGAATCATTAGGGAGAGATCCAAATTACTCAGATCTTCCAGTGCCCTTTTGGTAGACCGTCAGTTCCCTAGCATGAGTGTCTAGAATTTCTGGATTGCCTCTGGAAATGGGATTAACCATTCAGAGCAATCATCTAGCAGTGTGTGTCTTGAGATCTTCAGAGTGGGACTTGCCTGTGAAGAATAACTGAACATTTGAAAAGCAGATGGAAAATCTCATTATTCTTTAAGACTATGGAATCCCACACAGTTTATACTATGCAAGCATGAGGAACTTGTTGGGACAGCCAGCTGTGAACATGGAACTGTAATACAACTTTCAGGAAAGTAAGTTCTAGATCAAATTGAAAGAGCTGACAAAGGCATCATCCTCATCTCCTTCCAGCTTCCAAGGAAGATGACTCACAGTCTTTGTTTGCAAGAAAACCCAAAGGAGAATCACCTTGCTCAGGCTTCACTGAAAGAGGGAAATTTTGAAAAATCTGCAAGTGCAGAAGGGTCTTTTCAGTTATGAAATCTCTTCAGTTTCCAATTATACAAAAAATTTGTAGCGCAAATCCATCAAATCCACATGTGATCTGCAGTGGACAGCAGCCACAGAAAATGAAAAATGTAAAGGTGGATTTAATTCTAAATATTTTTCTGCTAATCAGTTGCTACCTTTAATATCAACAGTAGCTCAAGGCTATCAGGGTTCATAAGGGTCAGCAGACACTTGGCAGAAAGTGCTCCATGCACAGATTTGAAAAGGGCCAGTCCCCAAACTTATATCTTTGTGTATATTTGTAATGGTATTTGATATTCTTCCCCTGATTCAAGGAAGTGGATAATAATTCTCCAAAGTGAAGTGTGCTCTGCTCTTTTAAGTCACTCCTCTCCATGTTACCCCTTTTCCTGGACAGAATGTGCGGCATATCCTCAAAGCTCTGTGTGCAATATGCAAAGATCTTTGGTGTGAAGTTTCCTAAGCTGCTGTGAAACATTTTTCAAAAATCTTTTACTCAAATAACACTACTCTTTCCTCACTTCCTAATATGAAAGCAATGCATTTCTGCTTTATCTTTTTTTGTGTCTATAATGAAACTTTAACTGGCTGAAATTTATCCATGCTACTTATTTCTTTGAAATCAGCTGATGTATCAAAGTATACTATATTAAGGATATACAACTGGGAAGAAAAAGAATACAAGGAATCAGTTCCCCAAATTTTCAAAACCCTCAAACTCCCTAAATCTAAAAGAACTTCGCTAAACACTTTAATTGTTGAAAACCAAGGGCAGGTAAAATAATAAAAAAGCAAATACTGCATCTAAGGACATACATTCAATGTAATTTCACAGAAAGGAAACAGGTTTAGCAGTAACATTTTGAAGTTATTAAAACACAGGCCAGCCCATTTAGGATAAATCTTGCCCAAGCATTAGATTTTAAGCAAAGAATATCAAGGTTTATTTTACCTGCAAATAAGAGCTGCAGCCTGAGCTTGAGTGCAAGGCCGAAAGAATAGTGCCCAAGGGCAAAGACCTTCTTTATCTAATTACCAGTACAACTGTGTTAGTATACTAAAGGCTCCATAAAATCACCTTGCAAATATAGAAATAAAAAATGCTTAACCTTTGTCTCCAGACAGACTAGATCCACCTTCTAACTTCCATTTTGTACCCAAGAGTCATGATATTCAGCAGTCAGTCCTTGTGGAGAATCTGGAAAATCTCTCCTTCCCAGCCCCCTGTCTGTGGCCTATGCCTTAGCTTATAAAATAATTTACACATCCTCTGAGCCACTTAAAGTCTTCAAAAGTTTACTAGCACTGTCATATCACCTCTTTAAAATGGCCTTCTCTATTCTCAAGTGTTTGTTACTTGCTCTTTAGGTCAGCAGCTGTTGCCTTCTGTGTGTGTGCAGCAGGAATTCTGAAGGGCTCCTGGGTACCACTGATGATACACAACTGCTTAGACAGATTAAAAAAACTGGTCTGGGTGAAACTCTGCTTCACTTCACCCACCTGCACACAGCTCAGGTGCCCAGCCTGGGACCACAGGCTTATTCAAGTCACCTCATTGTCACAGCAGAGAGAGAGGGTCATCACCAGATAAGAATTCAAATCACCTTGCAGAGGTGTCTTGCTTTGATAACATGGTAGGACTGAGAGCTCCTGGCTTCCTGGCTTAGCTGCCCTGCTTATCAGATACCTGTCTTCCCAAACTGAGACAGGCATGTTGGAGTGCCAACATCTGTGATCTCTGTGTATCTTGCAGTTGTAAGGGCCTTGTAGCACTAGACTTTGGATAAAAAAACTTCACCATTACAGACGTTCACTTATAATTAAGCTTTGCAGAACAAAAGTTTTAACAATAAAGAGAATAAAAGATTCATTCAAATGGAACTTTTAATTTTTTTTTCTGGAATGGTTGTTACCGTTATGAACACACTTAGCAATAATGAGAAAGTTATCTTGCTAATGTCTAAAAAGATCACAGGTGTTTAGATTTATGCTGTATTTAATTTAGTTCTACTCAGAACTATTGTTGTGATTCAGTGAAGAGGTACTTACACATAGGAAATATTTTGTATAATTAAAAGAATCAACAATGCAAAACCCATAAGTCCCAAACTCCCTTGCAGCTTAAAGCCGAGTCCGTGTCCTATGGGGAATATTTCCATGCTAGTAAACCATGACATCAGCCTCAGAGAGCTGCAAATCAGGAAATTTCTCCCAAATGCCTCCTCCACAGAAGCTTGAATGGTGAGCCAACCAGTTATGCTGCAGCTGGCATCATTAGCAGCAGCTAATGCTAGTACCAGTGGGCACAGTTTTACACCAGACTTCCCATTTTCATCCTGAAGGGTACCAGCTTAATTTGTAATTATGTGTATTTCCCAGCAACAATCAAGTGCTATTTGCCCTATTGGTCCATTTACCTGTCCTTGTAGCCTGAAGGGTATTCCTGTTACAGTCAAGGGAATTCTTGTTGTGCAGTGTAGAATGCTGACTCCAAGGCAACAGCACAGATTTGCTTCAGCATTTTCTATTGTGTTTTACTTCTACCATTTCCCAATAAAACACACTGGGTAGATTTCTTTTCATATTAGGTATAATTCTCCTTCCAGACTTTTGTTATACAGTCCTACATAGTCCTGTGTGCAGCTAGATATCCAAACTCAAACCAAAAGGCTGACTGGTTCTGACAAGGACTTTTACAGAATTCACTTCCAGATGCTTCAGAAGAACAGAGAAAAAATGCTGAGAAACCTGTTCATAAGAAAACTGTCCTCTTTAAGTCTGTGTATGTCATACTTACGCACAACTTATATAAATAGATCGCTGTTATTTGGTCACATAAATGCTGGCTATACATAAAACCTCATCTATACAATTGCAGTCATCGTTACCTCATAAACTGATAGTTCTGTTTTCAATTTCATGTAAAGTTTGACCTTTGGAATAATTTGTGGGAATGCATCCTCCTTTTTAATGATGCTTTGCATCTGAAGGCATTTAATCTGACTGATTCAAAAATGTGTCACCAATTTGCACAACACAATGACATGGATGTACAATTAATGCAGTCTTTTGGTGAGGCAGTGTGGAATTATGATGCCTCTGAGGTACAATCCAAAGGGCAGTGCAGCCCAGGCTGGATTTTCAATGGCAGATTATAAGGTATATCTTCAGGACATGTATGTGTACATCTTGGAAGAGTTGTGAACACTACTCACTGACAAACAACCCTGTATTCATAGGAAAATTAGGGAAAGATGGACTTTATTACAATAAATCACTATAGTTCATATATTTGTAGAAATACATTTTTCTTTGCAAGTGATTCAGCTTTAGAGAAGGAAGTTTCCTTCTGGTCAGCTATCTACCAGTATCAAGAGAGCTGTATTTTCTCTGGGTGTTTTATTAAATGATTTGTGTGTACACAGACAAGATTCTCTTAAGTGCTGCAGATGCTTTGAAAGATAATCCTGCTGGAAACTCCATCTGTACTGAATGTAAAACCTTATCAAGACTGAAAAAGCTTCAAGAAAATCCACAATCTAATTTCAGCTACATCTGTGCTACCCTACTAATTGCTACTACTCTTTATAAAGTTTTAAAGAGACTTCCAATCAGTTGTTTCCAGAAAGAAAAAGATAATGTGATGCTTTGGCCTAATTTTATGAAAATGTCTCTTTAAATTTTTCTTCCAAGCTGTCCTTATCTGCAGAAGTGATCAAAATCCAAAATGTTATAGTTCAGATTGCTGAAAAAGTAATGAGGATTAAACTGATATTGGGTTTATTGTTCCACTGATAACCTCTCAGAAATTATAGAGATGTTGCACAGCACTTTTCAACCCTTTTCCTAAGAAATGCAAGTGCTCATGATTCTTAAATTTTGTTTAGCACTGACTAGTCCTTTGAGATTATAAAAATAAATGCTTTTCATGTCCTACACATATTTTAAAAGCTCTATTCTCTATTTCTGTCTCTTCGCATGCAACTCCTTAATTTCTGCTACTTACATAAGAGAAAGCAATGGGTCTTCATTACCCCTTCCCACCCATACATAGAGTCTAATGAATTTAGTATAAAGTACCAAAATACCAAAGTATGATTAATTCTGATATAGAAATAAACAAAGTCAAGTGCTAGTCTGCCAAACTGTGGTAGCTTTTGCTTTCTCCCAGTGTGCTTTTTCTTCTAGAACATCTTGGAAAACAGAGCAATGTCTTCCAACATGCACTTCCAGCAGGTTGTACAATGAGTTATTGACCATTAGGAATAGTTCTGGACACCAGCATAGCCTCAGGCAGCTGCTGATGAAGGTTTTCCCTAAGAATTGTTATCCATCATCTGAGGGTCTGACCAGGATTTCTAATCTCTCAGTCCCCTCATACACATCTTGAGTTGCACTAGAAGTCCTTCATGTTGGGATAATCCCGCCTGTTTCTTCTCCATACCCTTCTTCCCTCACTCATTGTTCAAAATCTTTTAATAAATTGGTTTTTGACCTCATGACCCAGTTATTTTTCAATAGTTACTAATAATTCCAGCTTGTATATGTGTCCTACCAAGTACCAAATGACAGCATAGAGCTTCACACTCCATGACTATTTCAAGATATTGGACAAAACCTAGCAATAAACTTATGTTTTTCATCCAGTGCCTTTCCCATAATTGCAGAAACTTCTTTTTTTAAAAATTTTATCTACTGCAATCAAATCAGCAAGCAACAAAAAACCCAAACAAAACAGAGGATGATTTTTTTTTCATATTATACTGGGACAACTGCAGTGGCAGAAATGCACTGCTTTGTGTTTGCTAAATCAGCAAGACCTAACGATAATGCAATGAAAAATTTATCAGTTTTTCATGCTTATGTGAGGAGAGGTGACACTGACTGCTACTGCACCTTCAAAACATTTGCTAATTGACATTAAAGCAGTAAAGGTGGGCGACATAAAATTCTACGCGGTTAAGACTTGGTTTACCTCCAGCTATTGTGTAATAAAGTAAGAAAAGGTTCTGTGAGGTTTAGCTCTGAATGACAGTGAAGAGCATTTACCAACCCCCTACAGTGCCTTTGTTACAAGAGTCTGTGCTCAGGATATGCAGTTTGTGGGTACGATTTGTTCCCAGATCATCTGATGCTAATAGAAACTTTCACAGGGACAGACATGCAGAACTGGAACTAAAGCTTTAAAGAAATTTGAAGAAGCTGACTTGCACCATCCTTGTGCCGTGACTTAAAAGAGGGAAGGAAACTGTCTAAGTTCCCATAGCAGGCAACTGTGTGAAGGAATATGTCACAGCTCCAGCTCAGCCCCAGGTCTACCCTCTGATATGCCACAGACTCCAGAGGGATGAACCTCAACACATCAAAAAGACATTTCTGAATAATATGGACTGAATGAGAGCCTGTATCTTAAAAATGGAAAAACCCTTTCTAAAGACAAGGCCTTTAGAGAACTCATTCAAGGGTAAAAACCAATAAAGATCGTTAGCTAAAGGTCTCAAAAGAGCACATTACAGGCACCAGGCTTAAAAGGATACAAGCAAGAGAAAGTGCTTGAATTCCTTATAAATGCAATAAATGTATATACATATAATATTTGGGATGACTAAAGAGAGGGATGAAATTGTGACATTAAAAAAATTGTGACATGGAAAGATGAAATTGTGACATTAAAAAAAAAAAACCAACATTAAAAGTGAGGAAGTGGAAGGAAAAGCAATTATTTCTGAAGCATGGATGGGTCAGATAATCTCATGCTAAGCACAAAGCTATTGAAGTAATATTCTCTTCAGCTTCTTTCGGTTTCATCGAAGTTGTGCCAGAGCATTGGTGTAGCTCTGAGGGTCTACAGAGATGCTGCCTTTCTCCTCTCTTATGTGAGACACTTCAAACATTTAGAAATAATGTTTTGGCTCAGACGCTCTTTCTTGCACCCCTGCAAATAAAGGCCAAGGCCAGTATTTGTTCCTAAACTGATTATCTGCCTTGGTAAGACTGATTTTTGTTTAGGACATCAGGGAGACAGTAATTTCTTCCTGTCCTAAAGATCTGAGAACTCCCAATCTTTTTTTTCTAGCAACACAAGTATGAAACAGCTCCTCCAGCAACAAAGACATGTATTCTGCTGCTGTCAAACTCTGAATCTGAAATTTAACTAGAAATGGAGTGATGTCATTGTGGTCCTGTTGACTTGTGTAATTCTATTATTATAGAATTACTGAGCCTTCCTGATACTTCATGTATTTATTGGGGTTCCAAATTATTTCTAGACACATTTTTCCTTAATGCTAGTCCTGCAATTTTTTGATGTGTTTATGGCTTTCAAATAATTAATGTCATGATCACCATTTTGATGAAAAAACTTTCAGAAGGCATAAGTTAGAAGTAAAATGGGATTTTGACAGTGATACAGGAGTCATGTTAACCCTCAAGAGAGAGTTAATGCCTTGTTGACTTGTACATTTACCCAAGGCAAATGCTATATCTTCTAGTATGAACTGTGGGCACAGTGTGCTGTGAAATCATTACAAACCCACACACTTCAGCTGATGCAGATGATGATTCTGTGATTCTATGTGGGTTCACTTCTCCAGACACGATCTTTCCATAATGCAAAAAGCCAAGAAAACTTCTAAGCAGATTTCTCTCCTTCAGCACAGCCTGAAATTATTGTAGGAAGAAAAAGACTATAAAGCTGGAATAGGAATTTCATTCTCTAATGCTATACCTGAAACACTGAAAACGTCTGATGGAAAGAGGTACTGAAAAGTAGAGGCGACAGAGGCCTTGATTGTTTATTGAATGTGTACTGTGCAACCCCCCCCCAAAAAAATTTGAACTGCTTTGCCTCGCATCCTTCTCCCTGCTTTGTTCCAATAAAACAAAATGACCACTTTGTTTTGGTGGGAATTTCACACGACCTCATACTGACTTTGTCTATTTTGATAAGTGGCCACCCAGGATTTTACTGGATAGAAGTTTGTAGTGGCTGTCATTAAAGCTGTCTGCCAGTTTGCAGGCCAATGTCCCAAGAAGTTGGAGGTGTAATTAAAATAGTGTGGGCTGTTATACCCCACTCCAGAAGGTGAGGGTAACCCAGGTTCATGTTAATAGCAGATTGGAGAAGATTAGAGTGGAAGGAGACTGGATGACCAGTGTTTGTAAATACACATATGAAGGGTTTATTTTAGAACAATTTGGTTGCAATGAAAGCAGGCATGTAGTCTTTTTGCTTATTGTTATTTACAGTGATACATCAATACGAAAGCATAAAAATACTTTAAAAAGTGCATAAGGAAAAGAAAGAGAAAGAAAGAGAACCACCTCTAGATCTTGGGATGAGACTTGATTGTTACATCTTAGATACCCCTTGGTCAGAGTGAGGATCCTTTGGGGGTGGGAGAAGAAATCCATAAAACACAAAGTCCTATGGGTTCAAATACACTCAGGCTCAGTGGGAAGGTGGGAATGCCCAGATACCTCCTCCCCTGGTGGAGAGCTTTCAGTCCTCTGCTGGAAGGCCTGAGGAATGAGTCTGAGGGCACTCTGGGGACCTTTGATGGTTTGTGACATGTTCTAAGACATGACAGCTGCCTCTCACATCAACATAGTTGAGCCAGGAATGCCCCATCAGGAGGGATGAAAACCCTCAGGACCTTTCCCAGGTGGAGGTATGGGAGGAGTTTAACAATGGAGTGACTTATGTAAGGGAGGGCAATTGGCATAGTGAAAAGCACCATCCCATCCCACCTCACAGGATGTGCCTCTTATCGGCCTCAAAGCCCGGCTTGTAGCCTCTGGTGATGATTGTTGAACCTCTCTGGTTTATGCAGACCAGAGGTTTGCCATTACACACCCAAAACTCACCCTGTACCCTGCAAGGGTGCAAACATGGCTTCAGCAAAGCATTCTGCCCCTACCATGAATGAGCAAATGTTCTGAGTCATTAATCGATAATAGACCAGTCTCTCGCATGGGCAAATGCTGATGTTCTGGTGTGAGGCATTGGCTCTACCCTCAAATAGGGGAAAGTATTTGAAAGTAGTGACTTTCAAGTATTCACAAGAATAGAAGAATTTGATTCCTTGATGAAGCAGATTTTTTTGTTATAAAATGCATATGAACTAGAATTTCCAGAAGAATAAAGACAAAAAATAAAAAGCTCCGACCCAATCCAAACAAACCCCAAGTCCAGAATGCTGGTAGTGTGATTGACAGAAAACATTTCAACAAAATACCATCTGAGCCCTCTTGTCCTAATGATCACCCCATTTTTGTGAGGGCTGGTATGGGAAAAATCCATCGCACCTCAGACAGTGACAAATGACAAATATCAGTCGCAAATAGCACGGCATAGGGGGTCTGCTTGGGGTGACAAGAGGAATTCTGGGAATACACATACTGGGGAGGTGGCTCCTATTGACAGACTTAAAGGGGGATGAAGATAAGAATCAACAGTGCATTTGTTTGAGTCTCACACAAGCAGTATGGACAGAAGGGCTGAGACAATGGAGCCCTAGTACACAGCACAGACATTTCCATTGCTGCCTTTTAGAGGTGGTGGTGGGGATGCACAGAGGGAAGCATGCTGATTTATCCAACAGTGAAAGGAGGCTTACAGAGTAATTAACCATTGTTTTCTGTAGTATGTTATGTTTAACTTTCCTGTTGTGATTATTATTCAAACATGAGGCTTGGGAAAGCAAAAGTGGAGAAGTGCTCTTGGAATGGCTCATGAGCAATGCTCTTAGTGCTGAGTATTTTCTTCTGCAAATGGTCTTTGTCAGAAGCTCATATGGATCTACAGAATCCACTTGTGGTCCCTACACTCATACTCCTTGCCAGATAGGTTCCCTAGCTATTTTCCTTGGCTGCTTCATCAGTACAGCTAGCTTTTTCTTTCAGGCGATGCTGGATGCCACGTAATGGTGTGAATAATTGAAGTAGTTTCTTTCCCTTCTCCTCCCCCAGATCTCTTGATTAATATTTTGTTGTATACCTTAATTAGCACTTTTCTGGCTTCTGGCTGCTTGTAACTCAGAGCTTTCTGAATAGACACTAGTAAAACTTTACACATTGCATTATGACAAATATGGCAAGTACAAACTCCTTAATAGATTTGCAATTATATCATGCCCACAGAATTCTATTAAAAACTCAGCATGACACTGCAGATGGTGAAATGGGGAATGGGCTGCTTCCTGTATGCATGGAAGTAATTCTGGTAAATCCCATCATAATCATGTTACAGAGTTGGACCATTAAAAGGAAAATAGTAATTGTTAGCCTTTCTAATAAAGTTTATATTTTCTGGGGTTTTTATTTCAGTGGCTCAGTTTCCTGCCACTGAATCATGCTCTCAAATGTGGTTTGTATACAAATACACAGAGGAAACCAGTTCTGCCATAGTTTTCTTGTGAAAAACACTTGCATTCTCTGCAAGAAACAGCCTTTGTAATTTCACTTAAAGAAGTTTAAAATACCTTAAACTTCTGCTTTTGGTTTCACACACATGTAAATTTATCCTGAATGAAGCCCAAAATACAATGGGTGAGAAGGAGTCAAGTTTTACACAGTTTTGAAGAGGGTCAGGAGGAAGATGGCATCCCAAACACGGCAATATGGTCGCCTCTTCAGAAGCAATGAAGCCACCTCCAATTTTGTGCCTACTGATATGAATTCACTGAAAAAGAGCTCCTTTGAGACTCTGTGAACATGGCTTAACGTAAGAAAGTGCCTACTTTAAGCTCTTTGAATACACCTGACTTGCTCTTGGAGGAGGACAGAATATCACTAGTGTGAATTTATGTGATATAACACTTTTCTTGACCTTAAAACTATTGCTTTCATGCTATAGGTTGCTAGTGAAAATTCACATTTTCTGGGCAAGAGTAGATTTCCTGGGTTTTTTTGTTTGTTTGTTTGTTTGGGTTTTTTGTTTGTTTGGTTGGTTGGTTTGGTTTGTTTTTTGTTGGTTTTTGTTTGTTTGTTTGTTTTTGGGTTTTTTTGTGGTTTTTTGTGTTTTGTTTTGCTTTGCTTTGCTTTTTGTGTGTGTACATTGTTTTTTCGGGGGAGGGGTTTGATTTTTGTTTTGTTTGTTTTTGTTATTTTGGTGGTTTTTTTTTTGTAAGGATCTGGCTATAGAATTTCTCTTAATATTGGGATGAACCCCTATAGCTAAACCCCTGTGAGGAAATATGCCTCCTTTTTATGTCAAGACTTAACAACTCAATTACAATTCCACAAAATGGAGAAGGCAATGGTACAGAAAGACAATAAACTAAGTCCACTGCTTGGGGCATGTGATCCTTGATGGAACACTTTTTTAAAAATATGTATTTTTAATAGAGATTTTTCCTTTAAGCATTGCATCACTTGCTTGGAATGAAGATTATGGGAACTGAGACTTTACTGACATCAAGTGCAATAATATAAACCATCTACATTTATGAAAGAAGAAAGACCTCAGTAAGTGAAAAAAGCAATACATGTGTTCTTCCTGCTGAATAAAGCCCAGTTTTGAGGATAGATGCTTGGATGGTGTCCAATAATAATCTGTCTTTCTATAAAAACTGTCACTCTGTGTCCTATAAAAATTTAATAAAGCAGGCATGTAGAGCCAGATGGTAATTTCCTGTTATTAAAGCTTTAAGGGACAAATTAATCTGTGTTGTACCCTCCATTGACTTCAACACTATCTCTATTGACTTGAGTGAGATTACGTTGCAGATAATTTGGATGTGGGTTCTGGAGGGTGGGAACTGTTTAGGTACCTTTTTGGGAGTCATCTGTGTAAAACTTCTACATTTCATGTAGCTGCCATGAATTGTCTGTATCTTTGGACACAACATTAGCATATATGTAGCTTGCACTACAGCTTTGCCCTGTACCATGGAGCATGGTGCTAAGGTTTTGGAAATAGCACGGTGGCCACAACTGGGATAAAGATTTATAGTGCTGAAACAGTGTTAAAATGTTACTGGGTTTGGAGTAGGTGCAAATATTTCTGTGGAACTGTGTAGTGAAGATATACCCCAAGACTCATATGGCCCACAGAAGAAGAAGTTTAATGGGTTAATATCTGTTCAGGTGGGAAAATGCAGATACCTCCCCCGGAGGAGGGAGTTTTACCCTGTCTAATGAAACATTGTTGATCATGTGCAGTCCTCTGGTAGAAAACCCAGAAAAGAGTCTGAGGGTACTTTGGGGATCTTTTATCTTCTAATGATATGACCACTGTTTGACCCATGCTTAGCTCTTCTTCTGAACCTGTTCCATCTTCTGTCTAAATATTAAATATTAAAAGAATAAATGGCATGAATTTTATTTTCTTGTGATCTGGAGAACAGATACAAAGATTTGACTAGTTTTATTTGCCAGCCATCCAGAATTTAAACTACTTGAGCACTGGTAGCTGCTGAACTGGAGTTTTGAAGAACCAGAGGGTTTGAGGAGGCAATTTGCACCCCAGGGGGCAGAGAGTGGGGCTGGACAGGGTCTGACCAGACCCCACATCTACTTCTCAGAACAAGCATCCAAATCATAACCAACCTGGGATGCCTCTAACTGCTACAGTCTCTAATGCTCTAGCCCAGTTGAGGAAATGAATCTCAATTTAATGTGGGTATAGAACTATATCAGTTGAAGATTTCTGTAGATACAATACAAAAAAACCTTTTTTTTTTTTTTTTTTTGCATTAAACAACACTGTGGTGTCTTTCATCAATGATATAGACCATCTGATATTATACAGGACTGTCAGTGTCAGAGTGTGTGTGACAATCTGAAAAGTAATTGTAAATATAAAACCCCATAGTTTTAATCTATTTCCTTTTCTCTATGAACAGAGGATGTTTTTCTGGTTATAATGAAGATGAACAACTTCATCTCTGTGCTTTGCTCTGGAGATACTGAGAAGTGGGGAACATTGTGATTCCTCTTTCCTTTCAGAAGTTGTTTGCAATGTAACCTAATTAGTCCTGGTAGAAACAAAAGCAAGAGCAACGTAATCTGCAGAAGGAATTCAATGTATCTTGCTTGACTCGGAAATTGTGGCCGAATATAGTCATTTGAAAGCAAAAGTATCCTTACCTTCCTTACTTTCCCTGAACAAGTTCTTTGAATAGGAAAAAAAGTAAGAAACTTCCTTTTCCTTTACCACTTGAAAATAGAACTCACTTACTTACAGCAACTTAGGGCTTTGATGAAGCCCTTATTACTGCTGAACAGAAATGTTAGAGGCAAAGGGATTAGCCACTGCCTGAATGTCTTGTATGTAATGTGCACTGTTTACAAATAGCTTGGAGAAAGTTGACAACTCATTAATATTTGGCACTGAAAACAAAACCAAACAAACCACAGAAGTTCTTTATTGAGCCCAAACAGCTGCAGTTGTGTACGTATTTCCAAAATCGTAAGATAATGAATTTTGGTGGGGCTTTTTTTTTGTTTTGTTTTCGGTTTTTTTTGCCAGAAGTTTTTTATTTCATCCTAAGATATGAACTGAATGTACTGCACTTTGCCAGTGTGATCAGACTGTCAATAATCAAAGTGAATGTAAACAACAGAAATAAAAGATGTGAGAATCTGACACTTACTTGGACAAAGATTTTCAACTCAGAAAGTCTGGGTTCGGATAAAAACATATCTTGGGGCAAATTTCAGGATTGTAGTTGTACCACTGGTTAAAATATAAAGATGCAAAACTGAAATTATGTTGTCTATCTAAATCAGTGAGGAACTTCAGCATGTTTCAGTGTGGCACAAGAAGGACATTGAGAAGCAGGTCCTTGGGATTCAGAGCCACGTGGGGAGGAAGGAGGGAATATTGGAGCAGGTGGAAAAGAAGTTGTTCCTAAATTGCTAAGGCCATTAATGTGACTAATGCCATGAGTCAAATGAAGAAAAGAAAGAGACAAATCTCAGGCTCCCTAAGAGATGCCGGTTTTCAAAAGGTGTTGGAGTGTGCAGATTGTGTAACTCAGGCCATTAGAAATGTATTTCCATTTCTGGTGGAGGATAGGTTGAACTTAACTACAGACTCTCAGGATCATACCTAAGTCTCCTAAGCCTGACTCATAGTGTGGAACAGCCCAGGCTTTTATCCTTGTTGCTTGGATGCCATGTGAAGAGTCAGAGTCCAGGCCACAGCACGTGAATAAGCACAAAGTGATTGTCCAAGGCTTTGTTACTAGGGCAAAATGGGTCAGGAGGATTGCCATATTGAGGAACAACCTTTTGCCTGTGCTTGCCCCTTGCTCTTCCCAGCCTGATGTTACCACAAGATGCACTGAACATCACTGGTTCTTTTGAGACACCAGGACTTCATACTTCCCTTAGAAAACATGAAGAATTGCATAAATTAATGAGGGCATAGAAATTAATGTCATGCTTCTGTTGTTAGGTCCTGTGTGATTTCTACTCTGTCTTACACGACAGTTTTGCTACTGCAAGTGACGGGATATGACAAATACACTGAACTTCATTGTTTGCCTTTCTGAGATATAGGAATTAGTATAAATCATGACAGATCTTGTATGGTCCTGCAAAGTCAGCCCTTGGCATCATAATCCATCAACTTGGCTGCAAAGGTTTTCCCAGTGTATCCTCTACAATGCACCACCATAACACTCCAATGAAGAAAATACAGATTCGTTGCAGGGCTGTTTCCTAATGGCTCCTACATGTACAGTTAATTGAAATAATGCACTAATAATTCCATCTGAATTCCTCATTTCCAAGAGCTACTCAGGAGTCAAGAAACTGAAGTTAAGACTGCTTTAGTTTAAAATATCAATTTTTGCCTTTGGTCTTTTTTGATGATGGGATCTGACAGACCAAAATATCTTTTGAGAAAAATTACTGGAAAGTTATTTCCAGAAAGCTACATGACAATCTTTACCCATCTTTTCTTTATCTTGATATTCTTTTTGCAGAGTCAAATAGCAAGATAGCTATATCCATTTACCTCTATATAATGATTGTTAAAATTTCCCAGAACCTCTTTTTTTATCAAAAATGTTTTAGTCTAGTTTTAACCTTCCATAGGATGTACCCTGAAACAATGCTTGAAGCTATGAAATGTGCATTTTCCCTTCAAATCAACTTTGCCTTACTTTGGTGCTGCTCAGAATTAGTAAACTGAGGGTAACTTAACAGCTCACTAGTAAAACCTATGCTGTTTTCCTTTCTGTGAAATGTCCATTCCAGCTGGGCACAGAAGAGAATCCTTCACACTTTGAATGAAGAACTAAAGGAGAGACCCAAGGAGGCTGTGGAAATCTGCAGCCTTGGTAGTTTTCAAAACTTTACTAGACAAGATCCTGAGGAACCTGATTTAACTTTGTGATTTCCCTGCTTTGAGCTAGAGAACAGACTAGATGATTTTAAAAGCTCCTTCCAAACTAGGTTATTCTGTGAGTCTATATTACCTGCACAAATTTTACTGTGGGTTTTCTCTGGCTCCTGGGGGAATAAAAGGGAAATATCTTATGCATAAAAGATAGTGACTATACCAAAGTTAACATACTTATTCCAAATAAAATCATTACCAGAGGGTACGCATCCCTGGAGGGCATTATGAAATCTAGTTTAAAATGCACTTTGAACATCCAACCCAAACACATGGACCTTCTGTGTACACTTCATGATTTGCAGAAATGGAGTAGCTGCCTTTGCAATGTGGTGTGTCATAAAAAGTTTTGTTTGAGAGTCTATAATGACCTTTAGGTAAAATACAATTTGAAGTGTATACTGTAATGAGTTTTCAGGTACTCACAAAGTAAAAACTTGTGACTTGAAAGTCAACTAAAATTCTTACACAACTTCTTAGAATTGCATAAATACTGTTGGAATACTATTATAGATTCCAGAAGATCTTCAATAACTTAATAACCTCTACAGTTGTCTTTGACTTGGTCCTTGCATGCATGCAACAGGTCTGTTGCAGAGGAACTGAGTCCAATTTTTCCCTTAACAAGACAAAGTCTTTCTGAAAGTGAGGAATATATCCCTTTTGCCATTGGGGCAGCCTTACACAGAGCCGAGACTCACCTCAAAAGGGAGCAGGCTCCATTTTGATTCTGCTTTCTCTTTGACAGCATGCAGGTAGAAAGAGTTGGGGAGCAGCTGGGGAGGGAGATGAGGCTCCCTCTGGTCATCCTGCGCTGGGTTCAGAGTGGCACTGGTCAGCACTACTATGGAACATCGTGGTCTCTGATGGATTTTACATTCTTTGTTTTATAGGACATTAAGGCAAAATCTTTCAAAATGAAAGTGCCCAATCACAGAATCACAGAATGTGTAGGTTGGAAGAGACCTTCAAGATCATTGAGTCCAACCCAGCCCTAACACCTCAACTAGATCATGGCATCTAGTGCCACATCCAGTCTCTTTTTAAACACATCCAGGGATGGTGATTCCACCACCTCCCTGAGAAGACTATTCCAGTATTTAATCACTCTTTCTGTGAAAAACTTCTTCCTAATATCCAACATGTATTTCCCTTGATGCAACTTGAGACTGTGTCCTCTCCTTCTGTCAGTTGCTGCCTGGAGAAAGAGACCAACCCCCAGTTGTCTACAACCCCCTTCAGGAAGTTATAGAAAGTGATAAGGTCACTTTTGAGTCTCCTTTTCTCCAGGCTAAACAACCCCAGCTCCCACAGTCATTCTTCATATGGCTTGTTTTCCAAACCCTTCACCAGCTTTGTTGCCCTTCTCTGGACACGTTCAAGCATCTCAACGTCCTTCCTAAACTGAGGGGCCAGAACTGGACACAGCACTCAAGGTGTGGCCTGACCAGTGCTGAGTACAGGGGAAGAATGACCTCCCTCCTCCTGCTGGCCACACCATTCCTGATCCAGGCCAGGATGCCACTGCCCCTCTTGGCCACCAGGAAACACTGCTGGCTCATGTTCAGCTGCTGTCACCAGCACCCCCAGGTCCCTTTCCTCCTGGGCACTGTCCAGCCACACCATCCCCAGCCTATAACGCTGCAGGGGGTTATTGTGGCCAAAGTGCAGGACTCAACACTTAGACTTATTAAACTTCATCTTGTCAGACTCTGCCCATCCATCCAACCATTACAGATCTCTCTGCAGAGCCCTCCTACCTTCCAACAGGTCAACACATGCTCCAGCTTAATGTCGTCTACAAATTTACTAATAAAAGCTTCAATACCCTCATCCATGTCATCAATGAAAATATCGAACAGAGCTGGTCCCAGCACAGACCCCTGAGGAACACCACTGGTGACTGTCCCCAGCTGGATGCAGCACCATTCACCACCACTCTCAGGGCTCGGCCATCCAGCCAGTTCCTAACCCAGCAAAGAGTGCTCCTATCCAAGCCCCGGGCTGCCAGCTTTTCCAGGAGTGTGCTGTGGGAGACAGTGTCAAAGGCCTTGCTGAAGTCCAAATAGAGAACATCCATGGCCCTTCCTGCATCCACCAGGCAGGTCACCTGGTCATAAAAGGAGATCAGGTTGGTCAAACATGACCTATCTCTCCTAAACCTGTTCTGGCTGGGCCTGATACCCTGGCCGTCCTGTGGGTGCTGTGTGATGACACTCAGTATAAACTGTTTCATTATCCTGCCAGGTACTGAGTTCAGACTGACTTGTCTATAATTACTGAGATCCTCCTTCCCACCCTTTTCGTGAATGGATGTCACATTGGCCAGTTTCCAATTTCTGGAACCTCACCAGTGAGCCAGGACTGATTGTAAATGATGGAGAGTGGCTTTGCAAGCTCACCTGCCAGCTCCTTCACCACCCTGGATGGATCCCATCTAGGCCCATAGATTTATGAGTACCCAAGCATCTCAGCAGTTCTCTGACTGCCTCCTCTTGGATAATTGGGGAACCATTCTGTTCCCTGACACCATCTACCAGCCCAGGAGGACAGTTGTCCTGAAGGCAAGTTGTCTTCCCAATGAAAACTGAGGCAAAGAAGGCATTAAGCATTTCTGCTTTCTCCTCATCTGCAGTTACTACGTTCCCTCCCTTATCCAATAGAGAGCAAAGGTTGGCCTTACCTTTCCTTTTACCATTAATATATTTGTAGAAACATTTTTTATTATCCTTTACAGAAGTCACCATTTTAAGTTCAAACTGAGCTTTGGCCTCCCTAATTTTTTTCCTACATGCCCTAGCAGCCCCCTTAAATACTTCCTGAGGGAACTGACCCTCCTTCCAAAAATGATACATCCTCTTTTTATTTCTAAGTTCCTCCAAAACCTCCTTGCCTATCCAGTTTGGGCATTTGCCTCATCGACTCCTTTTTCTGCACACAAGTACAGTCTGTTCCTGTGCCCTCAAAATCTCTGTTTTGAAGAACACCCAGGTTTCTTGAACTCCTTTGTTTTTAAGGGCTGCTTTCCAAGAACTCTCTGAATAAGTCTTTTAAATAGGCCAAAGTCTGCCCTTTGGAAGTCCAATGTAAGAGTCTTATTGGTGTACTTTCTGATTTCACCAATTATTGAGAACTCTCTAATTTCATGATCACTCTGCCCCAGTCGTCCTCCAACCACCACATCTCCCACCAGCCCATCTCTATTTGTGAACAACAGATATAACATAGTCCCTCCCCTGGTGGGCTCTCCCACCAGCTGCAACAGAAAGTTAACATCCATGCACTCTGAAAACTTCCTGGACTGTCTCTTTTCTGCCGTATTAAGTTCCCAACAGATGTTTGGCAGGTTGAAGTCACCTACAAAAACAAGGGCTGATGATCCTGAAACAGTCTCCAGCTGCTCATAGAATAAGTTGTCCACCTCTTCCTTCTGGTTGGGTGGACAATAACAGACTCCCAGTAGGATGTCAGCCTTGTTGGCTCTCCCCTTAATTCTTACCCATAGGCATTCAACTTCATTAGTTTCAATATCTATGGTGTCAAAGGCCTTCTTAATATAAAGGGCCACCCCTGCACCTCTTCTCCCTTTCCTGTCTCTTCTGAAGTGCTTGTAGCCATCGAGTGCAGTGCTCCAGCTATGTGAGTCATCCCACCACGTTTCTGTGATGGCGACTACATCACAGCTTTGCTGTTGCACCATGACCTCCAGCTCTTCCTGTTTGTTACCCATGCTGCGTGCATTGGTGTATATGCACTTCAGCTGGGCTACTGATTTCACCCCTAACTCAGGCTTAGCACCCTTGGGCCTGCTTCCAGGCAGCCCAGCCTTCCCCCTTCAAACCTAGTTTAAAGCCCTCTCAACGTGGTCAGCCAGCCAATGAGCTAAGAACCTTCTACCCTTAACAGAGAGATGTATCCCATCTAGTTCCAACAGAGCAGGTGTGTAAAAGTTGCCCCACAATCAAAGAACCTGAAATTTTGTTGATGATGCCAACTCTTAAGCCAGTTGTTAATGATGTGAGTTCTCCTATTTCTTCCATCATTTTTCTCTGCATAATGATGCTTGGGATGCATGAGCAATCCTGCCCTGTGGCATAGGTGCATTTACCAGGATGACTGAAGTGTTACTGCAGAAAACAATCACTTGGCTTGTGCTCTCTGGCAGGCAATGGTTCTCAACCAGGAGTAAAACAAAAGCTTTACTTTCAGAGTAAAGCTGAAAACGATCTTGAATTGAACAAGAATTGATTTGGTTGCCAGGCTTAGGGTTTTCAGACTGTCAGGTCACAAAAAGAGATATTTTCCAGAAATCCCCTGGCAGAACTGTAAATAATGACACACCAGGTTGTCAGTGGTCAGGACAGTCTTTGTGTGTGCGTAAATAACAAGAAAAACATCCTTGGTACTAGTACACTGAGCATTTAAACAAAGATTAGAAGTCACAGGGGTGTCAAACAGTACCCACTGTGTTGTTTTCTTTGTACCTAATGGCTTATCTGGACACTGTCCTCAGGAATTCTCACACTTCAAGAGATGAAATGATTTATTTTGCTGTCAGCAAAGCCTTAAATTGTTTCTCCCTCTAGTCTTTAATACACAGAGCAAGGTTTGAAAACATCAATTTTCTTTAAGTTGAGGAACATCCTTTCAACAGTGAAGGAAAATGTGTATTTTGGCTAAAGTAGCATAATATCATTCACCTGGAATCCTTCAGTGCAGAGACAGTAGGAGAGATGCAGCACCAGGGAAACTATAATTCTCTCCCTACTCAATGCTTTGAGCCTTAACTGAACCTTCTCCTGTCAATGTAACAATTACCATATAAAATATTCTATGAGACCAAATTCTACATTTGTTCATTACAACAAATAAAGTTGCAGAAATGTTTTGATTTTTATTTTCTTTTAACGCTGTATTTCACCATGTAGGTGTCCCAGAAATCCATTGACAATTCACTGAGAGGATCCACCCAGAAAGATTTTGATCTCTAAACATCACAAGAAAAATCATGGTTACTTTAGTCTTCCCAGTGTCACATCCTGTACACGTCCATTACTGTAGACTTTTATCGTAAGAAGTGTTTTTGGGAGCTTGAATAAGAAAAGGCTTGAATAAGAAGAGGAACTGGGTCTCAGTTCCACAGTGTGCTTAATTACATCTGTGATTGTGGGCCTGCTGATTGAGATGGGATCAAAGTCATCAGCTTAAATCAAGCCTGTGCTTTGGAGCGAGAGCCTGTGAGATCATCTCCTACCCATCACATGCATCCAAAGCTTTAAGATTTAAACATATGGCTTTATGAAATGGCTGCAACATAATTTTCCAAGGTGAGTGTTAAGTAGAATGAGTTGGCAATATACCAAATTAATTTAGAAGACTACATAAACAGTAGTCTAGACAGAACTGCAGAATTTTTTTTCTCCTGCTGCACTCATACATCTAGTGTTCTCTGCAGGAACTTTTTATCTCTCCTACTCAATCTATTTCATGAAAAATGTACTTGAAATAACATTAAGGCTTGCATTTCTCAATGCTTCCTACTCCTCTTCACAGCCTAGTGATAATGAAGAGGAAGTTTTGTTCTGGGCTGTTTCTCTGCTTCTAGAGCACCCACATAACACACACATGTGAAAATGACTCAAAAAGTGATGAACAAAATCTCACTACATCTGCATCTTCCTCCTAATGACACACTTTCATTCATTTTTCAAGCTGCAACAACCATGTCAGTCCCAGGATCATTACAGCCCTTTAAATATTCTAAACAAGGGTGAGTTTTGCAGTATTCATGTCATTCATTTAGCAACAAGAAGTTTTAAAATGTTTTTAACTTATGACAAAATGCTGGCTGAGAAAGAACCATCAAATTAAAGTATTTTTAAAAAATTAACAAACATCAACCACAGGTGAAATCAGCAAGAAAAGGCAAATAACCCAGTTTTCCCACTAAAGTGAAAAAGTGTTATCATTTTGGAGGATGAACTGATGTGTGCACAGCTGTGCAGCATTGGTGTGGGAGACATCACTACTAATCTCCAAGGCTTCTTTGCAAAGCATGTGTAAGAATCGAGTCTGGCTTCTGTTGTAAATCTCTCTTGATAGTTTGGACATCTTTAAGTCTTCTGGCATGCAAAATCATCTGTGCTTTGCTGATCAGCTGCTCACTTTGACTGCAAAGACAGGAACAATGAAGATTGTCTTTTGACTGCAGCACTTTGTTTCCTCAGCTGAAAAGAATGGATTTTGTTCATGTCCTGCCCTTGCAGGAGTTACTTGACCTTGCAGGGGGTAAATGACCATCCAGGTACAATCTCTGTGTCCTCCCATTTTTCTAGCCCCTATATTCTCTTATCATTTTTCTGCCTCCTAATTTTTCATAGCACAGTTTTATGAAATGTCTTACTGCTTCCCACATGTCTCATTCCTGTATTTGCTTCCCCTCTACAAATCCTTCTTATTATCCTCTCCATGTTGTCCTTTTGCCCTTTACTTCTCACTTACCCATCTGGCACAGCACTTGGACCAATAGCTTCCCACAGCTTGGCTAAACAAGCAAGGCAGAATTTTTCCCAGCTTTTTCTCAGTGTCAGTAGACTAGGAAGTAAAAGTGCCTTTTTTTAACTGGTAGTGAGTGCTGAACCAGGCCTGATCTTGTCAAAACACCACTAATATGATGCATTTCACCCAGAACTGATTGAAGATTCATATCTTCCTTCCTTCCTTGATCTGAATAATACTAAGACCATTAAAATTTTAGGTTTGTGACCTGGAAATTCAGATAAGACACCAACTCACAGGGATTTCTAAAGGAAAAATTCCTTCCTGACCATGTGACTGCTGAGAATTCTTGATAAAAAAGCAACATCAATACTGACATACTGAAGTTGTGAGGGTGGTGGTGGTTGAGATGGTTGGAAAAGAGAGCTTGGATAGGCTGCTGTCTTCATAACAGGCAGCTTAAAAGCTCTTGGATACTTGTGTGGTGTAGAATCACAGATGCTGAAATTTTACATCTCTCTTCCAAAGTCCATCCATCCTGGCATGTTTTGAATAAATTTTAGGCTCTACCAAATGGTATTCTTTGATGGAAATCCAGAAAGGTATTTTCATGCAAGTTGGGTAACTCAGGAGACTTCAAAAAATCCTTGAAAAGGTAATGCAAAGTTTCTGGCATTTCTAGAGAGTGTTCCAGAGCAGAACTGA
Source organism: Sterrhoptilus dennistouni (assembly GCA_013397095.1). Classification (NCBI taxonomy): domain Eukaryota; kingdom Metazoa; phylum Chordata; class Aves; order Passeriformes; family Zosteropidae; genus Sterrhoptilus; species Sterrhoptilus dennistouni. The sequence continues at coordinate 620,007 of VWZU01000426.1, forward strand.
AAAACAGACTCTTGTGTTGTCCTCCTCAGATTTCTGTACCTCTCCAAAGACCCCAAAGGGAAACTAAGAAGGCTGCATTCCTAACCCAGGTGCCTGAACTGGTGTCCCACTGTGAGGGGCAGCTTTTCCCTTATTTTCTCTGAGAAGTCAACAGCTTGGGAGCAGTGCATGAGGAAGCAAACTAAAGACCAAGAGAGCAGGATGTGAATGTATTTAAACAGCAGAGAGAAAAGGCACGGATGCTTTCTGTAGCTCAAATGCTGGAGAAATCTCAGGCAGTGAAGAGGAGAAGCTAGATGAAGTACTTTCAGCTTTCTAGTAGTTTCAGGGTAAAATGACTGCTGTTAAAATGCTGTGTTCTAATCTCTAGGTCCATTAAACAGATTAGTTTGGATTCTGGATGTGAACATAACCCAAGGGTGATGGCGTGGATATGCAAATAGTTGCTGGCTGCCTACAAGGCACTGGGTTTAGGATCTGTGGAAATCTGAATTTCCAACAATGAGCTCAGTTTAAGGGTATGGGACTATGTGTGATTATGTACTGGCTTGGAAGTAATATATAGTATTATTGTCAGATTTATCTGGGAAACCATGGGTAGCATAAGCAAAGCCCTGTCCAGGAAAACTCAGTGTAGGGGTCACCTTATAACCCCAAAGTTATCAGCTAAAATATTAGATGATCTGAAAGAATAAGGTCATACAGAGCTCCTGAGAGCTGACTCACCTTTAACTTGTCATGAACAATAACTCTTCTTTATTTAGTTGCTCCTTCTTAGATTATCCTACCTTTAAAGCCCACCGCCTTCTCATTTTTGTTCTCCCAGTGCAAAAATAGCAGTAATTGATTTGCAGCCAATGTGATTTTTTGTTTGGATTTTTTTGTGCATTTCATAATGCCTTATGTGAAGAGGTTATGTTCCAAAGTTAGGAGTGGCAAAAGGAAGAGGAAATTTCACCTGGACAGCAACATCAAAAAACACACAAAAAAAAATACTGGGGAAAAATGTTGCACTGACAATTGGGAAAAACTAAATTTGTAGATTAAGTACATGGGTCTGAGGTTACTGGAGTGCTGGAGATAAGAGAGTTTAATGTTTCCACTAGAGGAGAATCTATTACATTTTGTAGATGAGTTTGAATAAAGAGCTATTTAACTTTGCTAATATTAGAGACTGGGTAGTTTCTACTTCTGCAAAACCGAAACCTCTTGGCAGGATTCTTTTGCTGACTTGTCAAAAACACCTTTATTAAAAAAAAATTGAGAGTTTTTCCTTGATTTTGTGAGCCTATGTCAAACAGTAAGTACAGTGAAAAATGCAGAGTTTGGTTTTCACTAAAGACATCAGAAGCACAAAAGAAGTAAGAGTGGATGCATGGAGTTCCATCCTTTCCAGAAAAAGAGGTAGATGTGGACCATCGATTCTTCCAGGGACAGAGCAAATACTTCATGAAGTTTCCTACTGGATTCTTCTAAGTGAGATTGAAAACAGCATACTTTTTGACAAAATGTCAAGGGAAATATAGAACTGGGATACATGGCATTTGGATATTTCTTCTAGAACTGCATTTTCCAACTTAATTTCTTACAGAATTCATTGCAACTATAGGACAGAATATCAACTTTCATCACACAAGCTATAACTTTAAAATCTAAGAAACTATATGAACCTGGAGACGCTGAAGATGTTTAAATATTTTACTGAATATAGTGGTTTCAATAACAGCCAAGGAAAACATGACTTTCCTTGTAAAAGGGTACATGGAAATAAAAATAGGAATCTCTTTGCTTTGAAAACCTTTAAAACCAGCTTCAATATTGATGTGCATCTTAATTTGTCAAATGTCTGCAAAACTAAAACAAATATTTTCTTTTACAAAAAGGGAAAAGAGGTTAAAATTAACAATATAAAATATCCTTGATAAAGTATATTGTTCAGCTAAACATGATGCAAAAGGAGTAGTAGAATAGATTTTAAAAAATATCATTTTGACCAAGTAAAAGCTTTTTTGAGGTTCTTCTAAAGTGTTCTGCACTTCTTTACACTTTCCTCTATTATTTTCCACAGGGTAGAACATAGCTGTCATGCAACACAAAGGAAGTGGGTTAATAACAGCAATTATACAGAATGTTTGAAATAGCAGCATAAGGAATGATCATGTCATTCTTTCCAAAGTGTACTGTACGAGCCTTACTTGTGGTAGAGCTCAGCTCTATCCCTCTGAAATAGGTAGAAAGTAGGACAAAGCTTTGTGAGGAATCAGCCCAAGTGTGTGAAGGAAGCAGGATTTGCAACTTTCTTCAAAACAGTATGTTCCTATGAACCTTTTTTGTTTGCTTACGCAGCAGAGATGTTGAAAAGACGGGATCTTAATCCAGTTCCTGGAAACACAGAGCAGTGGGAAGCATTATTGTACGTTCTTAGAAGTGCTGCTGAAATCAATGAGTACAGTCTGATTCAGAGCTGACATTTCCTGTTATTTGTTAACTGGACAAACTGCCTTTACAAGCTTTTCTCATTAGCTGTTTCTTTTCTGGCATGCAGAAGAGTACCTTCTGCATTTTTTGTCTTTGCTCTTTCCTTCTGATTTTTAAATATATTTATTTATTTAATTCATTGTCCAACACAGACACTCTAGATCTCTTTGCTCTGACATGTAGAGCAACAAAATCACTTGGTGCCCAATGCATTCTGATGACATTATGGATCTGCTGCATCCAATAGCAGTAACATGTTTCCTCAGAGTTCAAGGTATATTCCAACTTGTTGGCAAACTCTGCATTAAAAACAATTTAGGCACATAAATAGAAATAATGATATTAATATTACTGTACTATGGATATAATTCTTGAGTGTTGTAGATCAGCAAAGATCTAGTGATGACAAATCAGGGAAATTATGCTGATTTATTCTTTAAGCATCAGGCTCTATTTAGAATGATGACAAACTCTGACACAAATTAGCCATTTTTTTCTGGTATATACCACGGAGTACTATCTTGATGCAACAATGATTTCTGAGCTATATCATTGCTCATCCTTCAGTGGATTTTATTCATAACGTAAGAGAATTAATTTTATTCAGAATATTCTCTACATTAGCAGTTCTACCATGTTCATCACAAAATATTGCCTGTGCAAGAACCCTACAGGAAAATGGCATTATTGTTGATACTTTTGCCAAGCCTACAACAATATTCGAGAAACTGACACAGACTAATGAAATGTCTTTAGCCAAAACACCAGAAATGAGTCCACATCAGTCATTAAAGAATTCCACTGGGAAAACATTTATGGATTAGTTTGTCTCCATATGTCTCTGCATTGCCTGTGTATATAATACAGTTTCATTTTTTAAGGGAGATTGTTTTATTAGACACCTGACTTTTACATGCAAGCTACAGGTATTGAACCCATTATCTGTCCTCTTTGGTAAAGAAACAAATGTTTTTCATATTTAGACATGATCGAATATTCCCTCTGAAAACAGGGATATAAAAGTGGAGCTGGATCATCTCAGGCTGCATGTTTGAGTATCCCTTGTCCCATGTCTTGCATTGCCATTTGCCAACATTGAGCTACCATTAAGAATGGGTTTCTCAGCACTTGGCATGCAGATCTGGAAATACCATACAAGGGCCTCTCGGGAGAGTGTCACCCCTGCATTTCTTGCTTTCAAGTGTTTGAGTCTTTGCAGCAGCTTCTCACGCTGCTTCATGTAAACAATATTGTATTCTTAGAATTTATCTGTATGTTTTGCATTCTTGTTCTCTGAGAGAGAACTTGACTGATGGTCATGCTGACCAATGGAGTCAGGAGGTTGTAACCTCTTTGGGCCAATCTTGGCCCTCTGTACAAAATGTATATAAGCTTTTGGAGTCAGATAATAAAGAGCATTCCATGTTTCACCAAGCTGCTGCCTGCCGTCCTCTGTGAAGGTCCGCTCCCATGTCGTAACATGTTGCCCCTCTAAGGGCAGGGGTAACAGGAGGGATCCAGGCATCTAGAGATACAAGGGGTTGCAGGGACAGTTGCACCACACTGCAGCTTGTGCCTAGGATGTGTACCCAAGTTCCTTTTCCAGGGAAATGAGGGTGCAGGAAGGTAGGGCTGGTTGCCACTCAGATTTCTGCCATTCAGCTGGGACATGGCTGACATTTGCATTGATGAGGCTGCACTAATGACAGCACAGTCCCCAAGACTGGAGGAACCAGCTTCAGAGGGTTAATTTGCAGACAGGGATGTGAAATTCCTGCCTTTGACAGAATAGCCTGCCCTTACGCTCAGTGGAAGAAAAGGCATCTCCAGAGAGTGAGACATCTGACTTTTTTCTTCTGCACCCTCTCGGCACCCAATTAGAGGATAGTTCTGTCAGTCAGTGACCAAAAAAATGGTTGAACATTTGAGACACATGAAGATTTGCCAGGAGAGTTGTCTTATTGAGAAGCTGACAAGGAGGTCTTTGTCTGAAGCACCCACTTTGGCTTCAACCTAAGGGTGTTGCAGAGTTACTGTGGGTGGCCAGACCTTTCTGGGTGCAAGCAACAATGTGGAGTCCTTGGCCCTCTGTTGCTGAGGACAAATTCCTTTCTTTACTCCCAGCCTGCTTCCTCCAAACCAAGATCAATATACAAAAGGAAAAAATTGGGACAGAGCAATATCTCCAACTCAAACTACTGTGTTTTTTAAATAATTCAGGTGATAACAAAAGGTACTCTTGGGAGATAATATTATTGTACTAGACTGGTTAATGGTTTGATTTTTTTATACGGTTGTTTGGTTGGTTTTTCAATAGGATACAATTTTATTAGCATCGAGTACCTTAACTGTAATCTACAAGGCACAAAATAAATAGTAAAACTAACTGGTTGTAAAATTGAGTTAGTTTGAATGTTCTTCAGCAGTATGTAAAGTTTTTGTTACTAGAGCACTCAACATCAATACAGAGGCAAATAATCATTTAGTAGGCATTTAAGCATTTAAGAATCCATGGGCTAGTTCTATCTTTGGTAGGATCAATAAAATCACTTGTACTGCATACGGCTTCCTCCATGCAGCAATTCACATGAAGGACTCAGCAATGGGGAAGTTCTCCAGTGTGTCTGGTTTTAAATGTTCCTATTCCTGCTGCCTGCCCAGGAAAAGAAGTAGGAAGATAGATGAAGGTAATTGAACAGTAAGAGTAATGACACTGTAATTCAGAGTAGTTAAAAGGTAGTGCAAAGGATGGCATTAAAAACAAATATTGAATGCATACACATCTGTAGAGTTGTAAGGAAAAACAGTGCTGTGGTAGGATGTGAAATGATGCTTCTGTTGTCCTGAGCTCTCCGGTGAGACACGGGATGAAATCCTACCTGGAGCTGAGTAAGGTCCTTCTGCCTTAATTAGTATTCTTCTTTGGTACAGAAAAGTACTATGCAAAGAAAATAGAATTATATTTTCCTATGGTCTTCCCTTCATGTCTCTAAACTTCACCCTATCTTATGATATTTTCATTATCAACTGATAGCTGGTAGGGAAATACAGTCTATCCCTTACAATAAAAGGGAAGTAAAAGCTTGTTACAAGTAAAAGCTATCTCTTTAAAAGACATTACAGCTCTAAGATTTCCCTTGGCAACTATTCAGGCAGGCTGCCTAGTGGTATCCACACTCCTGGATGAGGGTTATGGGATGCCTGTGTGGAGCCATGCAGAGAGGACATCTAAGCTGGTAAGAGGTGCTATGGCAGTAATGTCACTGTTGCCTCTCAGTATCAGATGTGCTAATGTTCCTGCTGGAAAGAGGAGCATGTCTCTTTTGGTTTTTTTTAAAGCCGAATTCACAGCTTCACAAAGTGCAAGAGTTTTTAAATATCATTATTTAAAGTGCTGAAATCCCCAGCTGAACCCCCACCAAACCAGCAGTCTTGCAAGGTAGCCCTAAAGGATTTTATTTCCTTCCTTCTCCCCAGCCCAGAGATGAGGGATAATAATTCTGAGCACACATGGGAGAGCCAAGCAGCACCCACCAAATACAGCCTCGTACTTGAAGCAGGTTCAGATAATTTCAGTTGGAGAGGGAAATGAACTCAAGACCAGCACAGCCTCAGCAGGTGTATTGACCAAGAGATGATCAGACACATTAGCAGGAAGTGAGAAAGAGAAGTCTGGCTTCTTCTAGAGCAAAGAAGCTGCTGCACGCTTCCTAGCTGCACTCTGAAGACACCAACTGATTTAAGTACAGGTGGAAGGTGGAATATGTGTAGGAGTATGTGTGTGTCCTTAGCAGAGACACAATTGTGTAGCTTCTTAGCACTATCTTGAGAAGTATTCTGCTCATGCCCAAAAGGAGATGTCTAAATGTCACATGACCTTTAAAAATGAAAAAGTCTGGGCAGTAACTAAGAAAATAGGAGTTTAATTAGGACGCAGCTTAGACATATACCATTTCCCTATGTCCTTTCATGTCTCTGGTGTACTAAACTTAATGACAGTTGGCATTTCTCCATTTTAAAGTTGTTTCCTAAAGTATGTATGTATGCATATATAAATATATATATACATGTATTTCTTGGCACACTGAAACTTTCATCCTCCCATTTCAAATTTTCCCTCAAGTCTCCCTGCTTCTGGGTAGCCAAAATCCAGCAACTGTGACCCATGAAATCTTATCCCCTTCTCTACATCTTCAGTTGCTCTGTTTAAGATGTGCACATGGAGATGCAAAGACAGCTGTTATTTTGTTCCCAAAACATTGGACACTGTTGTGGAAAAATACGGCACAGATTTATCTCATTGCTACTTTCATGATGTTCTTTCTGCTTGATTTTTTTGTGTCTTATCTTCCCTGTTCAACAGCTTAAAATTAGAAGTGCTGTTTTTTTAAAGAAAACATAAAAACGCCACTACTGCTTAAGAGATTCCTTTTTATGGACTACATACATTTTTAGCACAGTATAGCACTGATGCCAGAAGTTATTTAGTTAAAACATTGAAAGTAGGGAAAACAATGTAGGCTCAGTTCTATTGCATCAAACTCTAGGATCTAAAGCACATTCCTCCTAATCTTTCTGTAGACAGAGGATATGGAAGATATGTTCCTGGAGTGATTGATTTTCCCCTAAAGCCCAAATACTCTTGGAGATGCCTGCAATTCATTGTGGATAGTATCAAAGTGTGGGATGCAGCACCCTCAGTTAGATGTCTTGCATTTGAGGGAGGAATGTGGATTTTAGGTGCCCCTGCTACTCACTGCTCAAGACAGCATCCCATATGACAGGGGTATCTCACTAAAACAGATGATCTGTGGCTTGCTTGCAGACCTAGAGTCTTTGCCCATTTTTCTGGTAGTTATGCTACTGTAAACATAACAACAAATGGAAATAAACAAATAACTGCAGGAACACAGCAGACTTTCTCCCTGTTGGACAGCTAGCCAAATTTTGCTCTAACTGGTGTCAATACAAATAACTTGTTTCTGTTGACAGAAATTGCTCTCAATTCAGCTTGATGTAATTATAAAAGGATCTGTACTGTTCTCCAGGGTCTCTTCAGATTTAGAGATTTTTAAGAAATCAAGAGTTGTCATTATCATTTTTATATAGTTTTCGACATGATATACTATGTCAAGCTAAGAAACACTGCACCACTGTAGTAGTGGGTAACAATATGACAAAATTATTTTTTACATAGCACTACAAATGACTGATTACTCGTGTTTTTGGGATTTAAAAAATTATAAAAAAGACAAGTGTCTAAAATTTTACAAGGAAATCAAATAGAAACTGTCAGGTATAATTACTTTATATTCTTGAAAGGAATACAAAATCTCCAAAGTTAAGGGCTCTGTATACAAAACAGAGGACTTTAAAAGAAAATAATGAAGAAATCTACTTTTTAACCTTGTATCAGCTGATGTCTTGCAATTATCCTCCACTCATTGGAGTCTGTGAGTCTTGCAGCCTGATTATAGATAGTTCTGCTGTTGTAGAATTTGCATTCGTATTTTGACACACTTTTTTTTATATAGCAGAAGGAAGGTGTGAGCACAGACTCCGAAACCAAATGTTGATGCTGGTGTGTGCAGGAACATGAGCACCACAAAAAAATACTGCTGGTTTTTCTAACAGACATTCAGACTGCTTGAAGATACAGAGCTCAGATCCAGGAAAGCTGGATACCATCCTTCTCAGTTCTGCGTATTGTTGGGAAACTTTACTCAAAACAGAGGTAGGGCAGTTTTAGGGCATAAGTTTAAGGATCACTGCAAAATTTAGGTGCTTAACCTCTCCCTAAAATTCATCTGTGCAGTGGAGTACATTTACAGCAAGACCCAGTATTGTTTGCATAAACAAAAGTCAGCCACAATGTTTTTGTGACTCTCCAGATGGATGTCTAAAATGTCTTGAGGCCTTCTGGGTCTCCTGCTTTGGAGGAAATTGATAATGTAGGTATTTACTTAAAGAAAAAACCTTCTGGTATTTGGGTACACACCAAGATCCTAAGCAAGGAGCAAATGTCATCCCCTAACACAGGTGTGCTCAGTGTCTGGGGCAGCAGTCACAGGCAGCTCGTGCCAGAATCTCTTCTTAGAGATGGTTGCCTCCATTCAGTTTTTGACAGTTGAATTCAGCAGAGGCCTGAGATTTGAGCTCCCCTGAGGTTTGGGTCTTCTGATGTACAGCAGTGCCAACACAAAATAATGGTTTGTTTCAGTTTTGCTCTTCAGTAGGGAGAGTTAAAAATGAGCATAGGAAGGCTTTTGATAACTTTAAAATACTAATTTTATTCATAGCAACACAGAGGCCAATGAAGAACATGGTGACAGCTTGGAACACCATGTGGTGTTCCTTGTTTTTCTTGCTAGAGTAGCTGGAAGACAAAGGTTAGGCTGGGCTGTGACTCTCTCATGAGTGCTGCAGCAGTAGTTCCTGTGCTCCACCACTATTTGTTTATTTTAGCACCAAAAAGAAGACCAGAACAGACTTTAAGAACATTTCTTCTAAAACAAGAAAGGGAAGATGTAGCAAAACTGCAGCCTTCAGCTAATTTATGTTTATAAAGTTATGTGCTATATTTCATATACAAGAAGGGGGAAAAAGACCTCTTTGAAGGTAAACTTCTGGTTAGTAATTTCAACAAATGAGAAGAGGCGTTTCAGGGTGTCCAGGACAGTCATAGGGATTTGGCACATATTACAAGTGCCATCCTGCAGAAACAGCTGTAGAGGATACAAAGAAATGTACCAAAAGGCACCAGAAAGCTAACCTATCCTGTCTTGGTCACCATTATCCAGCAATTTCTTCTTCAGTGAAAATCAAAACCAGATTGTTCTGTCTGAGTTCTGTGACCTGCAAGAGGGCTTTCTGAGAAAAGAGTCCAAAATGTGGCAGTACAGAGGGCTGGGGAGCAGCCTTTCAAGGGTATCCTTAGAAAGATTTACTGCAATTCTACTCTTCAGAAATAGTATAAATGCTATGTCAGCGACTCTTAGGTGTCATTCAGACCTTTTCATATCTTGCTTACTATGTTTCAGGGCTGGAGGATGGTTCAGTTTTGCAGTGCTCTGTCAGATACTTACTGGCATAGTTATGTGGAATTCATATTGAGCTCCTGAAGTCTTTGCATTTCCCACTGCGTTTACACTACCCACCCATCAAGAGCTCTAATTAGAGGGAAAATATAGCTTATACCAGTCATTTTTTTTATAGCACCCCTAGGCACAAACTTCCTAATGCCCTTTTCTCTCATTAAAATCCAATCAACTAAAAGTACTTTTTATTAAGTGGCTCATGAAATAACTTCTTAAATTTTAGAACAAAAGGATTTGAAGGCTATGGCCTGCTTGAAACATTTGCCAGCAGTGTACCTTGAGAAAGAAGAGGTATGTGTATCTTCAATTCACAGGAGAGATATTGGGAAAATAGCCTCCAGAAAGGATGGCTGGTGTTTCAGAGCCTTGGTACCTGCTGTTCAATCCCACCATGAATCCTTCATATTGATGTTTGCAGCTTTGGAAGAAGAAAGTGAAAACAAAAGACCAAAGCAATGACAAGGAGGAGAAGCATATAAAAAAGTGAGAACCAGAAAACAAGCAAAAATGAGTCTTTGCTGATACCAGGTGCAGAGTAATTGTTTCAGAAAATTCTCCTGTCAGAAAAACTCTGCCACAAATGAAAGGAGAATGGGAAGGCAACTCCAGTACTGGCTAGAATATTTGCATTCTTACTTGTGAAATAGTCTCGCATTCACCTAAGTAAAGCATTCATTTAAACTGAAATCCCGTTCTGGAAATGTGCAACACATGATCAGCTGGAAGCTGTCATAGGACTTGGCCTGCCATTGCTGATATATCATCTCAGGGCTACAAAGAGGTTTATTGTCACTTGTGAGTGAAGAGGACAGACACACTGAGACACATTTCCTATGCCTCCTCCAAACCTATCCCCATAAATGCCAGTCTTCTTCCTTAAATCCAATTTGAAGCACTGATTGGAAACTAAAATTATTTTAAATTTTTTTTAAAGAGATCAAAATAATTTTTCTGTGAAAATGAGGATTTTCATGTTCCTGCTTGTGGGATCAAAGCCAGCCTTGTCCTGGACTGGGTGAGTTTGTTTTTCCCTCATGCAAGTTACTATTTAGAACATTATGGGCTCCTGACTAGCTTAGCTATCACGTGGTGGCGTTGATGGAGAAGAGATATCACTCAAAACTCCAGGTTTTGGGTTACCTTCTAATAAACAGCACGTAAGGCTGGTGCAGGCTCGCTCAGGAAGGAGAATACAGCTGGACCAAAATGCCTGTCTGTGAATCCACACGTGCCAGGCAGCCTGACAAACAAGGTCCATTATTAAAACCAGAAAAATACATGGAGACATGGCCTGCTGTCCTGCTCACAGAGCATCATGTCTAACTAGCTGCCCTTCCAGACAAACTCCCCTAAGGGTGAACAACTCCCCAGAGATAGGCAACCCTCTCTCTGATATGTTGCTTGGCATCTGGCATTTCAGTAGGAGCAGAGGGTTAAAAGAATGACACTCAGAACCTGCTCTGACTCCAGATTATGAGCATGGAAAGAAAAAAAGGAGGAGAGTTCAATTTTGCTTTTATTAGATCCTTGCTTTTTTTTTTTTTTTTTTTTTTTTTTTTTTTTTTTTTTTTTTTTTTTTTTTTTTTTTTTTTTTTTTTTTTTTTTTTTTTTTTTTTTTTTTTTTTTTTTTTTTTTTTTTTTTTTTTTCCAGGTTTTTAAAGGCAAGAGCCTTAGACAAAAGAGGGAATGAGTCACAGCAATAGCTTCTCATTAAAATAATGACAAGACATATAAACAGAGGGAGCTCACTTGGCCAGTGTTCCTGCCATCCACAACACTAAGCCATAAGAAATGAAACAAGAAAAAGAGTCATATAGTGTGCCTTGGACTGGGTGTTCAATTAACCTTAAACTGGAAATGCTAACATTTGATTTAAAAACAAGATATGCACTTGCACCAGTTGCCTTGTACGTGCATAAGGTAAAAAAGAAGTGAAATCAAGTTTTAAGCTCTGCAGTTTGCACCTCCGTGGGTATATGCACTGGGTAGTAGTACCTCTGTTGAACTACATTTCCAAAGGCGAGGAGTTTGTCGCTGTTTTCATTCCTCTCTTTTTAATACCAAGTCAATTACAGAGGTACCTCCTGGGTTATGGTAGGTGCTGAACACTTCTAAAAAATACCCTCTCAGTAAAAGCCATTATTTGCCAGCCTGATTCCATAAGTATCAACCTGCCAGAAAAAAATGAATGCTGCAGGGCCTCATCCTAAATCCTGCCTCCAGAGAATATTCTCTGTTTGGTATAGAAGTATACATGAATGATCTTCATCCAAAGAGATTAAAAAGGAAATAAGATGTTAATTTGCAGAAAACATCTTATTGCAAAGCTGTTTTAGGTCTACAGTGTCAGCCACAAATTGCAGGGAGAATAAGATCTTTGGAACTGAGAAAATAATACTGAAATTGTTTTTAAACCACAAACACTCAGCAGGGTTCAAACCAGACTCATTTTCAGTAGTGTTCCTAGCTAATATTTACAAGCTTTTCAAACTGAAATTTTTAATTGAAAGGAATGAAAGCTGCAATCATAACTTTGAAACATTTTGATAACATTTTATTTTAGATGTGGACTTGCAGCTCCTGGTATGATTGACAAAAACTATGGACATAGCAGTATTAACAGCAACTAGTTTTAAAGCAAAGATTTGAAGAACAAGTTTTTCTAGCAATGACTGCATGTAATTGAGTAAGATCTCTACTGTCTCAGACCGATAATTTTAAGTGTTGGAGCAATTCGTGTTGAAGCCAGCTTTGGCAAAAGCATCTAGCATTTGCAATGTACCTTTTTGTCTCATAAATGCCTTAAAAACAGCAGAAGCTCTTTCAGCTTATGGTTAACGTGAAGAAAATGAGGAAAAATGTTCCATTCATTTAATCTCCTTTATGTAAAGGCCAAGGTTTAGCAGGCAAAGAAGAATAATGTAGAATTTAACTATTTTTATAACTGGTAATCAGGACAGCTCATCTATACAAAGAATCTTAACAACAGAAAACTAACAGAATGTTAAAAGCACTAAAATCTGTAAAGAAATGTAAGGCTGACACAAAAACAGCCCAATAGATTAAATGACACAAATAGGTGGTCTGTCCATTAAATTTATCCACTACAAAATGAACAGCATTTCTATATGATAAAACATGACAGTTGAGCAATCATTTACTCCTGGCATTGCTCAGCGTGCAATAGAAGTACAAGTAGAAAAAAAAATTTTTTTCACTAAGTAGCCTTTGCTAATGAACAAGGCATTATCCTGGCAATGGAAAAATTAATTGCAAATAGTTGAAGTGGGGTTTTAGGGGTTGGGTAGGGGGCTGCTGATAGACTGTCACAGAGATATTTTTGAGCCTGCAGGTAAAAGTAATTTTCTCTACTGTTTTTATGAGAGAGATGTTTCAAAAGTAGTAGCTAAAAATAAAAGGACCATCATTATTATCAAACACCATCAAGCTGACAGACACTTCTGTATTAAGATGCAAATAAAGTCTTCATGTCACAGATGACGACTCCTGTTATTTTCAGTTCTTTGCCAAACTTGAATGTTTTAGGGCAACAGTTTTCACAAGAAGAAAGTTTGAACACGTTTTTTTAAGCTCTCTGTAATGCCATTTGGCCTTTTCAAAGGGAGGGATTAAGGAAAAGTAATCTCTTGTTTTGCTCATCACAAGTTTTACAACACTTATTAACTAAGTCCTGGCACTGCCACACAATATGTCCAAGATGACATTCATCTCTACTGACTTGGTACCAAAGCAATTTGTGCAATCCCTGTGCAAGTTCATTGACATCTTGGCTTCAGTTCCAGCCAAGGCTGATGTGTTCAACACCTTCTTTGTCTTCACAGTATACATCTTCCAGACCTCTGTGCTTAGTGGAAGGCTTAAAGTTGCAGAGGAAACAGCAATGCAGGTAAGTTGGACACTATTTAAGAGAATATGAGCAATAAAAGACTTTTTTCAATTGTATTTGAAAGACTGTGCAAACTGGGGGAAGTCTTTGACATCTGAAAAACTGCATCCTCTCACCAGAGAGTGGAAGTCTTCATCAATATACAGACACGTAATGTTGTACAAACAGTCAAAAGTCTGGTATTTTCTAAATGTGTTTGCCATTATACTCATCACCATTTTATGCTATTGTTTTTGTAGTTTGGATTGGTGAAATCTTGCAGTAAGCGTTGTGCCATTCCTAGCTCTCAGAAAGGCATCCAAGTGAATGGAGAATGTGCATGGAAAACAGTTTGATATGCTCATCAGCTGAAATTGAAATGAAATTCAAATACTAAATTCAAATAGTGCTGTTAAAAAGGTAAACACCTTCTAAAGAAATTTTAGTTCCAAGTGGTTTAATATGAAACTATGCTATTATTGCTAAAAGCGCACAACTTTGCTCTCTTAAATACTAAGAGAAAAAGGAATGTTCATCTCCTTTCCCCAGGTTCAAATTTTTCACAGCGGTATGTACCCTCTTCCCCAAAGGAAAGCAGGTTGGCCATCTAGTATCATTCCAAAGGACAAGAGACAGGCCAATGCTGAAGATTAAAAAACCACCACAGCCCATTACACAGTGGGAAAGAACAGAAAGATGGATCTGGAGAAAATAAATGTGGAAAACTGACCTGAAGGCCTCCATGTGATTAATCCCAATTGCGCAACCTTCTGAATTGTAAATCCAAGAATACATTTGAACACTTTCTAAAGCTGGACTTTGTCAGCCAAAAGATCTGATCTATGCAAGTGGTTTATTCACAGGAGACAAAAAGAATTGATGCTATAGAATGAGTAATGCAGTTACTCACAGTTCTTATTATCCAGTGGCCCAAGCAGGAGAAAGTATGAAAGTAATTGATGAAAATCAAGCCCTTTGGGATGCAAATATCAAGGCAACCGTTGAAGAAGAAATTTATGATCAATAACTGCAAATACAGCAGGTAGCTCAAGAAGGATCCCTTCTTACAATTCTGAATTTTAGTAACAGTTAAAATGTCAAGGAGACTGAGAAAACCTTCCTTCTACCAGTAAACTGACTTAAAAATAAATGACTGATAGAGGTTGAATTGAATAATAATTGCAGTCAAGTAGTCTAATATGACTGAAGACAATATGTTCTTCAACAGAATAATTACCTACTTATGCAGTATTGTGAACAGACAAATTAGATATAAAAGCTGTTTCTCAACATTAGTAATATTTATCTACATAGAAAAAGTCCCAATGCTCAAAATGGCACTAATAATTATATGCTTCTGTAAAGGAATTCCACACAAATTAACATTTAAAAAATATCAAGCTTTTAAATTTTGGACATGTTACTTAGTATGATTTTGTATATGAACTGAAAGAACCCCCAGCACATTAAATATATTCTTGATTATTCATTATACTTTCTTAGTGCTCTTAATAAATGTGATGGCCTAGTTTGACCCAATTTGTTCACAGGCCTTATATCTAATCTTCCTTTGTTTATGAACAGTTTTTCTCCCAAAGTTCTTCAGGAAATGAAATGCTGGGATTGGAAATCTTCAGGAGTGGCTTGAAAAAAAAAAAATTCTGTGCTACAAAACATACCAGTTTTGTGTGTCTCTATACTGAATCCTGACATTGGTTTCTCAGTCAAAATATATCAAATGGACTTGCAGGACTGAGATGGGTCTTTGTTGAAACTTAATTCCACATCACATGTGGATTTTAAGAAGAAAAAGTACAATCAAGGTAATTACTCAAAC
This sequence comes from Sterrhoptilus dennistouni, assembly GCA_013397095.1. Lineage (NCBI taxonomy): Eukaryota > Metazoa > Chordata > Aves > Passeriformes > Zosteropidae > Sterrhoptilus > Sterrhoptilus dennistouni. The sequence continues at coordinate 635,305 of VWZU01000426.1, forward strand.
CTCTGTGATGATGTTTATAAGGAAAATAGGTCAGTACCATAAGTGGATTTCACATGAAATCTGGCTTGGTGTAAATCCCACCAGCATAATTACAGAGAGGCCAGAAGATCACCAAGTGAGGAGTTCATCACTCAATACTCACTCGTCACCATATTTGAATTCTGCAATATGCTGTTTTCTTGTTCTATAGAGCAAGAAGTTATTTTCTCATTTTCTTGGTTTTAGAATATTTCAGATTCCTCTACCAAACTGGGACAAAACCCAAGAACCTTAAAGAGAGCAAAACTAAACAAACAACCTCCCTCCCCTACAAATATAGCTTTAGAGTAGTTGAAATGATTGCTTTTAGATGCTGATCTTTTTCATTAAAAAATTTTACTTTTCACTGTAATTACATTTCAGAAGGAAAGTATTTCTGAAATGAAAAAGCAGAGCACTTCTTTTTCAAGATACTGGAACAAGATATTAAACAAATGTCAAATTTTTTGACTTGGAATAAAACACTGAAAGCAATCCTCTGTCATAAAAAAATACGATTTTGACAAAGTGGCATTTTTAAGCTAAAAAAAAGTTCTTTCTTGTAGATCGCTTTCAGCTCTATGCACCTCCAGGATGCATTGCAATGAGCTGATCCTTATGTGATTTTCTACATGCATTAGGAATAAAATCAGTCATGGGCTGACAAACAGATGGCCTCCTATGATCTTTGGACTTCTAAATGTAAAAAATAAACAAAATGAAGACCATCAAAAGGATATATCATACTGTAATATGTATGAGATGTAATATGTAGTATGTAGTATGTAATGTAATATGTAATATGTAATATGTAATATGTAATATTCAGGGAGCTTTAAGAATGCTTTTACTCTTGATTCTGTCTGGAATGCTACAAAATGACGACCAGAATACGTTCCTTGTTAAATAGGTTAATTTCCTGTACTATCCCCATTACTTTTTTGATATATATTCAATTACACATCTATTACTAGGTGTATTTCAATTACGGAGGATGACACCACAACTTGAAGAATTATGAACTGAGAACTATGAATTATGAATTAATCAGCCAACAAATCCTCTATGAATATAATTTGTAAGTATAATGAGTTAATTTTTCCTCCATACTTACAGCTTCATACCCCCAGTGACTGCAGTGCTCAAGTGGAAGTGGGAGCTGCATGTGGCCCTCTATCCCAATAGCAGCCAGCGGGTCACAGCAGATTGTCTGGGTAAGTTATCTCAGAGTGAGCTGAGATAACAAAACAGTAGCTGGATTTTTCTTGAGCAGGAAACCTGGGGCAAAAAGTCTGCCAATTTCCTACCCTTTTTGACTTTGGAACTCCAGAAAAGAGGTCAAAATACCCCAAACAAAATTTTAAGGAACTCCATATGTAACATTGATGAGGTGGTTTCACAGTGACTACTGAACCCTGGTGCCTCCCAGGGCAGACCCTCAATCTTGGCAGGGATGGGAAGAGGCTGGCATAAGGCAAGCTGTGCCCAGGACACCCTGTCCTCCCTTGAGCAACAGAGTACTTGGATCTTTGCCATTCTTTTTCTATTCATGCAGTTTACAGAATTCGACTGCACAGGAAAATTAAATGTCAGTGGCCATTTCACTCCTCATTTTCCTCTTTCTGCAGATGGAAATTTCCTATCTGATATATCTGATACACAAAATGGCAGGCAGGGCAGCATGCTATCAGAGCTGGTAGGCTGGAGGAGCTGAGGATGTCTTGTCATTTGTCATTTTGGACAAGGGAGAAATGGCACAAAGCAGCACGGTTAAAAGGCAATTTTCACATAAAGAACTCATGAAAGGAAACCTGGCTGACAACAAATGGATTGGAGGTCGGAGGGAGCACCAGTCAGTCACCACAGACACATATTATTTTCCATGGAAATACAGCTGAAGAAGGGGAGGGGATGGAGGACCAGAGTTGGCTGAGAGCAGAGCAGATGGCTCAGGCAGTGAGAGGGCAGTGCCATTCAGTTAGGCACAATAGGACAATTTGCAAAGTAATTTTAGAGTATGCTGTCACATTTACTTGTCCCAGTCATGTGATAAAATAGGAACAAACCTTCTTTATAAGTGATGCTTTGTTGTCATTTATCTATTTGCTTATACAAATATGTTTATAGCTCCATAAACGTTGTGCTGTGGCTAGTGATAAAGCTGTAAAATGTGTGCCAAAGCAAGAGGTGAAAGATATTTTAAAAGCCACTAAATCTTTTCTGTTGAGTTTCAATTTGGAACAGATTTCTTGTCATTGTTATTATTATTTTATGTTGTACATTGTTATTGTATCTTTATGACTGCGATGTATGGAGCTTGTCACTGAATAAAAAGATGTCACTCACCCCACAGAAGGTCATTATTTAAATTTAAGACAAAGATAATCAACAACATCAGAGAGATGAAGAGGCTTCTTCAAGGAAACAATTTCTAATTGGCAAGATGGTAGGGAATTTCAGATTGCCAAAAGAGAGAATCTTTTCCACAGCTTTTTATAGATATTAGTAAAGGAAAATTAGAAGTATTCTGACTGACATCAAGATAAAGTAGATGTTTATGGCATTATGTCCACAGCACGGAAGAGAATGGAAGAAAGTTATCAGAAATGTGTTCAGAATTTAGCAAGCAGGATATTGGAAACAGCAGAGCAATCAAAGAAAACAGTGGTCTTCGAAGAACTGAATGACAGGTGACAGGCAGAGTAGAGCCTGGCCATGACAGGCTTTGAAAATAGACACATCACTTAAAAAAAGTGAGATAAGAGAAACAAGATGCAAAGATATGGGAAATAATATGTAAGTCAGAACACTCTGAATAGGTAAGAGAAAAAATGTGTTTATCAGTGCTGGAGAAAAAACGTGTTGCAGCAAGTAAGACAAGCTGATAATGAGAGCTGTAAAAGAGATTTAGCCATGTAGATGGAGATTGCAAGCATGAAATTGATGCAATTGCTGTTCAGGGTGAAGTTCAGGATGTCAGGAGATGCAGAGAAGCTACAGATGACGTTGATGATCAGGCTAGAGATGCAGAAATGGGTACTGCCTGAAGGAATTAATAATAAAAGAAGGGAGTAATAAACCACTCTGGTAAGTATAGGTGAAAACTGCATGTCCATGAGGAGGTGTCAGAGAAAGAGTCTGAGATCTTAGTGTGTATCAATAGAATAAGACTGGTTAAAGATGTGGGCTGTCTTGTTGGAGATTGAAGGAAGATCAAAGGAAAGACAGAGCAATCAGAAGAAGACAATGTTTTTGGAGGAATAAGTCATATAAACGATGACAACAAGTCAGGAAAGGTACCCCTGTAGCAAAAAAAGCCAAGCTCTTCTGTGAGGAGTCACTGAGGAAGAGCTTAAGGAAATGGTGCAAAAGATGGAAACCACCTGCACAAGAAGATACAACCAAAATTTAGGAGTAAGGCTCTTTCCAAGGGGCAGGGAAAGAGATAATAGTTGGAGGAGGCAAGTAAATTCGAAAGAAAAGTTTTGAGATGTATGAGATGGGAAGTTTTCTGCATGTTGAGAAAAGATATCCAGGGAAGTGTGAGAAGAAAGAGTAAGTGTAAATGAAGGGATAAGAAAGCTGGGGTCACCAGTAAGGATTTGGTGGGACAAGGGAATTTTAGCATTGTCTTAGGTATTTGATTCTGTGTTAATGACTTATTACTCATGGATTTGAGAGCTGCTTAACTTGACTGCTATCCAGTTTCTCCCCTGCAGAGCAGAAAGAATCATAAAAGTTTTTTAAAAAGTGAATTGAGGATTTTGCTCTCTCATTCTGTTTCAAAGTCAAAGTGCAGTCAAAGGAGGAAGATTATAGAGGATAGTAGAACCAATATATTTGATTACTTGTCACAATTTAAAGGTCAGTCATGATGCTGGATTGTCAAAAGATTAGATCCTATACAGGAGAAATTGAAATGATAAAACTACTTTTTTAACTCCACACAATGGAAATGACAGTGTCTTCTGTGAGCTGAGTGCCATCATTTTGGTGTTGGCTTCATAAGAATTTTTTTCTTGGAGAAAGAAATTAGGAGGGCTTGGATCAAAGACTATGACTCCAAAATCACATAAAGGCATAGGTGTTTTGCTCTTGAAGACAAGTGCAATGATAAAATCAGTGGGTGGTATATCACTGATTAAAAAAAAAAAAAAAAATCCTCTATGATTTAAGGCAATGTCTGCATTTTACCAGATGGCCTGGTAGATAGAGAGATCCAAACTTTAAAGTTGGGGTGAGTTTCCACCCCATGCTGACCTCTGTATCACCATCTCTTGGTCCTTGATCATATGGAAGGCTGATGAAGTAATACCTCACATCTTTTTAACTGCTATGAAGACAGGACAGAAAGAGGAAGATTCAAAGGGGAATCAGAAGAGAAAATACAAGATAAGGTCAAACTTTGTGATATTTAAATTAAAGCAGTTATATCATACATTTTTGGGTATGAAACCCTTACCTAAACATGAATATGTTTTGCTATTTGAGATGCTTTAAGTACAAGTCTGTCACTTCACTGTAGGTAATGAGGGCATGGGCTTCCCTTAGATATGGTGCCACATTTGCCAGTCCTGATGGAGGTCTCTGATGTTCTGTGAAGCCTCAAAAGTCTCCAGAGCATATGTGTGGACAACTGAGCAGAGGCTCCCCTTCTGTCTGCAAAAGGAGGGGAATGTGGATATTTTAGTCTGGGACAAAAAACCCCAAACCCAAACCACATTTTGAAATCAGAATTTTTCTTTATCTATTCATTTCCTTTGTCCTTTTCCAGAAAGAAATTTGAGGTGTTTTTTTTTTGTTGTGGTTTGTTGTTGTTGTTGTTGTTGTTGTTGTTTTGGGGGTTTTTTTTGTGGGTTTTTTTTTGATACTCTGCTGGTTTACTCTGAAATAAAACAGTCACCGGGATTCATACTTAACAGCTAAACCAAAACATATTGTTTGCCATTTTAATGCAGTTTTATTCTCACATTTTAGACACTTAATTGGCACTTCTGGAACATGAGTTGTCCTCAGACTGGCCCATTCACTAGGTACTTCTCTAGTAGTGCCTTTTCCTGTTGTTTGATCATAAGAGGAGCTCTTACAATCAATCTTACAGATTATTATTTTGGAGCAGAAGAATTAAATTGATGGCTTGGATTCTTTTTTTTCCAAGCACAAATATTTATGGCAGAGATATTTATTTCTGAATTAATTACATTAGACTCCATTTGTGCTCACTGGGGAGAAATAAGGACACAATTAATTTGACCTATTTTGCTCTAATCTCATTTGAGTAAGATAAACTTTGTCCTAGAGGTGCCTATTAAGGGAGCTTATAGTGACAAGAGCAGATGTGAATGCCCCTGCTCTGGATATCTTGAAGTGTCACACCTTAAATGTGTAAATAGTTCTGCCTGTAGGCAGATTTCAGAGATTCATTAGGTCATTGGTAAGATCTGATTAACTCTGATAGTCTGGATGGTCTAAAGGGCATGGTGATCACACATCAGCACTCACCATGGGCTGGCATTGGACACAGCTAACTTCTGTCTTCCATTGTGTCACCCCATGGCACATCTGGCTTGGCAGAGGGGACATAGGTGGGCAGAGGGCACAGTGTCCACAGCCAGGGACAGCTGCTGAAGGAAGGTAAACCTGTGGGTGACCAAGGCTCTTATTACAAAGGGTGCTGCCCCCTCATGGGTGGCAATGAATGTGCCTGGGACACTGAGGTAATGGAAGGCCCCTGACTCGTGAGAAAGGAGAAAGGAAGCAGGCATTCCTGATGCTGATCTGATGACTGTGAGAAACCCACTCCACAAGACCCTTAGTGTGTCCCCAGATCCTTCCCCTTTCAGTGGCTGTGCTGGAGGTGCCTTTGCAACTCTCCTGGCTCTGTTGTTCGTGTAACAGCTGAAGACCAGAAACCTCCAAGAGGGCAGCAGAAGTAATAATCCTTCACAGTTTTTTTCCTTAATCAATTACCATTTACAAGACAAAACTAACAACTCCAGCTGCCAGTGGATGCAAGCTGGAGAAAGGGACAAGCACATTAAACCTTTTAGACCTAAGCAGGAAACAGAGAATTTAGCCAGACTTAGGAGATCTCTGCCTCACATGGAATACAGGTATTAACGATTTGGGTCTCTTTTCTGTGTCTTTGCTCCTTTTGTATTTGTGGGCCTTCTCACCAACAGAACACAAGAGAAAACTTGTATGGAGGTACTTGTCTGGAGCACAAGGAAACATTTGGGGAAAAAATAGGTTTTGGAGACCTGAATGGTAGCATTTGTCATGGAATTGCCCAGGGAACAGCTCATTAATTGAAGTAAATTGAAGGAAAGTGTACACTCTTAGTGGTATATCTGTATAGATACAGAAGTGACTAGTACTCAATTACTTTGTGTGTTTAAAAGGGAGTTGCTAACAATGAGAAAATGTCTCTGTGATCAAGCTCTTTCCACTCTGAGATAAGCCAAGCCAACAGGGAAAAGTGTTCCCATGTAATATTTTTGCACTCCATCACCTGCATCTGTCAATCAGAGATTTCAGATTAATTTCTTTAATGTCACACTTAGCAGAGAGCCTGCTTTGTATCCACCTGGATCAGTCCCCTGCACTGGGTCACTATCGATGCTGCAAGAGCAAGGGCTGTGTGTGTGTGCAAGAACTGCCACTTGCAAGAACAAGCGCTGGATTCCGGCTGGGAAGGGGAGACATCCTCTTTTTGGCAACTGCAATTGGCAGGGTTAATTAAAATGTTAATTAAGGGTGGGCTGCCCTCCTCAGGGCCTGCCATACTTTCGTAAGTCTTCGTCCCTGAAACTGCCCACTACACTGTGATTTGCAGGAATACCAGTTCTGGTGAGTGGGAATTGGTTGGGACAGGGAGCAAAGGGAGAGCACGGCAAATGTGTGTACATCAGCCCAGAGCCGCCAAACCACTAAATCTGGAAAAGACCCTTGAGTCCAACTGTTAAACATGGTGTTTCAAACCAGGTTTGCTAATACCATAATTAGAAATATTATTAAAGATTTAAAAAACCTGAAATTCCAAATGCAGTTAGTGTTGCTATTTATAATTTTCCATTTTTTCTTATTATTTTAAGAACAATGGCCCAAGTGTTAACAAAGTGAGCTGAAGCTTGTTTATCCTCCCCTTCCCACGCTTCTTATTAACTCCTAGTCCTACCCCTCTAATGGTCTCTCTTTCTCTCCCAAATTGCTTAATGTGTTAGCAGCAAACTGTGCAGATGTCACTGTGGATGTTTCCTAGGCCACCCTGGAGGTTTACATGCTGTTGCTTCGCGTATCTGTCTCTCAGGCCAGCCCAGCGTTCGGCTGGACCACCCTGCTAGCTCTGATACACCTCAACAGGACCTTTGCGTGGGTCTTGGCTCTGTAGCACCTTTGCCTTCACCGTCACGGCCGTGGTTCGAAAGAGGGGACACTCAGAGGCTCAGGAAGAAGGTTTTATTTGGGGATCACAGGGGCAGTCCCTGGTCCCAGACCTGTGCCTCAGGAGAGTGACCCAGGGCCTGGTTTGCAGGGGGTTTTTGTTCACCAGAAATCTCAGGGGTGGGCACAAGTTACAAGACCAATGAAACAAAGCAAGGTGGCTAATGCCAAATGCAATACACAAACATCAACAAATCAGGTAAATTGGGGTGGGGTCTCTGGGGGATTCACCAACCACTGTCCGACACCTCTCAGCAGGTCTCAGGCCTGGGAAATTGATGGACAAGGAGGGGAGATGCATTGGGATGAGGGAAAAAGACAATGGGATGACCAAACTCCAGGCAGAGGATTAGGTTGTCTTGGAAACTCTTATCCACTTCTGATAAGAACATTCCAGGACAGGAGCTTTACCTGGCTAGGGTTAAAGTCCAAATCACATCAAACTTATAACTAAAAACCTAAAAACAATTCCAGCACCCCCACACATGCACAGAGGAGTTTTGTGGGCTGCAGACTGTCATGCTGTAGCAGCACTGGAGATTAAAATAAATTTACTTATAAAACATTAGAAATTGTAGAGGTTACAGTTTGATTGTAACTTGCTTACAGCTTAGCATGAGTGGGCCCTGATCAAAACTTAAGTTAAATTAATTCTGTTTGTTGGCATGAACAGCTTAGCAGGAACATAAACAGAGAAAGATTGATATTTCCAGATAAAGGTTGAGACACTGAAGGGCCTCAAGACTGGCCCAAGCTGGAAGATAAGAATAATTAATTGCTTGCCCATGTAGACATGGAGAAATAATCCAGTGAGGTGTTAGAAGACCCCAGATCATAAATATTCATTGGGCCAAGAGGCACATGCAGGGCAGAAAAAGAGCATGTGCATAGACAGTGCACAGACAGTCCTTAACAGCCAGAATACCCCTGTGTAGGAGGATGGCTAGGGGTAAAATTAGAGAAAATAAATGGGAAGTTATATTCCTATTCTAATAGAAGTTTTAAAAGTATGGAAATATCAGGATGAAATGCATTTCCTGCACCCTGGCTAGAATGCAGCTGACATGCTCAAGACCTCTTCCACAATGATTCCTCACACACATAGTGTACAACCTTAGCACATATTAAGGGGGATGAAATGGGCATGGAGTGGAATGGAGTGGAGACACAGCTGCCAGGCTGTGTTGAAATCCTTGCAGGAATGGGAACTTGATGGTACCAAATAGCTGATAAACCACAGCTGACAGCCAAGGGAGATAGCACAAGATGCCTTGTGGTGGAAACAACAACTATGGTGAAATCACTCTCCTTGGATGAACTTTTCTTTTTATAATCTGTTTGAAACACTAACACACATCTCCATCCAAAAGGCGTCCACCTCAAAGTATGACCACCTGTCTCAGGCAGGCCCTCTGTATTTTATTGACTATACTCTTAAGAGCAAAGTGAGAGAATTTTACACCAAGTAGTGACAAAGGTATGTGTGACTAGAGTCACTTAAGCTCCACCTAAAAGCAAGTTAAGAGTAAGGAGAAGTTAGGGAAGAAGACATCATTGTAACTTCTGGGGTAAGTCCAATGGGCTGAACCTGTCTTTTCACCCATAGGAATGACTCTCAGGTAAGAATGGTTATCTTGAGTTATTTTTGTTGGTTATTAGAGCTTGCTTTGAATGTGTTTTTGCAGTCAGTTACTATCGATAGCAATCTTCGAGCCTTACCCTATCACAATTTCAGTGTGTGCATTAATTAACAGTGTTACTCTGTAAACTGTCAGGGTGAACCCTTCAAAGGTGCTGCCAGTGGAAAAGGTACTCAGCTAAAAGTCTGGAGAGCCAGGAGGGGGTTTCTCTTAAGCTGTTGGCCTGTGTCCCAACCCTCCTTTCATGTGATACCTGGTTGACCTGGGTTAGTTAGCTCAGGTACTGTGGATGGTGTAACTGCGCTGCAGAGGACAAGCTGCTCTCACTGCTCATATATACACATTGTTGCAGTCTGCTGCTAAAGGTTGTAATTAATGGTACTAACTTCTATTTATCCTTCAAAAAGTTTTGGGAGTGAGGGAGAGGAAGGTTGCAGGAAAGGTCTGTTTGTACTGCTACAAAAAGTTTTGGAGACTGCCTATGAGGAAAGGCTTGGTGGATTTTGTGACTGGCTCCCCTGAGCTCTTGGTTCATTGCCTTAGAAGTAAACTCTGATAGAAAAGGGTTTTTCCAGTTCAATGGCGACTTTGGAGAAGGTGAACATGACTTTTGGCTCTCATTTTAGTTCCCAAAGGACACAGAAGAGAGAAAGAAGAGCCTAAGGATTACCACGGGAAGAGATGACAAATGACTCACCTGTAGCCAGGGCAAGTACAAGGCTGAAGAAAAGAAAACTCAAAATAACTCACATAAATTATCCCTACACACTTGTCCCTCACACTTGTGCCTCAGCAGCATCCTACCATTTTAGCAGATTTATTTTTTTAGCTTTCCGTACCCATGAAGTTTAGGGTCTAAGTAGATATTTTATTTAAAAAGCTTATCTAAAAGTAGCTTTGGTGCACAAGTAGTTGGTTGGGATTGTGGGAGCATGTAGAAAACCTAACAGGAAAGCTCTGTGCTAGAGAAATGAATGACAATGAGCAGGACTAAGGGTACAGCCCAGGCAGGTATACATAAGCCTTCTTGCTTTCCTTTATTCATAAGGAGCATTTCCTCTCTCTCTGGTGGAAAGGTACTTGTAGACATTGAAATAAAATGTTCTTGTAGGCTGCTTTCATTAGTGAAGCTGTAAGCAAACAAGGCAGTGGGTACCTTTAGCAGACTTCTGGTGCATTTCCTTGAGGGACAAAGTGCTTGGCTAAAGTTACAGTGTAGTCCAAGACCTCCTAACATACCCCTCACTTTGAAGTGACTGTATCCCAATGCAAATCTTACCATTCGTTCATTGATACTGAATCACTGCACTATATAAACCAAAAAATTTCTTAGTCTGCGTACCTGAATGAAAAAAGGGTTGCATTACTTAGGTTATATTTGCTATGTCTGATCCTGAAGGACAATCGCCAGAAAAACATATGCTCATCACAGGTTTTTTAAGAATTTATAGTATCTTCTGTTTCATTTCTGTTTCATTTAACTGTTTGTGATTTAGTAAAGTGAAGTCAGCTAAAGACTCCACTCTAGCACTGCACCAGATGGCACAGGGTATAGGTAAGTGGCACCATAAGAAGGATGTATCTGCCCATTTATTAAGCTCAACACATATTTTGGTGGGGTCTTCAAGAAAGATGGAACCTGATTAATTCAGATTGCTATTGCTTGCCAGCAATTTAGGTTATTTATGTCCATTTACATTTAAAAAATACAGAGATTGCAACAGGGTAGCCATACACCTTCAAAATTCAAGTTGAAAAAAATTTTATAAAAAAGTAATGCCATATATTGCACCCGCTTAACAGCTGGGAAAGAACAATCTCTCATGTGTATGGGCTTTTGTTCAAACAAGTGGCAAAACTCATACTGAAAAGCATTTCTGGGTTTCACAACTGGTATGGATGGGTCTGAGATATTATCACACCTTTCTGGCAGCCTTTCTGGAAGTCATGCAGGTGTACAAGTACTTACAGTCTTTTCCTTCCGGAATGAAGCCAATACTTTGGCCAGGGAACCAGTAAAACATAACCTTCAAATAGACCCATTAAAAAACTTTCTTATCAAGGTGGAAAGGTTAATATAAGTGCCAGGGAGAGGTCTTGAGAGCACCAGAAATACACTTGAGGAGATAATGCTCATCTTTGCCTCCACCCTCCCCTTAAAAGCTTTCAGCTTTGATGGATAATCAACATCCCATAAGATGGGCGACAAAGACACACAGTGCTTTGTGGCAGCTGCAGGACAAATTAAGTTAATTTTTCCTCATTCAAGCTGGAAAAGTATGACTTCTTCTTGTGAGAACAAAAAGCCCACAGAGGGAATGGCAGCAAAAGTTAATGGGAAATAGGGAAGTTAAGGAAACGCTGAAATTCAGGAGAGTCACAGGAGGTTCAATGTAGGGCTTTTATGAAAAGAATAGTACAAACAACTAGATGCTTGGAAAGTTGCAGACAAAACAAGCGTTGTTTTTCAACAAAACTAGTTTCTTTTTCAACTTGATAATTTTTATGAGCGGGTAGTTGAGAGTGCTCAAAGCAATGGAGGACTGTGGTCAGGTGTTATCTCCCTTTGAAACTCAGCAGGTAAAACAATGGGACAAAAAATTCAGTACAACTGTGTTATATATATTATATCCCTAATCACACACAAATCTCTGGAAATATTGTTATAATGGACTGCTGAAGACTATGTTAAGAGCATTTGGTAATGAACCATGGAAGCATTGGGGCAAAAATTTAGCAAGCCCAAGGCTGGTTAACACTAGAGGATTAGCTAACAGGCCTGGTCCTGTCCAAAAAAAACCCTCACATTTTGTGGGGGTGATAAGTCACTGTACTACACGTAGGGAAGTGGATGGGGAAATTAATGTGAATTTCTCCTCACATGAGAAAAGGCAAAGCCATTTGTGGAATTGTGTTTGCTCAAGCAAAGGTGTGGGTCGGCTTGGTGGGTAATGTGGAAGGCTGGGGAGACCCAGCGCATGCCTCAAGGAGATTTAACAGTGGAGGAAAAGTAATTTGTGGTGTTAAGTTGCAGGAGAATGCGACAGTGACCTGGGCTCGTATTGGTGCCCAAAGAGCAATTGTGCTGCTTCTCCTTTCCTGAGCACCTATCCTGATAGAATGGGACCCAAGTCATGCATGGTCCGTTTTTGAACATCTGGAGGGGTGAATGGAGCTCATGAAGTGGGAAAATAATATCTATCTGTGGAAGGATGGGGGATAGTAGTTAATGAAAATGTATGTTGGATATAAAGATGGTTTAAGTATTTAGTTCTAATTGTATGTGTGAGTAAGAAGGGATTTCAGTAGTGAGAAAATAAATTCAATTGAATACCTAGAAAATACATAAAATTACCTGGCATATGACACAAATGATAAGAAGTGAAGTGCGTATTGGGTCTGGCTGAGATGGAGCTCATTTTCCCTCAGCAGCCCTCACAGTGCTGTGTTTTGCTTTGGTAGCTGGAAAGGTGTTGATAACACACACACACCAGTGCTTTGGCTGCTGCTGAGCAGTGCCGGAACAGCATCACTGCTGTGTCCCCAGCATTCCCTCTGCATTAGGGTGAGGGTGGGCAAGATCCTGGGAGGGGACACAACTATGCCAACTGACCCAAATTAACCAAAGGAACATCCCATGCCATATGATGTCAGATAAGATATAGAAGCTAAGAAAAGGAGGAGGAAGCAGGTGGTGACATTTATAATTTACAATGTTTGTGTTCCAGAAGAACCTTCACAAATGCTGAAGCCCTGCTTCATGGGAAGTGGCCCGATCTTGCTTGCTGATGGGAAGCCGAGAATAAAATTATTGTTTTTTTCCTTTGCCGGTACATGTGCAAAGTTTCACTTTTGCTTAATAAACTGCCTTATTTCAACCTAAGAGTTGTTTTCCATCATATTTTCTCTCCTGCATCCAGCTGGGAAGAGGGAGTGATAGAGAGGTTTTGTGGGCGCCTGTGTCCAGCCAAGGGCAACCCATCACACTGACTGATGAATGTGTAAACAAAATTATAAGGCCAGGAAAAAAAAGAAGCACAAACTTTGAATTTGTTCCTTCATAATTTTCTTATCTTTGGAGAAAGCAGCAACTTTTAAAGAATGTTGGAAAAGAAAGACATGGATAATCAGCTCACATGGTATGTTAACCTCTCCTGACTCTCCAGCAGGTACAGTGATTTAAATACAGATCTAATCATTGTGATCACTGAAACTGTGGGTGGGAAAAGGGACAGCTACGAACTGACGGATATGTTGTCATGCCTTGAAGTCATGGCTGCAGTAGGTTTCTTGAGCCAGGACACCACTGCACACTGGTCTTCTGCAGTGGTGGTGTTTATTCCAAAGTGGTGGTGTTGCAGGAGTACTGCTGCAGCTGCAGAGCACCACCCTCCTCGGCTTGCAGGACAGATCTCCTAAATGCTCACCTCTGCTCTCTGGGCTTATACATGCCCCGCTCATTTCTGTTAACACTGCTGGAGCCCCGTTTGCTTCATGCCACAGCTGGAGCACTTTGCTGCTTCTGGATTGTCTGCAAGCACACAACAGGGCACCCCAATAGCACCTGGCTTCACTCCCTGCTGCTGCTTGTCCATGCCCAGAGATACCTGTACCTCATCCCCCTGAGGAACTGTCACTATGAAGTTCCAAAGGTTAAAGCTTTCCAGCAGCTCCCAACGCTCACCCTCATCACTATCACTGTCAGCACTGGGTGTGTGTGGTTCCTATTCATGTGACGTATTTCTGAGCTGGAGACTGAGCAGAATAAAGAACAGGCCCCCACTCCCTTGCAGAGGAAGGGCAGATAGGTAAAGAAAGGAAGGGGCTGAGGGAAGTGAGATAAGGCCTGTGCAGCTAGAGCAAAATACACAGTCCTGTGAGCAGTAGAACAAACTAACACTGAGCTCATTGAGGATTTACATTTTGAGGAAAGTATTCCTATGTGGATGCTCTGGTTTCTAACCAGAAAATAACCCACCGGTCCTTCTCTTTCTGAAATATCTAAAAGTACTTCTTCACTTAGTGCCCTGTATTTGTGAGATACAGGGAGAATTAATGATCTTAGGAACTTCACTCCTCTTTCCTACATGGCTGAAATTAGCCAATTCCTTCAAAATATTACCAGGAAAAGGCAGAAATATATTTACAGCACCATTATGTACACCACATTTCCCATGGGAATTGGGCTAAAAATAAGTGGATCTTTGTTGCATTTAGATATTTTTCTGTAAGAAATCTGGCCCACGATACTTCAGAGTTCTCTTGCCCAAAGACAAGGCTATGCAAAGGAACATGTAAGTTTTTCAAAGGCTTAATACAACAGCTTCGGAGGGTGTGGTGTGGGGGGTGTCCTACACAGTCAGTGCTCATGGAGGGACCACACCAGCTATCCAAGCTCCTTTTCTGCCTCACACATCTGTGCCACTACTCACACCTGTTCTCTTTGTATTGCCCACTCTTACCTTGCAGCTATGAAACCTGAACACTGGCCTTTCTCCCACATAACAGTGGTCGGTAAAACTCATCTGGTATTTACCTGTGTATTTATGCTCCCATGAAACTTATAAATGGCCCATCTCACTGGGATAGTAATGCAGAAATGGAAGAAATGGCATATGCTTACTTCACAGAAACACAGAATTGGCTATATTGAAAAAGACCTCTGAGATCAAGTCCAACCTGTGACCAAACACCACCATGTCAGCCAGACCATGGTACTGAGTGCCATGTCCAGTCTTTCCTTAAACAACTCCAGGAACATTGTCTCTACCACCTCCCTGGGCAGTCCATTCCAATGTTTAATCATTCTTTCTGAGAAGAAATTCCTCCTAATGTCCAACCTAAACCTCCCCTGGCACAGATTGAGACTTTGTCCTCTTGTTCTGTAACTAGTTGCCTAGAAGAAGAGACCAACCCTGACCTGGCTCCACCCGCCTTTCAGGCAGTTGCAGAGAGCAATAAGGTCCTCCCAAAGCCTGCTCTTCTCCAGGCTAAATAATCCCAACTCCTCAGCTGCTCCCTATAGGACTTCTGCTCCAAACTCTTCCCCAGCTCCATTGCCCTTTTGTGGTCATGCTCCAGCATCTCAGTGTCCCTGTAGTGAAGGGCCCAGAACTGAATGTAGCACTCAAGATGTGACCTCAGCAGTGCCAAGTACAGGGGACAATCACTGCCCTGATCCTGCTTGCCACAATTTTTCTGATACTTTCAAGCACTGGTAGCGGAGCATTGGTAGCAATTCTTCCTGTGTGGAACACCTCTCACAGTAAAAAGCCCCACAGCATGCTGGAGCATACCTAGTTTCAGCAATCTTGGGTACCCCGGTTATGATTGGGGTATTTTGAGAAATTATTTCTTTTAAAAACTAGCTGAAAACTTACTAGAAGAATAAAGACTTCCAAGATTTCATTCTAGGAATAAACTTCTCAGTCATATCCAGTAACAGGAAGCTGACTCCTCTTAGACACTATTGGTCAGAGAAAGTTGGTAAGGTTCTTGTGTCCACCCTAAAACCGTCTCTGGGGTTAAGCAACAGCATTTGAGTTTCTGAGAAGTCTCATCTTTTGGGACTTCTCCTTTGTCTTTGAACTCACATATTAGAGTTTTCAAAAAACTCCAAGGAATATTTGAAGTGAAGTTGAAATCTAGTTTATTATGTTTGAGTGAAGATGCTGTTTCCTACTAGTAATGTGAATCATACTCTGTGTGTAGTAGTGTGCATAGCCTGGACTCTGATCTTGCTTATATGTGCCAGACTCAGAGAGTTACTTGCAAGAGACAAAATTACTGGGAGAGGGAAAAAACATGGGCAGCAAGCAGTGGGGAAAGGGTGTGAGAAAGATCTTTGAATGTGTTTCCCTTCATTCTTCATGTGGAAATATGCCATTTCCACATCCCATCTATTTTTGCCAGGAATACATAAATTGTGCTTGATAGCAACAAGTACCTCGAAGTCGTGCTTTCATTTCAGCACATCGACAATATACATTTCTAAATATTTTACTGTGCAGAGCTGGCTTTGCAGAAAATGGTTACTAACATCAGTCAAATATGTTTACATTCATTCTCATATCACAGGAAATACCAGTGGACATGTCTGCACAGCAGGCAACTGCTCTGGACCATGGAGGTACTTCAGCTCAAGTCAAGTCCAGTTGAGACAGCAGTTCAGCACAACTGCAAAGAACTCAGTGCAAACAAGAAGTCATTAATAACACAGCTTCTCACTCTGAAGGCTGAGTTGAGTTCAAAGTAGTAGAATAAAATCACCATGGTCTCTCCACAAGGTATTGCAGTGGAATCAATATGGGTTCTTGGCAGATAGAAACCACAGGACTTGAAATATTGGCCACTCCCAAGGTACAGTCAGGGGAATATTAGGGTTGGTTTTGCCTCATTTAACCTGAAATCATTAACAGTGCAGTGTTTAGACTCAGGTAATCGTCTGTGGCATGATTCACTTGCCTACATATAATCATGAATGCTATGTTAAAAATCCTAAGGTATCCTCCTGCAGCCACTTTCAGGGAGTGTGAATCATCTGTGCAGATACACTGCATCCCTCCAGCCAGTGAAGGCAGAAAGACATCTCTGATGTGGGAGTAATCCCTAGGTCTGGGTGTCTGAGGCATGAGTCAAGGATGTGAACACAGGCATCCAGTGCTACCTGAGATGCCCCAGAATAAACCTGGATTCTCACATACTCAGGTGCTCTGGGAAATCTCCAGTTTCCTAGAGAATTGAATTGTATCCAGAGAGGAATGGGATGAGTTTCTGCCCACAAGTACTGTGGCATTCTCCAGTTGGTATTCTCTTACCAACTGGAAAGGAAGACTAAACAAATGATTTAGATGGGTTTTGGCTGTTTGAAGTTGGGTGAGATGAATCCCCCTGCATAGAAACTGCACAGATAATGTCTGCACCATGGAAAACCTCATCCTCAGCTCCACAACTGCCTTTAGCCTTTGAACCCCCTCTAAATCCCTTGTTTAGAACAAGATACTGGCCAAAGAAGGCTCCTCACCCAGTGAGTTCAATATAAGGGTAGCACTCTTGTCTTGAGTTACACATGCAAACACGAGGACGACTCACCAAGATCAAAGTGTAAAGAAAGGGAGGACTGGTTTGGAAAAGATCCAGACATTTAATTAACGAGGTTATTCCTCCATTAATTGCATTAAGTGCTGTCAGGATTCAGTTGTCAGGAGCAGAATTGGAACTGAGGGACTGTGTGGGACACAGAAGCTGCCAGCAAATGAAATTACAGTTGGACCCATCTGGGCTTTGAAACTTACCCATCAAAAAAATGCCACCAGCTGACCTATGGGGGGCAACTTCACACCCAAATAGGAAATAGTAATGAGTCCTGGAGTTCCTTTGCTACAGTTCCCAGGAGTATATGCATGATAATTGCTTACTTTTTATAATAATTCTGGTTTTTTATTCCTACCATACTAACACCCAAAAGTTTGCCTGATATCTACAGTATGCTCCTTCCTCCTGAAATGCTGTTATTAGTGCAGACCTGAGTAAAGTTTAATGGTGAGATCCCAGCACTGTGCAACACAAAACTCCTTTTTTGTTGCCCTGTTGATGAATTTTGGAGAGGTTTGATGAGGGAGGGACCAGTATCTGGCCTGATGGAAGAAAATGCCAATGACTGAATTTTTTCCCATATTACCAGTAGAGTCAAGAGAAAATGCAATAACAGAATGCATATTTCTCTATGAACCCAGATTGGACTGACTGGCATGTTGGACATCAGGAAAACACTGATGGTAGTGTCAAAATGTAGTGCTAATGGTAGTTGTGTTCAAATGAAGCAGGAAGCTCCAATTCTGTGTGTTTTGTGTCATCTCCACTCTGGAGTCTGTCTCCCAATATCTCCAGTGCTCTAAGGTAAATTTTTATCACAGCAAATACATTTTGACCAGTGTCAAGCAGATGCAGTATTTGCCTTAATTCCTAGTCTAGGCATCTTTTTTTTTTTTTGTATTTCAGTGTGCCACTCACCACCATAGCATTCCTCATTCAGAAATAGGGAAGACTCCTGCCTTTGTCTCTCCATGCCTAGAGCACTTTAAAATTCCTTTGGGATAAAGATCCTGCTGAAAGCCACTATGTTTTCATTATTTCATTATATATATTCATCATGCCTAATTATCCCCAGTGCTTTGATGTATGTCAGGAGGCTGCATGGTATGTCCCTGCAATGATACCCATCAGAAACATCCAGTTCACAGCTGTCATATGGTATATGCCATCTGCTTAGACAGCTGGGCACTGAGCTGAGCAAGAGCAAAGAAAAGGACAAGAAGAAGTCAGCAAGATTTGGAGGAGAGACTGAGCTTAAAAGAACTTTCCCTTCTATATAAATGCATGATACAGGAATACAAAAATATAATTTTAGTCTCTCCATCAAAACTGCAGGTTATTCTCTCCCACCTTAAAGTATTTAATGTGCGCTTGTATCCACATCTCTTCAGAACCTTGACATTTACTGCAAGCAGCTAATTTACTTTTTATAATTAGATCCAATCTAGGGACTATTTCCATTTGTCTTTCAGTGATAGGACTAAAGCAGTGGCACAAAAAACACCTTAGAGAAAAGGTATTTGTTGAAAGCAAGTAAATTCTGGAAAAAATTAAGCATAAAATGCAGATTTCTCATGGCTTGGGTTACAAAATGGCCCTTGGAAGGGACTCAGCAAATGTCAGGTGTATACAGAAAAGACAAGTCAGAGCATTCAGGCTGCTTTACATGACTGCCAGCAATAGCAGACTCCATTGGGATCAGCAATGCAAAGCAGCAAGAGGCAGTGCAGAATCCACACAAGGTGTTGCATGTTGCCCATCCAAAGTGCCTCTCACTCATTGTACAAACTTAAGGGGAGGGAACTTCAGGAGGTTTTAAAATGAAGATTTTTTTTTCAGAAGCAGGTTTGGGTGGGAAATGTTTTCTCCCTTCTGCTAGAAATCAAAATAAAGAAAGAGTGCCCTGGAAAAAATTTGAGAATTCATGACATTTATTTTCATTTTAAAATTGACTTAATTATTATAACTAATACTGTTAGTGTAATTAAAAAATAAGTCTTCGTGATTTTTTTAATGCCAAAAATCTATGACATTGAGACTACATAAAATCTTCCTGAACAATGAGGATTTTGCCAAATCAGAATTTTTTGGGAAAAAAAAAAAAAGAAATAAAAAACAGAGATAATTTTCTATCCAGCTTTACAAGGAACTTTTGAAGAAATAGCAGCTCTGTATAGAAAAGAGGCCTGCAGTTTAACCAGATCATAAACAGCATCTGGCACAGAGAGCTGTCAAAATGTAGTTCACCTTAGGGGAAAACTGTCCAGATGTAGAGATATGTTTGACTGCATAATGACATCTGTTGTGCAAACCAGGATTACAAACTTAGATCTATATCTGTTAATGGGAAAGACAAAAATTAAGCTGAACTAAATGATAAGAAACAATTTAAGATTACAGGTTTAATTAAACAGGAGATAAATGGTTTTATTCCTGAACAGTTCATTGAAAAATGGGATCTGATCAGAATGAAAAACAAATGAAAATACATCAATGTAAAGGATGTAAAAATGAGGAAAAATGTGCACTTGCAGCCCCAAAGCCAGCTGTGTCCTGGGCTGCATTAAATGCAGTGTGGCCAGCAGGATGAGGGAGGGGATTCTGCCCTTCTGTTCTGCTCTGCTCTGCGAGACCTCACCTGGAGTGCTGTGTCCAGCTCTGGGGTCCTCAGTGCAGGAAGGATGTGGAGCTGATGGAGTGAGTCCAGAGGATGGTCACAGATATGGTCAGGGGGCTGGAGCCCTCACCTATAAAGATAGGCTGAGACAGCTGTTGGTGCTCTGCCTGGAGAAGAAAAGGCTCTAAGGAGACCTTAGAGCACCTTCAAGCACCTAAAGGGGACTACAGGAGAGCCTTAAATTGAAAGAGGCTAGATTTATGTTAGATATTAGTAAGAAAGTCTTCACTGTGAGAGTGGTGAGGCACTGGCACAGGTTGCCCAGAGAAGTTGTGGATGCCCCATCCCTGGAAGCATTCAAGGCCAGGTCAGGTCAGGCTTTGAGCAACCTGGCCTAGCAGAAAGTGGGGAGTTGGAACTGGATGATTAAGGTCCTTTCCAACCAAAACCATTCTATAATCCTATGATCCTATGATTCTATGATTCTATGAAACAGTGAGTGACTCAAGCGAAAGGCATTGTAGGTGGATCAGTATGGAGACACCCTGACAGAGCTCAACAGCACTGGGATATTTGCCTAAAGCTTTGTGGAGTAGCTCATACAAATGAAGGCCATAAAGGCTAAATGAAATTTTTGCCAGAGGCCAAGATAAATAACTACATTTTTTTAATGGCTGTAAGTTAAAAATCATAGCAATAAAAACCTTCTGCTAGATCAGTCAATGGAAAAAGAAAACACTAAACCTGGGAGGATCCATACAGAGAGTGCAAACTTGAGATAGAAGACAACTAGGCTTATTTTTATGGCTTACTTCACTCTTGTCTTTAATAATGGAGCAGATGAGAGGCTGCTTAAAAGATATGAATATTCAAAAAGGAAAATCTCAATGGATAAAAAACAAAGATGAAAAAAAATTGAAGTTTGGTACGGTGAAACTTTTGGAGCAGGTTGATCTTCAGCCATGAAGTACTAGATTGTGAAATTGCAAGTCCTGCAGCAAAGCTTTTCTAAATGATCTTACCCATCTCTGACTAGTGCATTAGCATTAAAAATTGGCAGACACGACACTTTTATTTTAAAAAGAGAAGAAGGACCCATGAAGTTACAGGACTATTAGCCATGTTTCTAGTGTATGCAAGGTGTTGGAACAAATTTACAAAGAAAGACCCCTTAACAAATTTGAGATAAGCAGAAAATGTGATACAATACAACCTGAATTGATAGAAATAGATTTTGGCAGATGAACTTGGTATCTTTCTGTGATATATTGGATTGTGTTCAAATGAAGGAATGTGATAAATACAACCCAATCAACCTTCTGTTAAGGCTCACATACATTCCAAGGACAAATTATTAGTGCTTACAGCAAAGACATGGGAAATTATTACATTTAGTTTTAGAAAAAGATCTGGCTCCAGAGTAGGTAATAACAACTAACACTGAAGGAAGGTGAACCAGCCAGCAAAACGCTGTTTCTGAGAGCAATGTGATCATTGCTCAATGTAATCAGCCATTATGTCAATTATTCACAATAACAGAGCACAAAAATAAATAATATAACAATTAATGACACAAATCTGGGAGATGATGTTAACAGAGAGGAAGGTTAGAATGCCATATAGGAGGCAGCTGATAATCTTGAGCAATGAAGCAATAAAAATCAGATTAAATTTAACATCCCAAGGTGCTAGGTCAGGCACATAGACACTAATAAAAGGATTTGCTGTAAGCTGGAGGCTGAACTGTGCTAATGTGAGGAAAGGAGAAAGCCCAGACTGGAAATAATCATTCACAGTATGGCCATGAGTCATCAACGTGATTCAGCCACACAAAGGTTGATGCAATTGTGTGACATATCAGGAATGATGTTTCCAGTACAGAGACAGATGAGAACAGTAAATCAATAAGTATTATGCCTGGACCATGACACAAACCCAGCCACTTACACTCTGTATGGTCAGCCACCATTAAATATCGACGGGGTAAGAGCATCTAAGCAGACCTTGTTAGCCAAAGAGGAAAGAAGCAAAAAAGGGGACCTGGAAATTCAGGCTGGAAATGAGAACTGCTCAGAGATGGTAAGATACTGAAGAGACTTGCAAAAATCTGCTGCTCTTGGCAAAAAAGGCTGTTAGGCACTGCCTTGCAAGGGAAGCTCCTAGAGGCAGAGTGCCAGGTAACAAGAGGCAGAGTAAGAAGATGTGCTGATGATTTCAAAGGTCTATTTCTCATCTCAGACACTTCTCTATGAGCTTCCTCAGGGAAGGAGTACTAGCCAGTCATTTGGTCTTTTTAACTCCACTAGAAGTGAGTGGTTCAAGAATCATAGCTCCAAGTGGCTTTATGACATATGAGGGAGTTTTAAAGTTTTTAACTCTTACTCCGGGAAAGCCAGGTATCTCCCTTCTTGCTTATGCTTTGAGGATTAAACACTTCTCTTCTATGACCTGGCTCAATCTAACCAAATACTCTTGCACCAGCCAGACATGGACAAACTGGGCTTTGGAACTGATGGAGGAGTTTTCCCTAGTTTGAGGAAGGTTTTTGCTTGCAAATTTTCCCACAGATGCCATGCCCCTCCTCCCAGCTTCTCAGCAGAAAGTTTGACACGAAGCTGCCACTAAATTGCCAATAATTAATTTTATGTTGTGTTCCCTGGACTAATTTTTACTGATTTTGCTTTGCAAGGAGTTAATTTTAGGCTCATGAGTGACAATTCTTGTCACAAGGAGCAGATTTCTGATTAATTCTTTCTGCTCTAGATTAATTTGCGTGACAATCATTTGTGACAAAGATTAATCTTTCAAATGATTACTGTGACAATTTTCTCCACAGAGACAAGCCATCACACTGGTGCTGCTTTACTCTGACCTTGTTTTGTGACTTTGGGAAAGTTATTGTTCTCTTAAGGTTCATTTTACCTATCTATAAATCTATGTAAGTCATCTGCAGAGTTTACTACATATCTCAGGACATGGGAATTTAATAAACTCTGAAATGACCAAAGGGAAAAAGATGATTGGAAAACAATCTGCAATCTTCAATCAAAAAGGTGATAGCTGTAACTTCACAAATATTGTCACGAAAAGTAAAACGAAACATAAAAGAAAAAAAAGTTGCCTGTATTTTTTCTGGAAGATTTTTATTGGTGTGCTTCTAAGAACTTCGTTACGAATTTTACAAATTTTCATGAAATCCACATTTAAAAATTCATGAAAAGAGTTGGTGAAGTGATCAAAGTTTTGCTTTAGCAAATAAATAATTTTAATTATGCTGAGCAAAGTTAACCTGCTTTTCTTTGGCAGAACTGCAGTGCTGCCTATTCAAACAATACTTTGAAAAAAATATTAAGTTTCAAAAAAATTTTAATTTAATTTTTTAACATCTTGTAAACATTGGTCCACATAGTCACTTTTGAAGTCTGCAGAATCTCTTCTTTACATTAAAAAAACCTCACTATGTAGAGAGACAGGGTTATTCTTAGAAAACTCAGAGAGGGTGTGAGCAGCAAGATTGAGAAGGCAATATTTTCTGTTAACAGGCTCTTGCTCTCTCCTCTGTTGTTCATATTTGAATAAAACCATGCTGTGCAGTTACCTTTCCTGTTCAAATGTTGGTGTCTAGAGGGGCATCCAATTGTCAATAGGTGTTGGCTTCAGAATACACTTTGCAGAACGGGAAAGTGTATGGGATCCTTTTCTAAAAATTATATCCACAGTGTTAAGGACTCTCCAGTGAGGACTGTCTCTTGCAGGCAAGGAACTTCTCACAGATTTTCTGCATCTGAGTTTCCAAAGTATTTTCTATTTTATAAGAGGTAGATTTCATCAAATTGCATGGTGGAGGCAGCAAGACCTAAGCTCAGATCAAGACAAACTGAAAAGAACCTAAAGGAATCTTGCCCAACCCCAAGCACATGCTCTTTGCCTCTCTCACTGAAAAGTCATACCCAAGGTGAGGGCTGGAGGGCGTGATGCCCTGGCCTGGCCTTCGGGAGCCCCTGCTGGTGTTGTGCACCCCAAGAGGGCAGAGCTCAGCCACACTCACTTTGGGGAATAAACTCCCATGCAAGAGCCTCATGGTCAAGTTTGTCTTTAACCCTAGGGAGGACCTAGATGCAGATTTCCTGCAGGACACACCCACCAGGGTGGCTGATGACACCTCCACTTGCAAACCACTGCAGGGTGGCTTGAGCTGGCGTTGGCTGCAGGTCCAGTCCCAAGCAGCTCAGGGCTCCTGGTCCTGGATAGGGAGAAAACGGTCCTAATTCAAATCAGTATCCATCTCACGGGCAGAGAGGCACTGGCATTAATGCAAATGTTTCACATGCCTTTCTATAAAAATCTCAGTAGTTTCTGAGTTTATCTGAAACCTTTAATGGAGAGGAGAGTCTTCTCTGGGAACCTGGAGTTAGGGATAAGTGCTCTGTCCCTACAGACACTTGTTACCACTGTTGCCCTGCAAGTTTTTTATTGGAATAAGGTTATTGCTCCCAGCAATACAGTGTCACAAAGCTGGACAGGTACAGCAGTGGACCACACACTGAACAGCTCCAAAAATGTGGTCAGTTTTGTGTTAGCTGGTTGCACAGTTTCTTCCTGGGTTAAATATGCTCCTGCAGCTAATGAGACTGTGATGAAGTCAGAAAAAATCATGCCCAGTTACAAACCATGCAAATGGTATAATAATAACAGAAAATATTGTGATTTCTATGACCCCTCTGACACAAAAAAAATTCCCATGTTTTCAAAAAATCAGAGGCTAAAATCTGATGGAAGCTATTTCTGTATCTTGGCTGAAAGTTAATGAGCTTGATGCAAAGCGTGAGCAAAGAAACATGGTGAGAAATTAAAATCTTTCAAGAATCATTAAGAGCAGACATCTGGGTTTTCTAAAGTTCATTTACACTAAAACTAATTTTCCAATGTAAAGCCTTGGCAACCACTTTAAGCAGTAAAACATTTGATGCTGCTGATGTAACCAAGGCACTCTAAATGAAAACTTTTCTTGTGAAATATTGTCTTAGCCCTTAATTCAGTTTAAAAAAACCAAGCAATGTATCTCATGGATTTGAAATTCGGTAAAGCATTGTAAACTGCAGTTAAACAGGAGATTGCAGATTAAATCATGGTTTGACAGGAAACAGCTATGTGGGACATGATGGGAAGGAAGGAGGAATTTCCTTCAAGAGGAAATTTTGATGGTATGGGGTTACTGATGGAGCTCAAGAACCAGACAGAAATAGCAGTGATCAGAACACTATGTCCAGGTCCAGGGTGACTTTCGGGCTCTTTCTGAGGCAGTCACTGAAAGACAACTTCAAAGCTAAGCTGGATTGAAGTGAGATGATTCCAGAAAAGGATAGAGGTTTATCACTTCCACAGTCTTAGGTAACAGTGACACACCTCTTGACTCTTGAACGGATGCTGGAAATTCTCCACTTAAAAGCTTTTCAGGAAAGGTGCTAAATGTATAGTTAAAACATTTGTATGATCATATCCTCACATAGACAATGTTTATATGAGCTGTAGTTTTATGTAAGATGAGTGCTGAATTAAGACTTTGGTCACACTGCATTGCTTAACACAGACTCAGTGCCCTCACCTGCAGAAGAGACTGGCCAGTCATGCCGTGGCTGACATCAATGCTTAGGCTCCATGGGCTCCTTCCCAGAAGGTGCTGATCCCAACTGCCAAGGAGTGTTAGAGTTTGTATATTAAGCTGAACAGCATACACCCTGTACTGTCACAGTAAGTGTGCAAAGCCTGGGGCAAGGAACACCCTTTGCCTTAGCTGTACTTCAAGCAGTGATTCTGAATCTGGCAGTTTAGCTTTTCAGAACAAAGGCTATTTGCCTTTATAAAGGAGAATACTTAAAATATAAAGAGAAAGCTGAGACTGGCCAGACCTTTTAGCCTATGAATAAATTTTACAGATCTTCAGTGACCGGAAAAGAGAAATCTGACTTAACTGTCACCTAGAAGATAGGCAGAGCAGAAGTCAGGCCATGGTCATGCCATGCAGTCTTTCTTGCAGCCTGTCTGCTTTCACTTTGCAGCAGATAAAATGTCCTTCTGTAGCTGTCAGTGATTGTATAGAGAAATAATTCCAGTCCCCTTGCAGTCCCTCAACAAAAGACTATCACTCAGAAAATCAATTACTTCAAGGAAAAAAGCTGTGGCTGTCATAAGAGACACAAAACAAAGACCATGCTATGTCAACCAGGCAGAATTTGCACAGCCCTGGCTTGCCTTCCCCAGCTGCTGGATGTGCATTTTCTAAGGCTGCACTTTGATTCCTTGACATTCTGAGGCTTTGCAAAAATATATGCCAAATTCAGAAGGAATATAATATTTGCCACCTTTTAATCAAAGTTTATAAGAATAAGTCAATATCACTGATGATTAGGCTGGGTAATATCTCGGTAAGTAAGAACCACTGCAAGAGACAATAGGATGTGTCATTTGTCCCGTGGCAAACGCAGTTCCATTATGGCAGGACTCAGGATATGTTTAAGGCTGCCCTGAAGGCAGTGTCCAAACATTTGTTCTCCAAAGCAGCTGAGCTGTACTTGATTTTTGCCTGCAGTGCTTGGAGCTTATCTGTGCCTTGTAGACCCTGGGCAGCAAATCCACCAGCGCTGGTTCCTATATTGGCTGTTCCTGGCCCTTTGACCTTTCCTTTCTTTTCTCCAGCACCCCTAAATAAATAAAGACAATCCCAAAGGAAAGAGAAGCAAGGGAGAGACTGCTGAGCAGGGTGACTCTACTTCAAAGGTAATAAGGGAAAGCAGAATAGTCCTTCGTGATCTTAAAAGACGTCATCGTTCCTTCCCACACTTCTCTTTCCTGCCTCCTCTAGTCTCCACGCTGATTCTCTGAGGACCTGAATGCTCTAAATGAAACCAAGGCACTATTCTGGCATTCTGGCAAATAGAAAGATTAAAATAGAAGAAGTCTGGTAGTTTTATTGTTGGTAGTGTTTTTTTGGCTATTTGCTATTTGGCTCATTTTGCTGATCCTCTCTACAGCACAGGCCTCATGCAATGCTTCTGTGAAGAGGTTGGGGTTTATCTACATCAAATATATTTGCCAGCAGGCAAATATTCATGTAACTGTACCTTGAAGTTGCCTAAATAATTAACGTAATTAAAATAAATTCAGAGCAGTAGGCCCTTACCTGCAAAAAGTTAAACTTCTTTTTTCCTTTTCAATTCCTAAAAAGGAAGCATGCTGAAGAAAAGCTTCTAGGGTTTTTTTCCCCCCCCACTTACATTAAGTCTAATAAAAAATAAAAAAGATGAAATAACTACAAAGCCATCTCAGGAATCCTAATATTCAGAAAATCTTAAAGCTCATTTCAGACCTTTGTACTCGTATTACTCTGTGGGCTTTGTAAGAAACTACTGTAACTGAATTCTGCAAGAGAACTCATGAAAAGAAATGTGATTTTGCAATACAAAAAATCCCTAAGCAAGTCACTTTTACCCATTCCTTCTCAATTTCCCATAAGTTTCATTCACACACTTCCGTTTGTACTCCTGAGTACCAAGACACCTGCCCCCAAGAAGTTTTGGACCATTTGTATGCAACAGGGAGGACAAAGGACATCAGCAGCTGTGGCCTCAACATGTATCTTGGGTTTTTGAATTGTCTTTTGTATCTTCTGGGAGTGGATGCTGTGTTGGATTGCTTGTCTTGTGATTTTGACTCACCCTTTGTAAATGTTTGGCAAAATTCCTGAATTTCCCAACTTTTATTTTCCTTTCTTGATAAGCTGTAGTCCTGCTCTTTATCCACTTGTCAGCTTTAACTTTAGTTCAGTGTGTTCACATGAAACAACAGATAATGAGCTCCACGTTGATTAATACATTCCTATCCTTTTAAACTTTGCTGTTTCCCCTGGTGCTTTTGCACACACATTTCCATTCTTACTCCATTCACACCATTCTTCTTATTTTATAACAAATTTCTACAGTGCTAATGGAGTCACTCCTAACTTTGGACAATTAGTTACAGGCCCCCAAGATAACCAAATTCATGTGGTGAGAACTGAGCAGAAGCCCTCAGCTTTTTTTTTTTCAAGAACTACTAAAAAAATATATTGGACATGATGACATAAAAAGTTGAATCTCATGCCTCACATAGCACTTTTTTTTTTTAACGTGCATACAATTTTTTAGATAATTTGCCCGTGGTTAATGCTGTGAGTCCTGTTGTAGACTCTTGAAAATGCATCCACACCTTCTGTACTGGATTTTCTAGTTCAGGCACACCGCAGCTGAGTTCTAGTGGAGGCAGATCACTGCTGAGGCACTTCTGCACTCTGTGATTCAGCCCTTTTCTCTATGACGTACAAGCAGGAATCTCAAACAGCTCTTCTTAACCTCTGGCAAAAAAGCTTTCTCCTAACAGCAGGATCATAAGGAAACAACAAAATGTCATTGTCAAAATTATTATAGTGGGATGACAGAATGCATCTCCATAGTAACAAGTGAGGCTAATGCCACTCCTTGCAGCATCACAGGTAGCCACACAAAAGTTTCTTTTCCTTTCTGAAAGAAAAATTCATGAAGGATCTCAGTGGCTG
Source organism: Sterrhoptilus dennistouni (assembly GCA_013397095.1). Taxonomy (NCBI): domain Eukaryota; kingdom Metazoa; phylum Chordata; class Aves; order Passeriformes; family Zosteropidae; genus Sterrhoptilus; species Sterrhoptilus dennistouni. Next base: position 663,707 of record VWZU01000426.1, read on the forward strand.
CTCAGCCCTGGGAGGTGGAGAGCCAGTAAATGCCTCTTATGGCTCCTTAAATCCTGCCTGCACTGGGTAGTCAGATATCCTCACAGCTATGAGCAACACCTGATGCTCCTTAAAATTGCTTTAAAGAAAGTAGCAGGAGAATAGTTCCCTACATGAGCCCTCTTCTGTTCATCCTCAACAGAGCAAACACAGTCATATCCCCTGCAAAGTACACTTTGTATTTGCAGTCAGTTAATTTTAAATAATTCTGTGTTTCATTTTGGAAGTGAAATGTATTGAGTGGCCAGGTGAGGATGCGGACAAGAAGCTTTCCTTATCTCCCTAACTACATGCTTTATAACTATCAACATTTTGACAATTGTAGATGTACTATGTTTCAGTAGTATTGAATATGGATAATTATTTGTTCCTTGAAAATCCCGCAACAGGAAGAGGCTAAAGTTTCAATCCTTAATTTAGCTGAGGTTAGAATTTTGCTCTTTTGGTGCTGTTTAATCTGTTGCTCATCTCCAAGTTAGACTTTCAGCTAGTATAAATTGGAGTAGCTGAAATTATTTCAGTACATCTGTGCCATTTTCTCCCCTCAGTACCTTGTACTTCTGCTTGTCTTGTTAGCTTTGTCTCAAGGTTCCTACGTCTACAAATGCTCCTTGCAGTTCCCATGACAAAGCTGAGAAATACACGCATGCATTTAGGAGGAAACCTATCCCCAGCATGCACAGTTCTTCACTCTGAACAGCACTACCAGCCTCCGGGTGAATATTCTGATCCTAACACATACAAACAATTTCCATAAATGTCACTGCTAGGTACCTGACTCATCCCCCCAGGAACAAAGCAAACTTCCCAAAGTAAAGCCAGGGTGATGATGAAGACTGGCACAAATTTTCTGCTAAGTACTTTTCCTTGTGCGTTTCTGTCATTATATGTGAAAGAAAGTATGCTGCCTTGAGACTCTCCCTCACTTTTTCTAGATACCTGCTGGGGCTAATTCATGTGAAGCCATGGCATTATGTACCTTGAAAAGATGGTGTGCTCAGGTCTCCTTAGGCTCCCGGCTTTTCTAGAGAGTGTGTGAGGTAAAATGATTAATGAGAGTCTGTGAGCTCTTAATATAACTCACATTCACAGTTTATAGCTTCTCCCCTGTAATACAGTTTATGGCTTCCTCCCTTTCCATGCAGTTTTTCAGGCAGAGAATCCATGTAAAGAAAATTTACCCTTCTTTCAACATGAACTTTGCAGACGTAAAAGCCAATCATCTGCTCTGCATGTGCAGAAATGTTTTCTGATACACATCAGACATAGCTATAAAAATAATGGAAGATATCTGAAAAATGAAACTGCAAGCAATGCCATGTAGACATGGAATTTGGTGACTAGAATACTAACAAATGTCTGATATTCCTAACCTGTATTTGAAACAATGTTATAAGGAGATAGTAAAATATCTATATAAAGATTTTTTTTAATGTGGGATCTATTGATAATGGACAGGTTTATTTGCTAGGCAATGATTTTCACCTTAATAATTGTCTGATTTTACTTTATGGCATTTTATGACTGTTATTATGGCACTACTTCTGGAATTAAACTATCTGATGTTCATTCCTTCACACCACTGAGTGCAGGTCATCATTTTCAGTAGGAAAGCAGTGATCTTAAAGATGGACCCTTTTCCATTACTTCTGTCCCAATTTCCTGACAGTAAAATTATACATGCTGAGCTTGAGTCTCTGTTTCTGCTTCTGCCAATTCACACTTATTGAACCCACTGTCCAATTTTTACCTAATTTGACTGCCAGTTTGGCATGTACAAGTAAAAAGCTTTTCAGATATCACATGTTGGAATATGTGAGAGTTACCACTTAGTAATGTCTCAGGGTACAAGATGAAGAATTCACGTGTGACCCTTTCTGTTTGGAACCAACCCACCCACCAGTGCATGGTACCTCCAGCAGCGTTACTGCAGTCATTGACTTTGTACTCACCTCTCCATAAACCCAGGAACAGGCAAACTTGAAGAAGTGTATGGGGTAAGTGAAGACTGGAGGAAATACAGGTGGCTGTGGGAGGGCTGAAACAGAGACAAAGGAAAAACAGAAAGGACATGGAAGTGAGCAGAGAAGTAAGAATATAGAAGTGTTGTAGGGGCTGTCTGGAAGTCAGAAAGATAAGAACTATGAGACCTATTGTTCTGGGTTTGATTAAGGATTTGGGGGAGACAGTGTCCCCTTTTCTTGAGGAAAAGCATTTATAAAATGAAGCTGGAAATCTTATTGCATCCTTATTCATGTTGCTAATCTGATTCTTCCCTCAAGTCTGCCTTCCCAGGAGGCAAAGTTTGAGAATATGTGGAACAGATCCCGAAATCTTCCTTTCACAAAAAACCTCATTCTATCTGAAGCATTGTATTTCCTTTTTAAAGCTGTGATTCCGCTGCACACTCAGGCTAGCTCCTGTGGCTGGTCCAAGAATGCTGACTTTCACATAATCTTGATATTGTACTGCTTTGTTGGATTTTGTGCTTGTGACTCAATCAACCAGTAATTTATCATCTGTTATTGTTAGCACATTTTAGTATACAAAGAAGAAAGAATGGAAACAGCTTCAAGAGAAGGGAGAGAGCATATAGTAAAAATAAGGTAGAATAGAAAGCAAAATAGAAAAGTAAGTAAAGTAAAAAAGAAAAGCAAATAAAATAGAAAATTGCAGCCAGGCTAACCCTTGTTTGTGAGATTCTCCAAGGAAGCCTTTTATGCAAGCATGAAGTGTTCTCAGAATAATCCATCAGGAGCTTTTTAGGCATTCTGACTGATGGAGTTACAGTGACATTTAAAAAACAGATGCATGGCAGATCTTCTTTATACTGTTGACTTAGGAACTAAAAAGCTTCCCAGAAAAGGTCCTGAACCAGAAAGGCTCAGAAAATTACTGGAAAAAAAAGTAGAAATAGATAGGGTCTGAAAAAACATAATGAGCAAATGTAGAAGATAGAAACAATGATTTAAATTAACTATAATCTGTGACATAAATTATTAGTGCCTATACTCCTATTTTAGTAATATAACCACGATTTCTGAATGAATTTATTTCTCCTAAACAAACATATTATGTGGATCCACATAACTCTGTTATCTAATTATAACTTTAACTTCTCTAGGATCTCTTAGTTGGGAATCTGTTCTTTGGTGGTAGTGGGAACCACGATGCAGCTTATAGAAACATACTGAGAGAGGAGAGGTGAAAGACAGGCACAGAAAGATTTCTTGCCTCAGTGGTATAAAACAAATGAAGTGATGGAATCTGCTAGCAGGTAACAACCTAGGCCTGGCTTCTCATACCTAAACCTTTAAATTTTTCTCATCCCAAGTTGCTTCAAATAAATAAAATTTGAAGGACATGCTGTCAAGCAATACACCCTTTACTTCTCAGCAATCTCTGTGTGATGTGTATTGGCCAGTGCCCTTGGGGAGTTTTGGAGCAAGGCTGGAATTATACCAGCTCATTCCCGCCAGCCTGGGAAAGAACTGCTCAAGAGCTGCCTTCCTAGAACTGTCTCCCCCAATTCTGAAAGAAGGATTTGAATATCTGTGAGCTTAACCCAATGTTCCTGACAGGCTGACAAAACAGAGAGGGCTTTGAGCCCCATGTTGCTGCCCTTGGGATCAGGCTAAATTCAGTCCCACTTTTGGGTTTAGTTCAGGCTTTGGCTATTTTCTGTGTGCTTTTTCACTCTCCCTTGATCTCTGTTGGTCATTCCTAAGAGTTTTCTGTACCTCAAAGGCTACAGATATGGCCCTGTCTGACGTTAGGGGGCCAATGAGCCTAATATGAGAGAAAATTTTAATTTTATGTACCTCAGTGAGACTGACAGTTCTTTCTGCTTTTTTCTTTTTGGTTTGTTTTGGGTTTTGTTTGTGTTTTGCTTTTGTTTGGGGGTTTGGGGTATCTGTTTCGGTTTTTGTTTGATTTTGGTTGGTTGGTTGGTTTTGGGTTTTGTTTGGTTTTTTGTTTGTTTGGGTTGAGGGGGTTTTTTTGGTGTGTTTTTTTTTTTTTTTTTTTGTGGTCTTTGGTTTTTGTTGTTGTTTGTTTGTTTTTTGTTAAAATTTTTGTCTTTATTCTCAGTTTACCAAAGAACTGGATACACAAGCAGGTACTGAATCACAGAAGAGAAGGGTGGGGGGGAAGGAAAGGACATTAATTGAAGATTGTTCTTGAGCACTCTGTAAATCTTACTTTGCATGTTAATGTGGGACTTTGGTGAAATAAAAGCTATATGCTGCTCTTTAGCACCAGGAAAGTACCTCTGTTTCTCTGTCATCTGCACAAACATCTCAAAGTGTCTTGGGAGTGGCCAGAAACATCTGCTGGATGAAAGGAAAAATAGTTGTTTCATGGCATTAGGAAAATAATCAAAAAAATCTCTCCATTTGTACACTGTCTGTTTTGTACATAAGTCAAAATGACCCTGTGCTGTGACAAATCTGGAACAGAAAGTTAAAGATGTCTGATGGTACTGCTGGACCTAATTCCCCACCAGATTTTGCAACTGTGCAAAGCTGGTCCCTCCTCTGTTCAGCTTGAGGAACGTGGACTGCTGAGCTACCTCCTCCACTTCTTTCTCACCTTGACTGACTTTCCACCAAGAAAAAAGCTTTCCTTATTACACCAGGGATATTCTGTGTAACAACCCCTAAATATTCACCTTACATACGTCCTGCAGTAAGTGCTTAGCAAGCCCTACTTAAACCCTTCCAATAGCATGTAATATTAAGCCTGTATTTTTTTCAGTATGACCATTTTCCCTCTTTACTTCTTCCTAATTTACCTCTGATCACGATCCAAAAAGGGTCAAAAACTGCTCAGCCACTTGGCTTCATAATTTACAGTTTATCATGAGACTCTTTAGACCATGCAAAGAGAGGATTTAGCACCAACCTACCTTACAAGTTTTTCAGCACCATTTTTGGGGCATAGCTTCCTCACTTAGACAGAAAAAAGGAAATGTGGATGTTCTTCTAAACCAGCACTCACATTCAGTGTGATAGATACACTTTGTGCTGGCATTATGCCATTTTAACATGTGGGATGCAAGTACTTTGCTGCTTAGGCAGACCACTGTGAAGAGGTTGATTCCCAGCCAGGGACACAGAAAAGCTGGTCTCAAAGGCTGTGTGCTTGTGCTTAGTGATGAATAGGAAATGAGATTCTCTAATCTATCAGTCTCTGATTTAGGTTACTTTCTATATCTCTAGTCACCTTGGGCATGTTTGAAGAGGGTTCATTATAATGAAATGTCCCACTTGCACTGACAGTATTACTTTGCAATAGAATTACAAGGGTTAAGGGTGCCTGGGTATTCTCTTTAATGAGTCTTCTCAGCCCATCTGAATTTCTGCAAGCTGATCAACTGGTCTGAAGGTCATTTACATCAGTGTGTGACACAGCTTGTAGAAGGACAGCAGCAGTAACTGTTAAATATTGAGATTATAAGAGTTTGTGGAGCATTAGGGGATTTTTTTTCTTCCCAAAGAGAGAAGGAAAAAAAGCCTCATAATCTCCTGCTTCTAATGTAGGCTGGTGCTGGTACTCACTTTTGAAATGAGTTAGAGGCCCTCAACAAATACCTCATGTGAGTAAATGAAATAAAGCTTCCTCCTGGCTCCATAACCTGCCCAACGCACACTTGCAGAAAGTGACCTCCAGAGCTGCTGGAAGAAAGGGACCAGATATCTCTTAATGGGAAAGTCTGCTGAGTTAGTAAACACCTCTGGTTACGATAAAACTGTGAGCCCTTTGTTATTTTTTTCTTGAAGATTCATGAGGAGAACTCTTATATATAATAAATGGGATTGTTTTTACTAAAAGATATTGTAAACATTAAATGTATTTCCCCAGAAAAAGAAATAGCAGCGAGCCACCAATACACATTATCTATCAATCTTGATTGCTCACATATCTGAAGTGCTTCCTTTTCCTTCTCCTGCCTTTAGTGCTAACATGTCTTTGTGTATTATTTCAGGTGACAGAGAATTACTGTAATTCCAAAAATAATTTATTATCTCCCAAGAACAAAGGTCATTTTAATTTGGAACAAATAAATGTCAAATAGTGGATGATGTACAGGATAATAATTCATGGGCAGCCAGCCAGAGGAGATAGCTGTAATTACATTCAAGTTCAGGATGACACAGAGAGCCGGAAGATGAAAATCTGAATGTTCTTAGGCAAGTTATCAGAGTTCATTTTGCTGCAGGATGTGCTGTTATCTGATCCCCCAATCCTGCCTGTGCCCTGAGCTGATCTCATAAAAGAAGAAAACCTACAGGAAGAGGAGTCCTACAGATGTCCCTCTTATCTGAGAGCCCAGCAAGCACTGGGCTAGCTCTGTGGAAGGCACATGCTGGTCCTGGTGAGCTCAATGTCCAGTGGAGCTGAAGCAGGTTCCAGCAGAAGAGAAGCTTCTCAGGGTCTCTGGAAGCAAAATCATTAAGGAGAGAAGCATGAAGTGCTCAAGAGGACCAGAGCTCTTCCCAGGACAAAACTTGCTGGATAGTGTGGGACACACAAACACAGCCTTTACTTCCCCTGCCCTGCTTTTTTATTAATTTGCTGCTTTAATCTATTCACTAAGTTCATTAAGACACCCAGGTGTAGTTTTGACAGACAGGTATTCAAAAGAGTCAGTGGAGACTAAGGCTTCCATGCAGCTGACAGTCTTTGATTAAGCCAAATAATTCTCTTGGATTCATTTACTGCATATGGATTAATTGACTGTGTGCTCAGATCATGAGTCAGGCATTGTCAGGGCCACTTGGGATAGCCCCAGGTATCTGAGACACCTTGCTGGACCTGCCTCCCTGCGACAGATACAGTAGGAGACCTTCATACCTTTGAATTAATTTTGTGAAGCATGACTAATGTCAGGAAATAAGCTCTCAGCACCCAGCGCATAAAAAGCATTTAAAAAATATTAATTTTCTCTGATGTATTATTCTCCTTTCCCCCTACTTCTGCAAAAGTATCTAATATTCGTCAGGGCCACAGACAGTCTCCAGAATGAGACAGCTGATTTGCCTAATTCAAAAAGGCAAATGTTGTGTCTTATAGCCCTGTTACTACAGCTGTAATAGATGCTATTATTAGAGCTATAGAAGGTGATGAACTGGAAAATGCAGGCTAAGATAGGGCTTGCTCAGATATTTGGAGGCTTTTGGATCTGGAAATAAATGAGCAGCTCTTTACTAGATTATCTCACTATACAGAGAAACGCTGTTTGTGAGGCTTATTTGAACATCCAAGATTTCTTCCTATTTAAGGATGTTCTAAACTAAATTTTCATTCAGCCGCATTTATAGCCACAACTTGAGTAACCTATTAATTTTAAGGAGTAGTTAACAGAAAATAAACAGTAAAAAAAAATCATCTTTACACGTGTAGTAACAGGAGATAATTCTTTAGGGGCACACAGAAGATTTTCAGTAAACCTGATGACAAACTCACTTTCAAATTGTGGAGGAAAATTAAGAATTTATGGCTTAAGTGAAGCAAAATGCAACTTTCTGAGAACTTGGTAAACACAGATTTTTTCCTTTTATTAGAACTCTGTATATTACATGTTTGAACTATTCCCAGGACAATAGAACTGCACATGAAGAAATAGAAAACTGCAAATTGCAAAGCAGATGTTCTGCTGACCTCCTCCCACTGGAATCTGCTAGCTGAGCTGCTTGGCTTATTCTCTCTTTCAGCCATCAATAAATCAGCACATCAAGTAGGTGGAAACAGGAAACTTTTAACTAAGTAGGCAGAAATTTAATCACAGAATTCCCAACAAAGTTGGGATAGTTTAATGGAACCACATGTATTGCAGAAGGATTGCAACTTAATCCCAAGCAAGTTTTTATAATGTTCATCATTATTCCCTTGGCATGCAGCACTTGATAATACGACACTAGGAAAAAAGGATTTGGGATAAACAGAGAACGAGTATCTTAATGGTAGAGTTCATTAGGCTGAGGAATAATGTTCTAGAGAAATAGTAAAAGCTTTATTATTTAGTGATATAGAAATTGCCTAGACAGAACAGCAGAAAAATGCAGACAATAATTGTGAGTTCCTTACCCTGGCACACCAAAAGAAAAGGAAACTTTTCACATGTGTGAACATGATAATCATAGTAAATGATTGTAATCCCTAAATCCTATGATACACTTGTCAAGTGAAATAGTTGTCAACTAACCATGTGGCTAAGAGTTGTGTTGGAGATGTGACTATGTGATGCCATGAATATTCACTGTGTAGCCCTAGAAAGTATCACAATCTATCCTGTGTCTCTTCACTAATATTAATAAACTTTGTAGTACTGCAAATGTGGAGGAGTTTTTACTGCTTTAAGATTCATGATAATTTATATCACTATTGATTCAGACCATATTAGCAGGACATCTTTTAAATGTGCCTTGAGGTAACTAATCTGCTTTTGCACTGTATGTTAGGTTGCACAGCCCCTAAAGTGTTAAAACCACAAAACCACCACAATAAGATTCAGTGCTGCATAAGAAAGAGATTTTGTAGTCTGAAGCAAAGTTGGCCAAGGCTTCTAATCATGAAGGCAGTGCAGAGGATCTATCACCTTGCACACAAGCAATCCTAAGGGGGTATATTTAACAGGTAACCTATTTGCATACTCGTCAGATATTGCCCTTTTGCTTTGCTCACTGAGCTTCAGCTGACTCGGCACATCTGCTTTTCCTCTCACTGCGAGCATTTTATCTAACAGGGTGTCAAAGCTTGTGCTGCTGAGGAAGACTCAGTGGGAATATTTTCAAGGTACTGAGACTTAATAAAATGTTTTTGAGAGAACCATCAGTTGGTTGTTAATTTAGGAAGTCTTTATTATGAGTAAACTGATTACAAATTGAAGTTTGCTCTTTCAGTGTCAGACATTCCAAATTGAGATCGTGTGCGGGAGGACTGTAAAGATTATCAGACCACCATATTCAAAAGGGTTTTCTTTCTCAGAGAAAGGGTATCTTTGTCTGTTTCAAGGGGCAAACCATGCCTATGACTCATCTGTGTCTCCTTCTCCTTCCATCCAAGAAATTCAGGCTCCTCATTAAGTGGAGAGGAAGAATTTTCATGCTGAGCAGAAGGGGATTTCAGGGCTAGGAAGTTGACTCTAAAAGTTGTTTTCTTGTCAATCTTTTATCCTCTTCAACAATTACAGGGTATGGAAATAGCTCAGGAGAGCACAAGCAATGGATTTTAAAGCCTGATGTTGCTGTAGCTGCACCAAAGCTTCCCCCTTCTGTCAATTGAACTGTGTAGAGAGACAAGTACATGGAATGTTGGTAAAAATGCCAGAACTTGACCTAGAATTAATTCTTGTATTATTGGCTATGAGAAAATATAAAGAGCTCCAGAATTCTCTTGCAATTAATTGCTAGATAACTGTCACAACACAATTAACATCTTTCTTTTATTAATGCCAATTTTTCAAATCTGAATGTTTATATCACTGACTCCAGACTTTCAAAGCCTGTGTCCTGAGGCATAGGAAGTGAACAAACTGTTAAAAAAAACGCAATAAATCCTCCTTGCTGGATTAATTCTGTCTTTCTGTATATCTCTGAGATGGAACAGCAAGTATCTTTCTCCCCCTTTGTACCGAGCTCAGTACTTCACTAGCAGCCTGCTACAGATCTTTCTGTGGTGTGACATGAAATGGGGGCACTGAGAAGTGGTCAAACCTCTGTCTCATCCTGTCTGTTTGTGCTCCTCTTTCCCCAGGAGGAGCACCCAGGTGAATTGTTCCTCCATCCTTCCTCTGTATCACCTCTCTGATACTTTGCTAAGGGGATGTGTTAACCCCACTGCTAACAGGACTAGAATGAACCTCATCATGGTTTATAGAGGAAATCATACAAGGATTAAGCATAGGGTTGGATTCAGTGCTAAGAGATGTACTCCTGAGATTTACAGTGAGGAAGACTGGAAGAGACCACCTGATCCAACCCGATGTGTTTCCTGAGCCAGGAGCTTTGATACTGTTACCTCCATACTAAGCTGGATCCCTTCTGCCTGACTAAACACAGTCTTTGAGAAGGGCATCTATCCTTGGCTGCAAAAAATGAAATGACAGAATTTATCATCTCCTTTGTACCCAGTGGCCTATCACCTTCCCTGTTAGAAGTTTGTGTCTAATTTCTGCTTTGAATTTGGCTTCACTTCCAGCCACTAGCTCTTGATGTGCCTTTCTCTGCTACATTAAAGAGCCATTCAGTAACTGGTATTTACTCCCCAGGAAGGTTCTTACATGCTATAATCAAGCTGTCTTCTGATCTGTCTGATAAGATAAACAGATTGAGCTCTCACTGTTCTCTCTTTTATTTCCCCTTCCAGACATCAAAACATATCTGTGGCTTATTTCTATATTCTTTGTAGTATTTCAACATCCCTTTAAAAATGTTGACATCATAATGTATACATTATTCCACATCAGTCCCAATAATGTCACACAGAAAGAAAAGTCAATTTCCTCCTCCTACTCACTATTCTGTTGTTTATACTGACAAGAATTGAATTAGCACTTTTTGCTTCTATATCATACAGGAGCTCCTGGTACTCCATTTCCTCTTAGAAGCCGATGTTATTTGCAGTCAGTGTTTTCCAGGGTACAGAACACCCTTCTGCAAGAACGGTTTGCACTGCCTGCTTTGAAATGAATCATTTGGTTTGTCTAGGGTTTACCCAACCATACCAGTAGATGAATCTCTTTCTAGTTTTAGCCGTCCTGCTATTCTTGCCAGTATTTCTTGCCAGTACTGCACCACTAGGGATTTTGTATTAGATTCCTAAAAAGGTGAGACAGTTAAACACCATGAAATTTTTCACCAAACTCTACAGAAGTTCCTACAAGTAACCCTGTCTGATAAAGACCCTCAATGACAATTTTTTTGAGATCTTTGAGAAAGAAATATATGAAGTTACTCATTATTTATTTTGTTGATACCCTAGAGAGCTCCTTTTTTCTTCACCATATTGTGTGATACGAAACTAAACAATTTGGGGAAGTCTGAATAATACCACACCTGTGCAATTGCCACTGCCAGCAGAACTCGTAATCTCATAAAAAAAATGAGAATGGGGTTGTCTGAAAACAGCTAGATCTTTAAGGTATATTGACTGCCATTAATTGCTTACATTTACTGTGTACTTATTCTTAGGTCAGCTGGTATGCTACTTTGCCTGTAGCAGATATACTTAAATGTCTGTGAAACTTGAAGGTCATCCCACTGCACATTTAAATATTGGCACAGGAGAAGCACTTTCAGGGTCTTGCACTTCCACTAATTTAATGGGGAATTACTCTGCTTACGAATGTAAAATATATTTATAATCTCTTGATTATAAGTAGTGCAGGACTGACAGTTACAGGAATATATGTAGTCTACATCCATTAATGTCCTGATTTCAGATAGGATAGGGCCAATTTTCTTCCTAATACTTGTGGTTTGGATTTAGCACAAGAACAATGTTGATAACACACTGATGCTTTAGCTGCCACTGAGTATTGCTTACACTAAGCCAAGGGCTTTTTCCATGTATCATGCCCTGCCAGTCAGCAGGGGCACAAGGAGCTGTGAGGAAAAATGGCCAGGACAGCTGACCTGAACTGGCCAAAGGGATATTCCATACCATAGAACATCATGCCCAGTATACAAATTTGGGGGATTTGGTCCACAGGGGCTGATCACTGCTGTGAGATGGGCTCAGCATTGGTCAGTGGGTGAGAAATTGTATCGCTTGTTTCTCTTTTTCCTTTCCATTAGTGGTGGTGGTGTTATTAATAACATTAATACATTTCACTTAATTTCAATTAATAAACTGTTCTTATCTCAATGCACAGGTTTTACCTTTTTCTGATTCTCCTCCCCATCCCATTGGGCAGGGAGGGAGAGTGAGTGAGCAGCTGTGTGACACTTAATTTTTGGCTGGGTTTAAATCACAGCAATTAAACAAGGTAATGCAACATCCTGCAGCAACATACACTTCATAATTCTAAGACCTCCCTCTGCACTCTCTAAACAGAGTCTGTAAAACCTTTTTTAGTATCTTTGCATTTTCAGCACCATTATTAAAATTCCCATCTAGCACATAATCTATACCAGTGCTGAGGATTGTTCCAAAAATATCAGTTCCTTGATACTGTCCTCTAACTCAGAAACATACAGGCTTTCCCCAATGCCTACCACTTTATATTGGTTGCATATTCTTCTGAGGTATTTCCTGGTTTAGCTGTGACATGCCTGAAGCAAATTTCAGGACCCACAGAACCTTGCAACCTTGGACCTCTTCTTTGAAGCAGGTGATGAATGACAGCATATCACCTTCAAATACATACTAAAATTATCAGACAAGTACTAAAATCTAATACCTCTATGTTTTGTGCATGAACCACAGCAAATGCTGGGTATTTAACTTAGCTTACCATCATGTGACAGAGATTTTAGCTAACCTGCACCACATTGCCACACAGTTTTTAGCATACAACAGAAGCTTAGACAACTGATGTAGGTGTAGACATCTGAACTCAGGAGTTTTGAACATGCACAGCTAAATTAGTGTGTCTTGATTTTGAACTGAATCTCACCCTCCTAGTTCCTTCATGCCAACCTGGAACCGAGCCTTTTTATTTTCTTCTTTATTTCCTTATATTTATTTTAGAATGTTGTCATCTCATACTGAGTTAATTGCCAAGATGGGCTAATCTTCTGAGGCAAAAGTGGTCTCTGTAGTCCCTTAAAACTTTTCAGTCTCATGGTGATGGTGTGGTTTTTTGCTTTTAGTTGAACTGCTCATTCTCAACATGTTTTGAAGAATTTTAGTTCCTTACTTTAACCCTCAAGAGTAAAGCAGTGTTAATTTTTATCTTTTTTTCATATCTACCCAACCTTTTAGTAGCACTGCAGATGTTGAGGCAAAATTTTATTCTTTAAACATTCAGTTCTGCCTTTGTGCCACAGCATCAGTTGTAGCTCAGAAAGAGACATTTGTCATTAAAGGAGAAGTTTGGGCTTCAGTCCACAAGGCCACCGATTTAGTGAAGCTTTCTTCAACAGAGTCTGACAATTGTTCAATTGTCAAACCATAATTTTCAAATTATCTTGTACAGCAATATGACAGAAGAAGGGTTACATCTATGTCCACTTGATCTTCTTGATGCTAAAAACATCTTTGCAGTTTCTCATACCAAGCCTCAATCTTATGTGTGAGAATCTACTAATAACCCATTAGACAGTGCACTTTTTCACTCATTAGACCTCCTTTCTTGTACTGTTTGTTCCCATTAGCGAGACAAGCACAAAGAGTTGAGCTTTGTACTTGAAATGGCATGAAGTGTCCTGTGCAGCCACTCATATTTCCTGCAGATTTTGATCCCTGTGCCTTTTTCCTCTTAACTCCCAAACAAGTTATGTCTTCTGTGTGATGGGATATCTTGACCTAGACACCTCTGCTGAGCTACAAGAGTGGAGACACCCATCTGAACCTTTTGTGTTTGGGTCCCCTCATCCTGAAGTGTCTAGTGAGCTCTTGGAAGGTTAGGATGTGAGGTGGAAAATAAAGTGGGACAAAGAGTAAGTTGGGAATATGCTAACATGGGTTGTGAGCAAGACCTGGTTTTGCAATTATTATCACTGTTGAGGGTTGTAAGGTTTTGTGATCGACCAAAATATGTTGCAATACTGGCATCCCTGCAATACAGCTGTGTGTAAAAGGCAAGCTGTCACCACCCTGATGAAAAATAGACCGCATTGTCTCACATAAAACAAGGTGTAACACTAACTTTTCATTTGCAAGCAGATTGATTGGTCATGTATCTTGAATATGCCATGTGCACAGGAAAAAAAATTCAGCACCAGGCCCTGTAAGATGGCACCAGCTTTGAGCTCTTTCACCTAAACTCTACCTCTGGAAAATACACTTTAGCGATATAACTTCTGTTTTGGTCTTGAGCAAAAACAGGGTTTACTTATTATCCCCTGATCCCGTATTTCTCAATGGGACTAGCGATTGGCAGAGTTTAATCCATGATTTTGTGTTTATATTTCAGTTGTGCAATTCTGAAATTATATTTTAATTCTATGCCACATCCATCAAGCAATTCTGTAGTAAACTGCAGGTAAATCTCTACTGAGGGCTATTTCCAGTGAATCACACTAACCCAAATATTTATCCAGCAAGTTCCTCTTGACTCTAATGTAGAAAAGTCTCTGTTTCTCTGTCCCTAGGAAACAAAGTACAAGTCAGAAAATGCATTTGAGGCAAACAGAATTATTTGATCATGATCATTAAACAATTGGTTAAATAGACAGATTTGACCATTTGTTCTTAATTTCTGTTTTACTATCTCCGTAGTCATAAAAGTTGTCAGTGTACTCATGTAACCTTCCTTGTTACAATGAAAAAAATGGTGATTCTGAGTTTTCAGTTGGGTCCACACTTGAATTTTGCCAAAATGGCAAATTTACATCATAATTAAAGCGCTTTAAAATCCTCTTACCTTTATGATTACAAAATAGGTTCTACATCCCCTATAGAAATGGATGCTAATTAGGAGAACTTTTAACAATTACACAATCAAAGTTTACAGGCTTGCTGGAGGAAACATGCCTACGTGAGAAGACACTGATTTACATAAACTCTCTGTCAAGCATTTTTAATCTTTTCTTCATTATTTGCTGGACTCTGCTAAATCAGACCTTAGGATTTTCACTTTACTTTCCAGGGGAAAAAGCAGATTTATTCTCTGCATTTCTCACTGAGATTGAGAATAGTACTGATTTTTTCTCACTTGAGTCTTAACATTCTTTGAGGATTAAAAAATTTAATGACATCCTGATTGCCAGTGTTTATACATGCCTACAATTGGGCCTCATCACAAGTATTTTTCACAGATTTAAGGTTAATAATGCATGATTCAAAGGTAACAATCATGACTTCTTACACCCCAGCCACGGTGCCTGGGAGAAGGAAGGGACTTATCCTTGTGTTCTGCCCATTCTTCATCTTTCCTTCTTTTCTTCTGTGCTGGAAAAACTGCTTGTTGTTTCTCTTTAAGTCACCCCCTGCTCATTTTTTGTTATTTGCACTTACTTGTCTCTTTCTACCCTTCATCCAGACCTGCTGCTGTAACGCTTCTCAGGCAACATGAAATTGTGAAAAATGGATTCATGCTGTTTCACACCTTTCAGCACAGTTTTTAAACAAGAGAAAATCAAAACAAAAGCTCTTTTTCAAGTGAAAAAAAAAATGGAGTAAACTAATTAAATTTCTTTCTTATCTTTTTATTGTTCATGCAGGTTCTTTCTCCTCTCTTAACTCCCTCTCCTGAATTTCTCCTTTCTATCTATAATAACTTTTATTTAAAACTTAGGAAGACAAATTGCCCAAACTGCTGGGCTTGTCCATGGGAATGACTTTGCCAAAACAAACTATTTTTCAGCCTTTTTAGAATATAAATTATTCAAGCCACATTTCAAGGCCTGGCCAAAATCCAGCAGGATGTTTTTAAGAAAGTAGTCTGATAGTTCCTTTCCTCTAAGTAAACTCCAGTAAAAGAGAAATAAAAGAGACATTTGAAAAAACACAAAACCTACAGCAGCACCTCTATCACCCTGCCTGAGATGATTTTCATATGCCATCCCCTTCCCAGAGACTTATAGACAGAAGACCATCCCTTTCCAAACCCTTGAAGGTAGAAATACTGAAAAATCCACTCTTACTCCATGATGATGTATTGGGTTAATTATGGTACAGTGATAAACTGTGGCAGACACAAACTCTTTGTCATAGTACATTGCCACGTTGTAATACTTTCAAATTATTCTTAGGCTTCCTTGTGCTACTGATGCATTTTATTATAAACGCTTCCTTTTTTTTAAGATTTATACTGCAGTTCTGGTCTGTATCATGGTAAGTGACACATGGTTCCAGGTTCTGAGAGAGTTCATGGTTTATGAAAGAATTTATGCTTCAAGTCAAATATTTCAGTTGTAAATTCTGCCTCAGCATCCTTCAGGCACCACATAGACACACAGCTGTGTTCTCACCACTGCTGTCCTCTGATTTCTTTCTACTATAACCTTTTGAACAGAGTAGAGGGATGTGGCAGTCCACAGCTTCTTACAAGCAAATAGCTGATCCTGCTGGGTGTAATGAACCTGTGCACCCTGCTGTCCTTTTTGGGAGTTTTCTCCTGCAAAATTAAAACCTCTTATAAACTACAAATTTGGCATCAAGGAAAAAAAAATCTAGAAGTTTGGTTTTCCTGCTGCTTCGCTGAAGTGCTGAATGGTTAGCTTTCCCTGTGGCAGTGGAAATAGTGTGGAAGCTGTCTAAACTTTCTCAGGGAAATCCCTGAGGTGTTGAAAGAATCAAAGGAACCCTCCACAATCAAGAAAGAAGGTCATGAGCTCTGCAAGCTCTTTCCAAAGGTAAAACGAAAGCACCCCAGTGCTCACCAGGGAAAGGATATTGCTGTGAGGATGCTCACAGTAGATTTGACCAACCTCAATGCAGTCAGTGAACAAACCACACTGAAACCTTCTGCTGTGGCCAACAAAGACATAAAGGGCTGAGGAATGAGTAACCAGAATCTGCCCTAGCAAAGAGCACAAACATTAGACGGGGTCCCTGTCCCACCTCCCAGCACCTGAGAAGATGAAGCACATTGTCTCTGAGCACCCTTAGCAGGAAGAGTCCCTCCACTCACAAGCATCTAAAGGTTTCTGCGAACATGTGAAAGATGGCACAGACAAAACTAAGGAAAGTGCAAAAGAAGGTGCTGTGTAAACAGCAATTGCATCCTGATCCTTTGAAAAGGCATAGCAAAAGTCCATCTCATTCCTTTCATCTCTGTCTTACTGATATTTATGAGTCAATGGTCCATAGGTTGTTTTGTGTTTTCCCTTCACTCATAGTTTTGATCCATTGTAGCTACTACCCACAGCCCCCTGAAGAGCTGACTGGGACTCTTAAGAATCCTCTTCCATGCTCCAGCATGAAAACACCATCTTTAAAATACTTCTGTGATTCACAGTTTTTAATTTAAAGTTTATCTAGCTCTTGTCCAGTGATCTGCATCCTCCTCAATACCGGTCAGATCTCAGAGAAGGTCTGTAATCACGAATCTTGGCCACAGAATAAAAAACCGTCTCTCAGTCCTTCTGGGCATCTGTCATGTGTCTGAAATACAACAGTGACTAGAGAGATTCTGAGTGCAGAGCCTAAGCTGCAAAACCTCTTTACAGGAATTCTCTTCCCTCCCAATCATGGGGGGAAGTGCCACAGTGCTTGTAAAGCAAATACTCAATTTGCATTGCTGTCCACAATGCCAGTAATTAACTCACTGGCTAATTTGTTGTTAGATGCAACTAATGGATTCAAGATGAAACATGTTCTTGTTTTATAATGAGCTGGTCTTTGGTATACTTCCTTCTTGCACAGAATCTGAATAATTTTACACAAATTCCTTAAAGTCAAAAATAAAATTCAGCATGCAGAGATATTCCCACCTTTCATAAGATCTGACATGTTTCTACTGCAGCTCAGTTTTCAAGTTATACCTATTATTGAATGCTATGGATCCTCTTTTCCTACTCCAGTAGAAAATTCTGAATGGCTTTGAAACACAGAAAGCAATGAAAGGCAAATCAGTTGCCATGAACAACCCAGAATTCGTCTCCTCTTACTAAACAGCAGAAGTGGTAGCAATATGAATTTTAAAGGTCAATAATACTCACAGTTAGGAAGGGGCAAGACCTTCTGAATTTACAGGAGGAGGCTCTTGATCCCACTTTTCACAGTATGACATTTATTTCCTCCTCTTTCCTATACACCCCTAAGATGATTTTACAAACAGCCACACAATTTGAGCTGTATCAGCAACCTCCCTTCTGCCCAAGGTCAGAAGGAATCCAAGAGAGGCCTGAGTGAGTTCAACCAGGATTATTCCCAACAGTGTATGGATCCAGTGGTTCAGATGTGTTGACAAAACACAAAGAACAATTACATTTGTGCCAGAGTCTCACATCCTATTGCAAGAGCTGGCCATGAGAAGTTTTCTCTTTAAATGCCACTTGTGCCTTACAAATTAATTAACAGAAGAATTTGCTTGCACTTCATTTGTTCTCTTCTTTACGTAAGTGACCTTAGAGGGTTGCATAACCCAGCACAACACTGTGATTCACTGCAATGCTCTACCATATTTAGTCTTATTAGCAGCTATTTGAGAAATGCTGCTGCTCACTCTGGAGAGACATCATTTATAGTGCTATATAAAGGTCTCTATATTTTTCCCTCATGAAAAGGATTACTGCAGCATTCTTATCTGTAATGCAATCCAGAATAGGGAAGACTCATTGATTTTTGAGGAGGCGTTTTCAATATGGTGACCTGTTCCATACTTTCATTTGAAGTGTAATTATAGAACAAAAGACTAGGATGGGAAGTGCGTGTTGTAGAGGAAAAAATCAAATGCACAATTTTTTCTTGACATTTACTGAGAAAGAAACCTTGCCTGTTTTCTAAATGTTAATGAACAGCACACACAAGAAGAACCAGGGCATTTCTTCACAGAGTTAAATACCTACCATGCTTACACCAATTTCAGCAACAGTATTCTGAAAAATAGGGTGAGGGCTGAATTTTTGCTCCTAATGGTAGCTCTCTTACTGGAGAGGAACAATCAGAAGACAGATCTTCACTGCATGAGCATTTTAACATCAAAGTCAAGGAATAAATCCCTTGTCACTTTGTCCTCCTGCACTGTGACTGTCATTTTCTGGATTTTGACAAAGCTAGTCCTAGTCTTGGTGCATGTTGAAGAGGAAAAGAAAGCTTGGTGCTAATGTTAGGCTATTTGCCAGAAATCCCATAATTTTTTCAGCTTTAACCTGTTCATTTTATAATTCCCTTTGCCTCCCAAAACTTGAGACAATTCATCAGATTTGACACTGACAATTTTAAGAGGAAATTATTTTTCTTGGAAAAAATAAACCTTTGATTCTGGTTAATCTTGGGGGTTTTTTTAATGGGGAATACCCATTTCCTGCCGCATCAGAGCAAACCTCAACCAGCCACTACAGACTTTATCAGAAGCAATATAATTTTCAAGCTGTGAGACATTAGGAAAATCCTGGCAAGTGAAGAGAAAATTTCATATAAGGCACCTCTTAACAAAAGTAATATTCAAGGGCATTCCCAGGAAGAAGCAATCATCTTTGGCTATTTGGATCTTTGTAACTTTTTCCGTTTTCTATGGAGAAAATGAAAAAAAGGAGGTGTCTATATTGCATATGTATCTATATTGGATTCTTTAAAAATAAGTATGTTTATTCTTTATGATTGAGTTATGCCTTTTCTTCTGCTATATAGGATGCACATAAAACCTAAGAAGCCACCGGAGTTGCTTGGTAGTTTCATGAAAGTTTTAAAAAGCAATATTTATGCTTCAGAATTGTTAAATTTTTTGTACTAATTCCAGTTGTTTTTCTGAGTCTCGTGGAAGAAAGAGAAGGAAGCTAAAAGAAAGGGGATTTTTAAATTTTTTTTTTCTATAGGGTAGGGGATAAAAGAGGTGGATCAATTCCTAACCATTTAAATTTTGGATCCATGTGCAGTAAAGACTTCAACAGTACTGTCAATACTATGATGATCAATTATGCTATTGTGTGATATGATACAAAGGTGTCAAATACTGCTGGAGGATACACATTTTGCTTTTTTAGCCCCTCCATCTTCAGGGGGAACATGCTTCTCAAAACCATATATTCTCGAATCAGCAGGGCAACAGGGTTGTCACTGTCCTGATCACAGCTTTGCAGCCACCTCCACTGCAGCTATCACTCAGGAGATGTTCCCATGTGTTTCCACCCATCAGACAAGTACCAGATCTCATCTTCAGAGTGTCAGGAGCTTCCTGCAGTCAGATTACAGTGTGATAGCAGGTTTAGATGAGTCAGCCCGGGGGCTATAGAGACGACAGATAGGATGGAACAGCGCTCAGTCACGACCTTTCAGATCAGAGTCCTCTGAAGCAACATCCATTTATTGTAACAGCTGCCATCTGTGGACATGTTGATTCTGTTCTGAGTCCAACAACATCCTCCATCACAGTTTCCTTGTGCCTTCTGTCTGAAGTGGGGACAGGAACACCAGGGAATCGAGCAAACAGGACTGGACATAAGGAAGTATTTTATTACTCGGAAGTTATCACAGAGCTGGAACAGATCCCTGAAGCAGTTGTACAAACACCACACTTGAAGGTTTTTGGAATTTGTCTGGATGAAGCCAGAAGTGCTAATTCTGGATTTTTTTGAGTGGAAGGCAGGGCTTTTTGACTTCCTGAGGTAATTTTCCATTTTTAAGCTTTTGTGAAATGCACCTCAGGTGTCCTGAAGGTAGCCAACAGCTCTTTTCACACTAATTTATAATGGAGTTGAAGCTACTCCAAGCTCTGATCACATGTTGCCCATCCAAACCTCACAACACTGGGCTAATGCCTTCCACTAAAGAACAGGGCTCACAGTTCTGATGACTGCTGTGATTTCAATGATGAACTTTTCTTTGCCCAGTGCTGTGACTACTCTACTCAGCCAGGATTTACAACTTGCTGCAGGTCTGCTGGTTTACCAAAAACCTCTGTTGAATTTCACTGTTAATTCAGTCCCCCATCCCAATGTCCCTTAGACCTACATATCAGACAGAGCAATCTATAACAACAACGGAAAAGAAAATGATTGTGGGGTAGTAAAGAAAAGGTAGCTACAACACAAGTTGTAAACATAGACATTTAAGCAGAGCTGAAAGAGTAGTTAGTGTCTTTTTGTCACACTGAAAAACATGTAGCCCTGCAGAAACCTGCTGTGACCCCATCGATTATGTATTTTTTGTGGACTGTTTATGAACTGAAAGTACATATAAATTTGCAGATAACACGAAGGAGAAAAGTGTGTAAGCACTCTGGAGGACAGTTCAAAACTAAAATTAATCTGAATAAACTGAAAAAAAAAACCCTCAAAGCATGAAATCTGAAGGGTAGAATTCTGCAAAGAGAAGAGCGAAGGAGACACTGAATGAATAAGTCTAAAATGGGAAATGATGTAGCAGGGAGAAGTCCTACAGAGCATAATGCATAAGTAAGAAAATAAGAATCAACATGTGAACCTGCAGGGTAGAAAAGACAGGTCTATATCTCTACTAGCAGGGGAGTTACACATAAGACAAAGGAAGAAATTATTCTGCTCTATTTGTAACAGAGTAAGCCACATCTGGAACAGTGGGTTCAGTTGTGATCCGTGTACACTGAAGAAACTATTGGAGCCTACAAGAGGGATAAGAAACTTAGAAAATGTGATTTAGGAGGAAAGTATTGCTTATGAATTTTTGTTTATGCAAGGGATTGCTGTAGGGATAGTGATGATTCACTTTACTTTTTGCAATGTCTCCACCAAACAGCTACTGAAAAAAGTTAAGATCTGATTCCTCCCCAAAAACAGATGGATGGACTGTATGACACCTTTGATGTCCTCCTCTACTCTTCCAGGAGTTGGACACAACTGCATTGTGTTCTGAGGAGTTATCTTGTTAATCCTCTTGGAAATCCCTTAGCCAGTTTGGTGGATAATTGTGTGAGAGCAGTGTGAATGAAGCAATTAAAACTGAGGACCAGCGGGCAAGGAAATATTGCCAGAAACTCCTGCTCTGATCAATTCTACTGGCTATATTTAAATCCTGCTTCATCTGACACCTTGCACCACCAATATCCTGCGTCATCTGCAGGACACATCTGTATTTCTGGGAACTGCTTAATTCAGGCTCTCCAACTCCCTTCTCCTCACGCAAGCAGCACATCCTGCCACGTACACTCTGTTACCCCCCTGCAGAATTCTTTTGCAGAACCTAAAGTGGCCTCAGAAAAGTGGCATGTTGTAGGCAAAAGGTTTTCAGCTTTTTGAATAAGACTTTATTGCTGGGTAGCCATGGGAACATGGCTTCCTTCAGTTCCACGTCTGTATAAATGAGTGTCTCATTGTTCTAGTTCACGAGCAATGAGTTATGATTTGAGAGGTAGCACAAAGGGTGAGAAACCTCAGGAAAAAGGTCTTCACAGAAAAGATGTAATCTTAATACTTGCACAAACCTCATTGCTGTGTTTTTTTCAGCAACTCAGAGACTTTATTATATTTTATAGTTTCAGTACTTGTCTTAAGATTTCCCCACTCCATTAGGAAGAAAAGCATCAAATCTTTGTGCAGATCGGAATGTGGGTTGGAAAATCAAGCAATGTCCATGACTGAGATAATGATAGCAAGTCTTTCCACCTGCAATGCTCTGCCAGCATGTCCTACCCTTCCAGGGCCTACTGGTGATGTACATCACTTCCACTGTACTGTGTAATTCTGATCCCATGCTAAATTTATTTCGTTACATAGTCTGTACAGTCTGCAAACCCAAAAACTGGTCTGTGAGAAAGCATCATTGTGTAATGACTGTCCCAGTGAAAAATAGAGGATAGCATCATCTATTGCCTGCTCCAGGTGTTGGAATCCTACATCCTTTATAATTATCCCTGTGATATAATTCTGACTGCTATTACCCGAAATGGAGCCCTTTTTCTCTGAGTATTCCCCCTGCATGAACTATTCTATGAGATTTCCTGAATAAGTTGGACCTTCACTGGGGAAACCAGGCAGACTCCAAACACTGTGATGTGGATAATTTTTGAAGTGTGGCTTTGTCTGTTGTTGATATTGAGGTTCTCCTCCTGGGAACAGTTTTGTGAGTGTTGTACTGGTAACAGGTATATATATAGCTAAAAAATAATGATTGTAGTTGTTGCTTACAAGCTACAGTTTCATAGTAGCCTGTAATATTTAAATATATACCAGCTGCTACAATTAATTACTGTTACTATTGGTAGATATATACCTATACACATTTTTACTTTTCTGGCACAACCTTTGAATAACTTCATATATACATTTGCCTTATTAGGAGTAAGTATATTTGCTGCAATAATAATAACAGTAATAATAATAATAATATTTTGCACCAGTCTGTGATAAAGATATTTAGAAAATGAATCTTACATTTTCTCATATGTTATAAAATTGTAACAGTGTCACAAACTCAAACCCAGTGTCAGAGTAACCTTTTAAGTCACAACTGTTGCCAAAAAGCAGGACTACAGAAATTACTACAATCAATACCAACAGACCTATAATTTTGACCTTTCTTACTTTATTTCCTAACATGCATCAGAAAACTATGAATGACAGCAGTGGAAAAAGTTAAGCATCATAAGAATACAGAGTACAGCCTCGTTACTGTCCCTACCAGTGGCTGTAGCTCTCCTGATGAGTGTGACCATTTGATGCAATGTAGACATTACAGAACTGGTTCTCAAGATGGGTTTTGAAGAGAAAATAGCAGAAGAAATGTAAGTGGAGGGGTGGAGAGAATTTTTCAGAAAAGTCTAGCAGTTCTGGTAAAAAGCAGGTAAATACTGTTGTTTCAAAACAGGCAGCAGCAGAGGAGAGGAAACTGAGGCAAACATGAGAGATGGGAGAAAGCAGAAATTAAATAGCAACCATTCAAAGGCACTAAAAGGACCTTTAGACCAAAGTACCAAAAAAGTTTGGTGGGCTGTTGTGATCATAGGCAGGAGGATCATGGCTGGTAGGAGGACTGGGAAAAATGCTGTCCTTCAGCCCTTCTCTTGTTCCCACTCTCATCCTACCCCAGGAACAGAGCAAAAAAGTCTGAACCTCTAGGCCAGTGACTTGTTTCATTGCACACAGCAATGGTTGTCATTTACTGGAAAGACCTGGATCTCCACATCTACCTGGAGTGGAGATTTTCATCAGTATTACAGAACTTGACACACAAAAACCTTGTACCTCTCTAGAGCTGATGTCAAGTAGCTGATTTCTCATCACTGTTAGAGACATACAGAAACTAGCTGTTCCATCAATAGGGAGCAGCTTTTCTTCCTGGACACTTTGGCTGCTTTCCCTGTCTCTAGTGACATATTTGCACATGCTGGAGCTCATTATACTGCTTGTGGGTTTTGATGTAGTTTGGCAAATAGATAATTGCAATTCAGCATTTGTGCCCATTTGTTTAGAATCACTGTCTCACCAACAACACAGAATAAGGGCTTGCAAAAATTAAGGAAGTTGGTAAAACAGGCTTTTATTTCCAAATTTCTCTGTCTGGATGAGAGGAGTCTAAGTGCACCCAATATACTCATTTGTATATTCTGGTTCCTTCAGCATTATAGCCCTGTCTGCCAGGACAAGTCCAAGGCTTTCCTCCTTTTCAGTGGCTAGTCCCAGTGTACCACCAAGGTGAACCAGAGATTTCGCAACCCATAACAGGCAGAAGCCCACTCTTCTTGCTATCAGAAAGGTAGTAATAGACTTTTCAGTCACACAAATCTCCTTTCATTGATAGGAGCTGATTTTAATTCCCACTGATCTGATGCATAACCCAAGCACTTCCTGCAGCCCAGGCTAGTCCAGACAGAATGATATTTCCCCATGCTTTAAATGAGTTTGCCTGGAAGAGCTCATAATAAGAAAAAATACACTGAGTTGCATTCACTGAGAGCTTTCAGATGCTCTTTCTTCAAATTATTTCATCAAAACTAACAAAAAGTTGATCTGATTTCCCCTAGCTTCACCTCACTTCACTTCATCCCTGAATAGTACTAAATCATCAGCAGACACTGGTTTAAATATGAATGTTTCTGGAGGGAAAAACTGTTTTGCAGTGTTGTCACATTGTATTTGGGGGGGTAGGTATGAATGATGTGTGCCTGCCTGTCACAGGAGTGCATTCCTGGCTCCTCCTCCAGGTCTGTGAGCTTCTGTCCCCTCAACCTCTCACCCACCACAGAACTTCACAGTCACCACATACTCTGGAACGTTAATCCAAGAAAAAAATATTCAGAGCTCTTGCTGTTCACAGTCATGACTCCCTATACACTCAGTGAGGGGCGGTTGTTGGGGCCCAAAGCAAGACACAAAACCCCAAAGACTTGAGCATAACAACTCACACTCACAACACCACCAACTTCTCTCCAGCCTTGCACTGTCAGAGTTACCAGTTCTACAGCACTGGAAAGAAAAAAAAAAAAAAAAAAAAAAAAAAAAAAAAAAAAAAAAAAAAAAAAAAAAAATCATGAGGGGATAGGTCTCTTGGGCTTAGATTTGGGGGTAGGCAGCTATGTTTGGTATTATCAATACAGCTGTGGTTTTCAGAGCAGTCTCAAAATGGTTGTTTTTAAAAGGCAAGGACCAATGTTCCAAGATAAGCCTTATGATACAAAATTGTCTGGTTAAATTTTTCTCTGTGCACAGGGGAAGCTGATGGTGGGCACTAGCAGAAAATTGTTTTAAGGATGCCATATCAAAATTCTAGCAGCACATATATTTGCAAAAACCACAAGTGCATAACTTGATTTTGTGGACAAATTACGTAACTGTCTGCATTCTTGCTCAAACAGAGATTTCAATCATATACCTAAGCCCTGCTTAAAATTATTTGCATATGTATTTGTCTTTAGAGGCAGCCATACCACTGTGATAGGGAACACAAATGATGTTTTTAATTTTATGGATACCAGTTTCATTCAAATTGTACTTAGCTGCCTGCTCACATCTCAACAGATATAAATTTTGCTGGCAGGAATAAATGCAGCTTAAAACTGTGTGATGTGAATTTGGCTTCTGCTTCTTTTTGCTCATTGATTTTTAAAAAACAACAGCAACTCACAGGGTGATCATTAGACATATATCTACATTAGTTATTAGCTTCAGCTTTGAAGTTATCTACAAGGACTCTCAGGTACATAACAAACCTTTCATCCACATTACAAATATCTACATAATATTCCTCATCAAAGTGGAGCTGAAATACAGCTTTATGGAGGATACCTTTTCCTTCTTTCTGGACAGGAGAAGAACTGGGAGAGGCATGGAAAGGTGGGTGATTGCTGGTAGTCTCCTTGTGCTAAACAGGGAGGTAAGTTCAGCAGACCAGACGCGGGTGGACCATGCTCTGTCCCTCAGTGCATGGACTATATGAGACTGGTGTGAATGGGTGAGGAAAACCATGAGCCCACCTGCAGGTCTCTGAGCCTGATCCTATTCTAGCCCTATGAAGGAAATGGGGGTCCTAGACAGAATAGGGTTACTGGTCAGGGGAGGACATCTTATCTGACTTTGAGAGCTCAAAAGAGTCAGAAGTTTTTGTCCATGTAAGCACTTTTCCTTTCAGCCCTTGCAAAGGGTGAATGCCCAGTAATAGGAGAAAATGTTGGCAGGAGAGAACCAATTCTTATTGTGATTCTTGTTTTTCCTTCCCTGGAAAGCTCAGGCAGCTCCTACAGCTGGGATGTGAGTCATATACTGCACTTCCATTTACACTGTCATGTCTTTTCTAAGGATGCTTTGTATCACTACTGTTCAGTAGTGGAGCCTCGATCCCTCTGTTACACTCGAGCCTGGGTGTTTCTGGTTCATAAGCAAGATTTCTAAAAGCTCAAGAACTGACACTCATTATGACAACTAGTCCCTAAAACAAGGTTGTGAAAACAGGTTTACCACTCAGCTCTGGGTGTATTAGCCCAAGGAACTATTTACATTTATTTACTATTGTTGAATGCCTCTAAGAAAATTAGGTTATCACTTCATACAGATTAATCAATTACTTTGCTTCAACCTACACACGTCAGATTTCATTACATTCTCATATACTTTACATCAGTGACTATTTGAAGGAGGAAAGTACCAAAGATAACAGAGGAAGAAGTGTGTGTTGCTATATGCAATGAAATTTTATACTGAATACCATGATATTATTATCATGAAACTGAAAGATCAGTGTTACATTGCCTTCCTTTTTTTATACAAACAGAAACTTAAATATAAATCCACTTAAAATTTAGTACAAAAGGTAACCACTAGGAAAGGAAAGCAGAAAAAAAGAAAGCAAAACTTCTACACAATTTTCTAAATGTTGCTAAATCTCTAAATTATATTTGTCTGAATCACGGTCAGTCAATATCACAGCAGATGGTGCCTGACAATTTCAATCCTGTTATGAACAATATTGCCAAAAGCATTCCGTCTTCTGTATTGTACAAAATCTAGCACACAGGGATAGTTGCTCCCAAATCCTTAGTTATCATCTCACTTTTGTCACATATATTATTTTTGAGACCACTGGGCAGAAATTAACAACAGAAGTTCGTGGTCCTTCTGCACTATGGAACAAAGTAATTTTTTTTTGAGTGTTTGCCCACAGTAAAGGATCATAATGATTCTGAAAGCAACACCATAAATAACAGAGAGGTGGTAAAACAGTGTCAAGAGGCTTTCATTTTAGCCAAAAGTAGATCAATGTACTTAGAACTTAAATATTGATCAAAAGACGAGACAACAGATTTCACTGGTTTTTAGCAGGTCAGAAGAGTAAAGTGTTCAAATTATTAGTTAGATAAAAGAGGTACGCTTTGTAACACTGCAAACCACAGGAAAATAGATACTGATCTTCACATTAGCCCTGAACACAGTTTTCCTGAGCCACTGTGTGAGCAAGCATCTCACATCTCCAAGGAATGCTGTCTACTCATTTAGCTGCAGAAGACTCAGGCATATTCCCTGTTAGCTTCTTGCTAACAAGAGGTTAAAGAGATCCTGCTAACATTGTACATCATTGAGGACCTTGAAACTGGAAGTAGATAATCAGCAGCTGATAATTTAATAGATTCCTGAGCAGTGCCTGGAAGTTCTCTAGGAGGAAGGCTCAGCTTACAGGCCATCCTGTCAACTATTTTTACCCTAAAATAAAGGACCAACCAGACTAAATAACCTCATGGAATGGGCACAACAGCAGCACTGATTTCATAAACTGCAATATCCCAGAAGGAAGCTACTAAATGCATCTACAGAATTCCATGAGATGGAGATATTATGACACTCTTAATACCAAAAATCCTTTTATACACACTTGTTCAGAAAAGGGCATTCATAGGTAAATGAAGGCTTTTTAAGACAAGCCTCTTCATTGTTGGAAATCTAGTGTCATCAATATACTCTAGAGCAAACAAAATGAGAAATTATTAAACCATCAATTAAGCACTGTCAGATATATTTTAGTTACATGAAAGCAATACCATGCAAGATGAAACATTAGACAGCTAAGAGAAACAGAGGTTATAATGACTTGGGAATAAAGGAAAATTATTTCATATAGAGTACTATGAACTTACAGATGTTTCAGTTAAGAATAATATGCAATGTATGAGATGGTCAGATTCACTCCCTGTCACTGGTAAGTGCTGTTTTCTCCTTCATATTCCATACTGAGGTCGCACAGTAGTGCCAACAGACCACAGAGGGCGCTTGAAATGACTACAGACCACTTTGCAAGAGGTTGGTAGCCCCCATAAGACAGGATGACACATCCCATTCTAGCTAGACTCTTTTTGCTTTTTAAAGCTGCTCTAATTTATCTCTACAGTTTGCAGGAAACCGTCAAAATTCAGAAGACAGAAAGCCCTCAGGCTAAAGAAATACTTTCTCCCATCAAATTCCATTTAACTTTGAGTTATAAACTGTTAAAAACCACAAGATCCCCATTAAAGCTTGAAAGCCTAAAGAAAAAAATATTTCTGGCAAAGTGACAAAACAAATTTAAAAAGAGGGAAGGAAGAGGATTTTGTGGTTTAGTGCTCTGCATGACAACCTGCTCCTAAGGAGGCTGAGGTTGAGGTTAAGGTTATAAAGATGTCTTTCAAGTTTTTCTTAAAAAAAAAAAAAGTTTAAATTTATAACCACCTGAATAGTCTTGGTTCTGTAATTAATTCTCCAGATCCATCATGATATAGTCTACTTTTATTCCTCTGTGCTATTTTTTCCCTTGTTGTGATCAGATTCATCCCACATAGTGTAATGATATTCCTTGCAGAGGGGAAAGAATAGTGATAGCACATGCAACCATGATATGATTTTTCCTTCACTTATTGTGCCCTTGTAATGCAGTGCTGATCAGGTCTTTTTCCCCCACTACAACATACAAGAAATATTGGTGAACTGTTATGCATTTGATGAATTTTCTTTTATAATTTCTGACCATTTTCCCCTAACTTCCTGGTTTTGGTGTGTCACCGAGTTGTTTTGTTTAATTTAGTTTTGTCTATAAACTTCCTTACAGTCAGAAAAACTATTGTCATTTAATCAATGCCCCTAGCACCATAAAACTATTATTATTATTGCACTTTTTTTCACTAATAACATATTTTAAAATGTTGCAGCTATCTTAAGTGATGAGCTATCAGAACTTTTATTGTAAGATTACTTCCCCTTTGAGATTTTACAGATGGAAATTTTTGCCTGACAAAAATAGCTTCTTTTAAAAAAATTTAAAATTTACATTTCTTCCTTATAATTCCATGCCTTTGTTTATACGTCTTTTTTAAGCACCTTCACCTGGTTCACTGCTTGTAATACTCAAAACTTGGCAGGCAGTAAAGTTTTAATTTAATCAGCATATACACAAGTTAAAGCTTTAATTTAAGTTTAAAACTCTTAATTTAGCTTCTCAAATATTTTCTCCCAAGTACCAGGCATTTTGACAGTGATGTTGCAGGGGATCAGACACTTCTAAGTTCTAATGAACAAATAATCTGAGCTGCATAATTTAGCTTCAGAGCTGCTACAACTGTTAAAAAAAGTAAAGGCAGATAGAAGATTATTACAGGCAATTTTAAGATAGCTAGTGAGCCCTTAATTTAAGAGATTTTTTTTAGCCCTTTCCTTTCTTGTATCAGTGAAAGGAAGATGAGTCAATCATGAAACCTGGCCAGAACAACAGTCATGTAGCTCTTAGATAAATAATGGTTTCAGAATAGAATTCAGCATCATAAAATGTAGCTTTTAAATGAAAATTTTAGAAAAGGTTGTGGAATGCACCTCACTAGAAATATTCAAGAAGCATTTGTATCCAATCCTGTGTAACGTCCTTTAGGATGTGCAGGGAGGTTGGACCGGATGACTCACTGTGGTCCCTGCCCAGCTGTCCCTGGTTCTGTGAACACAACCACAGGAGTTCCAAAAAAGAAATCTCTCTTGTTCTAATATGTTCTAATATGTTCTGAAATGCGCACTTGAAATTAGGAAATCACAGGCATGGCTTCATGTTTGAACCTTTTGAGAACTTTGAGACCATTGTATGGCTCAGACATGCAAAACATCCCTTCACTTACAGCTCAGGCTGATGGCACACAAGTGAGAAACTCCTAAAAAGACCGATGAAGAGCAACTGCTGCCCTACGTGGATTTCAGATACTTTACTGCACAGTGTGTGCACAGTAGAGCTTTGAACCTGGGAATAAGTCCTTTTACTTGTAGAAGTGAAAGGCCCTTGGCAGATGTCAGTACACTGTCTCAGCCTGTCCTTGGTAGATGAGGGAGCCAGAGCCAGGAGAAGTGATGGGCTCCCTTCACATTCAACCTCCAGGCAAACTATTTTAGAGACAACTGGGGTGTAAGATGACATGGAAAGGAAAAATTTGAAAATTGCCTCATAATTTTGCTGTCAAATCAAGAAACCCATCAAAAAGTTAGGAAGAGCTGAGGGAATTATTATTCCGTGGGGACTTTGTACTACTGGAGTGGAACTGTCTGTTCCTGGAGATGGCTCTCATTCCTCCAAACCACACAGGTGTATGAGGGGAAGGCCTCTGGGCAAGATCTCAAACAGCAGTTTAAATCCACAGAGGACACTTAAAACCAAAGGATGTGGCACTTTCTTATAAATTGTTTACAAAAATTATTCCACTTGCCATAGCAATGCAAAAAGCAAACAACCGCAGTTGAATTTGTATCACACACACAACTTTCCATGTCTGAAGAGGTCTTTATGCACAATGTTCATCCAAACAAGAATTAACTACTGTCTTTAAAGCAAAAGGTGTTTATTATCCCAACATACTGTGGACTGGAGTGACTGATTATATCAAAGCAGGAATTTGCACATTGATTGCAATTGATTTAGAAGTAGTTGATGACACTGCTTTGTCATATGACTGATGACACAGTAGAGATTGTGATAACAGTATTTTATCAATTAATCAAGATAGAGTCCTTAAACTGAGTCAGAGGAACAAGCATTCTTGGAATTAGTATAGAATTGACTTTGCATGGTTCAATAGAGAACGCAATAGCTCCCATAAGACTTTAATGTACTTTACAGAGACACATTTTCTTAATTGCTTGTAGGCATATAAATGATCATAATAAATTCCTAACATGAGACAAAGGAAAACTGTTGAAACATTTAGCCAAAGAAAAGAAAACAGCCACCACAGATCTGTACCACATATTGCATACTTTTTTTTTGGAGCAGGTCCCTCTAATTTGACAATGAAATTAATAACATTATTCCAAGTTTTCCATAAAACATTTTATCTTCATAAGACAACAACTTCTGGCATCCTTCACAAAATATTAACTTGCCATTCAATTGAGAAAGATTTTAAAGCCAATGTAGAAA
This sequence comes from Sterrhoptilus dennistouni, assembly GCA_013397095.1. Taxonomy (NCBI): domain Eukaryota; kingdom Metazoa; phylum Chordata; class Aves; order Passeriformes; family Zosteropidae; genus Sterrhoptilus; species Sterrhoptilus dennistouni. The sequence goes on from VWZU01000426.1 coordinate 695,339, forward strand.
ATGGCAAACTTTTTCTACAGCCACTGATGATGCAAACCATGGATATTCAAAAACATTTATGATAAACTGTTTGCTACTGCATTATCAATATTCCGTGATGTTCAACTAGCTTCAATTTGGTCATGCGTCATCTGTGACAACATTATGACTCTACTACTAATGATGACTTTGGGATACACCTTTCTGCCCACAGATAAATGGAGAAGGATAACAAATGGCTTCTTGCCAGCTGCCTTCATCTATACAACACAGCAAAGCATTCAAAACATAAATCCACAGATGGAACTGTGGGCTATATAGAAATTATTTTGACTTTTTTTTCTGGAATTCCAAGTTTCATGACTACTGAAGACCCTAAATTTAAAACCAGTGAGGTAGCCTGCACCATGGATCTTTCCATGTCTTGTGATTGACAAAATATTAAAATGGTTTTCTGTTAAGAGGAGCTCCTACAGAATGGTGGGGTTTTCTGCCTTGAAACTTTTAAGTTATTTTAAAATAGTACCTTTTGAGAAGAAACAGACATATTTTTGGTGGCTTTTATTTCTCTCAAAAACTGAATACTTCTTACAACCCTTCCAAAATTAGAATGCTCCATATGTGATGAAGTTTATGAACTCATTGAAAAGTAAAATATAATAGAAAAAACATTAGGTTAGTTCATCAAGAATGCCATTTCTATTTAAAAGCATGATATGACAAAGCAGGTAAAAGTGGAAGTAAAAAATTGTTTAGAGACATAAAATGAATAGAAATTTCTCTTTGAATTGAGGAACAACAGTATGTCATCTATATAATCTTATCCATTTTCTTAAGAAAATACAATTACTTTTTAAGGAAGAGATAAAGATTTGTGAAAGGTTGAAACCTGACAAAAAGCTAGATCATCAAGATATATATGTATAAAAAAAATTTTGTGTACCGAACAACTCAGCGAGTGATTTACACATATTTCAGGAATTTTACATTAGAAAATAGGTGATATTCAAGCTTAAAATCTTGTTGTTTCAGTTTATTAAACCATATGGGTCAAGAACCACTTTGTTATGTCCAGCTTAAGCTACACCCAGACTGGTTCTTCCAATTTTGAGGGGATTGTTTCTGTGAGCTAGTTTCCTTCTAGCTCTTAGATATCCATTCCATAAAGCTGTCTGCTCTACCCTATTCTTCATTTTTAATGTCAGTAAATGTTTCAGTAAGATATTTTCTCAATCAGAAACACATTGTCTGTAGAGTCAACAACTTTTTTAAGAAACCCCATTTATTTACTCTGTAATGTATCCATGTTAGCTTTTCATTGCATATAGGAAAAAAGGAATGTTTGTGTTGACAGATTCCACACAATTGTACTGACAGTTAATGGAATGTGAAATGTGGGCATAAAAGCAAATGAAATGAAAATGGCCCTTAACATGTGTGTTTGTTTTGCTAGCACATGGCTTGAGAAAATGTGCATTCATTTCAAATAGTTGTGCAAAAAATCATCTGGTGTTGTGAAACAAGTTTTAATCCTTGTTTACAGGTGTTGAGATTTATCTTCGCCAGTTAAACCATGGTATAGTTACTGTTGACACTATAATGGACACACAGCTGCAGCAAGGAAAGGACAAAGGAGTGGCATTTGTTATAGAAAATAGGATAAAAACACCAAATAGGATAATTTTCATTTTCTCCACTCTCCCTGCTTATCTTTCCTTTCATACATGTTAGCACACTTCTTGCATATAAACATAAAGACAAATGTATGTGTTTCTTGGAAATAAAAATAAATAAATGAAAGAACTCAAACTTGGAGTTCAAATTTTAGTTCCTCCAAAAGTGTTTGCAAACTCCACTCATGTAAGAGCTCCATCTCTGACTGCTCAGGACAGAGCCCAGTGCTGTGTGTCAGGTGCAAGGAGCACGGTCAGGTTGGTGTGGGGAGGCTTTTCTGCCTACCTCTCTGGAGATGCCACAGGATTCTAGCAAGAGTGGCAAGAACAGGTACTCCCTGTAGTCATCCTTTATGAGAGACTTAACTTGATGGCAGACCCACGGCAACAGATTTTCCATTATGCCTTTTATGCAGCAAAACAGCTCTGGTACTAAAGCTCTTCTTACAGCTGGGCTTAACTTTGTCAGAACTCTGACAGGGAGCAAAATTATTCTCCTTGACAGAGCAAGGTCCCCAAGGGAGAACTCAAGTACATGCATGGAGGGAAGTGATTAGAACTCATATTTCAAACCTCTCTACATAAGGAGTGAGGTATTCTCTATTTGTAGTTGTATGCTTTTTTTTTTTTCCCCCTCCCTGCAGAAAAAGAAAATCTGAAATACATCCCCAAAGCCTGACAGTAACTACAGTTTGAACTTACTCAGGTTTACAGAGAGGCAGGTAGCAGATCTGTGACTTCACTTCAAGCTAAGGCCAAGTTCTTTCTAAGGTTTCCTGTGCAGCTGTGATTTGAAAAAAACAGTACCTCCCAGAACTTGTAATGAAGATTGTTGTTCTCTGTGCATGTCCACTGAGATTAATTTGATCAGAATTAGTTGTTTCATCAAAAGGTTTCTAGCTAGTTGTACCCCAAATTTATCCCATTATAACTTTGGAATTTAATTCAGCTGCTCAGCTGAAGAACAATCAATAGGTAGGATGAAGAACAACAGGGCAGTGATGGTGTAGGTTAAGAGCTTGAAGCAGGTGTGAGAAGCCCAGCTAGCATCCAACAACCAAAAAACCCCAATTCTTAGCCTCATACTCAAAAGAAAAATGAAGAGTACTTGCAACAGTGTGATTTACCATTCTCTAACCAAGACAAAAGAAGAGAAAAAAAGGAATATAACAGTTAGCAGAGGAAAAGCAGCTGCTGGGGTAAGCACTCCCAGCCTCAAAGGAAAAACTGGAAATAGTATGAAAGTGGTCAGAACAAAGAACCTGTGACACCTGGACCAGAAAGCTGAATGCACACACAGCCTGTGTGTTGTATACTCATGAACCCCTTAGCACTCCATGTACCCCAAGTACCCACTAGTCCCTGCACAACAGAGAAGTCAGGTGGTATTAGAAGGGAGTACTTATCACTGTTTAGTTTTGGGCAATTTTGTTTGTTCCCAGTAAGTTCTCTACCTTCACTACCAACTGTTTGATTACTTGCTGTCTGGGTTTATCCCTTCAACCAAACCATGGCAGTGAAGCAGAGAAAAAAGGCTGAGGGACCAGAAGACGAAAAGCTTAACTGAAGGCAGAGTTTCCTTCCAAAAGGAAAAGTCATAGGTGAGAAAATAGTAACTGTAGGACAGTGTTCAGTCAGTGGAGTGTAGTTTTAAGTGCAAATTAAAGCTCAGAGGAAAGTGTAACTCTGAAAGTGGGGTTGATGCCAATTAAATAGAAGTGCAGCATGAAACTCTCTGCAGAAGAAACAATGGTTCCACAGCTCTGTCACTAAAGTCTGCTTCCTTCCTTAGAAGAAGCCTTTCCCATTAAAAAAGCCACACTGCCTTGTTCTCATCTCAAAATAACTCAAAATTTTCTTCCTTTGGTTATGACTGTTCAGTTCCTTGTCATGGCAGGAAACCAAGTTAAACTGAGTCACTGTTGTAATTTTCTGGAATCAATTTGAGGTCCATGCAAGCTCATCAGGGAGAAATATATAGAGCTCCATGGGTATTAGCATGGACTCTGTGTGTAAATCCCCTCTTCTCCACACCTATCTCAAAACAGTGCCAGAAACAAGACAAGAACACTACCAGTACTTACTACTATTGAACCTATAACTTCGATTTCTCAAGTAATTTACAGATGATTAAAATGCTGCTAACAGCTCCAAAATCCAGCCTCCAAAATTATTGCTGCCACTTTTGACCATATGTGTCCTAAAGATAACTTGTTTTCTTCTATGAAAACTATGATTAGGAGACTCAGTGAGCCATATATTTTTAAAATTACTCCACAATTATTTCTCTCTGTTTGCTACTTTGCAGCTCTTACTGTTTTCTGTGGCATGAATCTCCATTCCCTGTCAAAGAATTTTGTTATAACTTTGCCTTTTAAGACCCTGACTCGAGATTGCACCAGGATATACATCCAGGTAGAACCAGGGAGCACTTGTTGGTCTGTTTACCACTCTGTCACTATCTCTGTTAACAAAGGAAGGACATTACAGAAAAAAAATTAATATTGGGAGGTTAGAGTAGGTTAGAAACTGACTATGAGTCAAGAACATGCTGCTGGAAGAAACTTCAATCCAATTGTGTGATGTACAAACAGAGGTTCATAAGTGGCAAAGGATGAAATGTTTCTGTCCCACACAGCACTGTTGAGAACCTGTCTGGAGTACAAATTTGTAAAAAAGTCATGAAGATGACAGAAGAAAGTAACACTGTTTCTTAGAGCTTTAGAAAACAGACTGATAAGAAATGATTTTCCAGAATTTTTTTTGCTTCTATCAGAGGAGAGAGACCCAAGGAAAATGAGAAACAGAGGTCAAATGTTTTCCACATCTTCCAAAATAAACAGTTTCCATAAAGGACTGCAATCAATGGTTTCATTTTGCACCAGGCGTGGAATAGAAGTTTCTTTGCCACAGAAGATAAATAATCAAATATAAGAGAAAAACACTTTCCAAAGGTAGTGATATAGTGAAACACGAATACTAGAAATATAAGGCACTTTCAAAGTGGTGCCAAGAACATGCACCTAATCTTCCCTGGAGAAGGAAGGTGGCTAAAAGGACTTTTTCATGACCCTAACAGGATTAATATTTTCTTTAATTTGTGCACAACATAAATTCTACACACCCAGCTTTCAGAGCATCCCACCAAACTGCCCCCATAGCCAATTGAAAAACGTTACTCTCATCACCAGAAGCTCCTAGAGGGATTTCATTCATTGAATATCTGTTGGTATTAGCTGCCAAGTAGACAGCTGTCCTAGTGGTGAAGTCCTCCCTTTCATGGTTCCACTTCTTTTGCTGGAAATGTTTCTTGCTATTCTAGTACATATTGTAGATAATCACTTTTTTCTCCTCATTTCTGCTTATAGAAATTTGCTGTCTTCATAGAACTCAAGCATCTTTTGTTTTATTTTACACTGTATATAATATAGATATATTCTCTCTATAAACCATTTGTTAAGCTGATTTTTACAATGGAACAGCTGCCTTGGATTTGGTGGGATGATTCAAAGAGCTCTCAAGAGCACTCACTCTAAAATCACTGGAGCAGGTTTGTATTCCTCTGATAGTCGCCGGTGAATGTTCAGCAAGCACATACCTACTCATGATGTGATATGAGCCAGGTGTTAAGAGGAAAACAGGATGGATATTTGAATGGGGAGGTGTTGTTTCAGTGACTGGTACTGAAAAGAAATTATTTTTAAGCAGGAAGTATTGATTCAATCCCAGCCTAGATTTTAACAAAATTGTGTCACTTGTACAGTATTTTCCTGCCTTAGCCTTCTGACTGAAAAAAATATTAAATGAAAAAATAATATGTAATGGACTCCTAATGATTTATCCTGTAAAACTGTGGTACCCAAGCTCAGCTGAGATCTATAGTCATCATCCTAAACCCCTTATCACCTATAGTGTTCACACACGAATTATATTCTCTCCAATCTCATAAATTCTAATTAGCTTTAACTCTGATGCCTTACAATTTCTGATTAAAGAGATCATAGTATCTCACTTTGCTGCAGGATCCCTCAAGAAGGAAAATAGAGCATTTGAATGATAGCCTGATATAACATTAATAACTGACAAGCATTATGTTCAGACCTGATATCCTTAATTAAGAAAATTACAGTTGTCTCATTTGGAAGTTCCTAAGAAATAATATGACAGATAAAAGTAAAACATTTACAAAATGAAAGCAGCCCTTTAGCAATGTAGTTTTGATGACTACCCTTAAGGAAAATTCATATCACAAATGTATTTTGTACTAGCGTAGTTCACCATAGAGAAATTTAGGAGCTGGCATCTGAATTGCATACTTACTGGTTTTAACTGGAAAAGTGCTGAAGGGTTTACTGCATTGCTCGTATGACATGTTGCCTGCAACCTGGGGAACCCACTTTTCCTTGAGTTACTGTTTGGTCTTCCTTTATCTAATGCTGCCTTTAAAGATACAAAAGCCAGTTGCTTCTCACATTTTACAGTTTGTGCCATTAAAGACAATGATCTGCCATACTCAGTGCATTCTTCCTTTCTGTCCTAGGCTTGTCCTTTTTATCCCCAGCCTTTATGGCATGACTACCAATTTGCTTTGTACTTCCTGCTGGCAAATCCTTGTGCTTTTTTTCACCTATGCAGGCTTACTTTGCTCCTCAGATAGGCTTTTTGAGTGCCACCTTGGAAATTCAGCTTGAATTTCCCTGGGCTAAACTCAGCTTCACTTTGACTGTACATTCCCAAATATTTTTTTGCAGCATTACAGCACTCTATCTTCTTAACTCCAAAAGAGACTTTTATCCTGTGTCAACAACAGTAACATCCATTTCCACTACTGTAACTTAAAGCCAGACTGTTTGCCATGTCTATCTGCGCTGAGGCAAACCCTCCAGAATGATTTAGTGTTCTTGAAGACATGTAGGATACTCTGTACACAAATAATGATGTGCAACATGTTGACCTAGTTTTAAAAGTATCCTTTCTGTAGGAACTGTTGACCGAAAATTTAAGAACCAATATATTTTGCCTTATATAAAGCAAAACCTATAATGCATGGAATTATTTGCCATCACCTTCCTCACTTACTTGTTTTTCTTCACTTCCTCTCTCTTTCTTTCTGGTGTAAAATAGTAGGGGAAAGAGTGAATAGGAAGCAGTGGAGTGAATGGGGCAATTTCTCAAATTTTCCTCCTTCTAAAGAGTCTCGTTTTCTTGCTCTCCCTTCCTCTGTCTATTATAAGCCCAGTTTTAAAATAAAAAGGAAGAAAGTAAAAGAAGTCCTGAATCTTTTCTTTTTCATCTTCCCTCTCCCTTACCACTAAGAAGGGGAATAAGCCAATGAGATGCACATAAGAATGAAGAGATCTTCCATATTTTTAAGACATTCTACTCAAAAAGCTTCCCAAATTAAACCAGCTTACTGGATTCTGATCATGGATATCTGTAAGGTGATAAGATACAGTGACTTTCTTTTAAGTAAAGTGAGCAACTTGAGATGTTATTTTATGCCTGAAGTTTGACTTTGATATTCATTAAAGATCTTCCTCTTCCAAAGGTGACAGCGAAACAGCAGCTGTGAACAGTTTAGTTACAGCTGAATCTGCAGTAATGCCTTCTGCAGGAATCCCCCTGTCTTAAATATTCATAGAGTTTTTACCCTCTACCTGCCTTTCTTCTCAAATTTAATTTGCTCTCAACCCTTTGCAGCATGACACATCTCCCCATGGAATTCACCTCTGTATTACAGAGGGATATTTGTCTTCCCTAAACTGAGAAATTGCATTTCCTCTGCTGAATCAGAAGACGCTCAGATCTGTGTCTGAACAGGATTTATTGTGCATTCAGTGGTGGCTCTGTGAAAGCTTCCTAAGCTGTGGAAGAGCAAGGATCAACAAAGAGCCCAACTTCAGGAGAGCAGATCAGAAATTCCACCCCATTGCTCGCGGGATGGGTGGCTAACACAGCCACCCGTTTGTGGCCACGTCACAAAGCAGGGAATATTCTGCCGATGGGGCCCCACACAGCTCCTGCCATCTTTTTCCCCTATGAAACCTGAGTCTATGCCAGACACCCACAACACCAGACAAGCACAGGATGGAGACCTGCAGCTCCAAACCACTGAGCAATGAGCTCTGGATATTTATGGTCCCCACTGATGCAGCATCTCCAGTGTCAGGCAGTGAAGGTGTCAGGCACAACACACAGCTGGGTGAGTGAGAGAGGGAGGTTTGTACTGCCAGGCTAAACTTTAAGGGGCATTGCAATTGCTTAGCACTATGAAAAGTGTGAATCAGCAAAAAGTAGGTAAGAATTATTTTTGTTTTCATCAACACTTGAAGCTCTAAATTCTGTTGAGTGCAGCTAATTATAGGATAGTTCTTTGCATAGGGAAAAACATGTTGTTGCAAAGGAGTGCCCATATTTATTATCATCTCTTGACAGAGGTTTAAAAGGTCTGCTTATAAAATGTTTTCTAGTTTTCCATATAAAAATGTGTCTTTGTTATCAGTCTATTGCATTTCTCTCAGGCAAAAAATTATATTTACTTTCCCCAAGCTGTGCCAGTTTTACCCATCACAATGATCAGTGAGCTCTTTCCCTGTCTTTATCCTGATCTGTGAGATTTTCCATACAATTTTCTCTCCCAGTCCTGGTCAGGAGGGGAACAAATTGCACAGTTAGACTTGGGGAACTTGACATGTAGCCAACAGCATGTCTGCTGGAAAGACTGTGTCTGCTCTCAGAATTGTGTAAGATGATTATCACCTGCTCAGAAGCAATTAATCCCTGCAGGTGATGACCAAGGTGATCATGCACGTACTTGCTAGTATAGATGAACCCATTGAGGAACTACATGGAAATAGCCAAGTTTATAATTTATTCAGAGCTGAACACTCAATTCCCAGCTTACCTCAAAGGCAGAAACTCTGTTTCAGTTCACCCTTTATTCAATAAAAGTTATTTTGCTTTTCTGTCAAGTGCAGCAAATTATTTAAGCCTCAACTTTACTGGAAGGGCAATTTAATTAATTCGTGGAGTTATTCTTTTAATTGGATTTGGGTGAATCAACTTTTCTGAAACTCGGAAAGGGAGGTTATTGTCTTGACTTCACAGATGCTATTCTTACATTTTAGCTAGCACCAGAAGCAAGGTTATTTCTCTCTGAGGATGTCAGTCTGAGACAGTGGCATCCACTGCATTTTTATTGTCTTACTAATATAAAAATTCAAGAAAATTAAATGGTAAAATCACATTCTCTCCTTCTGGATGCATTTTTAAATGATGGAAATATTAATTAGACTGACACCAAATTGATCATCAGGCTATGTCCTTAACTGTCAAAAAAAAAAAAAAGTCAGTTAAAGGGCAAAATATTCACATTTTGTTGAAATATTGTCAACTTCATCATGCAACTGTGGTGATTGATCCACCTGAGCTCAGGCTGATAGATGACACCAGAGTGATGTCCACAGAAGTGGTGTCAGTTGTGTTTTCTGTATCAAAGTAAATTCAGTAAAATAGTGAAGAACACCCAGACTAGTCTACACTAAATAGTGAGTTCCTCCTGTATTCTGGCAGGACTAGGTAGTTGAGAATATATACAAAACTAGGACTGAAGCAAATAAAAACTCTCAATCACAAACTTCTAACCTAAATCTTGAGATGCAAGACATGCAAGACACTATCAACAAGATATGCCGAAGGAAGGATTTTTCTTAATCTCTTTTTGTAGCAGTGAATTCTTGAGTCATTGGGAAGCACTGATCTATTTCCAAATATTAGGAGCTTCTGGATGGTGCCATAATGTAAACAATGTTCCTGCTTTCACTCCCCTTTCCTACCCATTGCATAGACAGGAGTGGGCAGTGTGTTTGTGTTTATGTACCATGTAAAAGCCTCATCTGAGTTTGGGACAGAGCACATAGTCCCTGATGGCCCCAGGGATGGTGTGAAATGAGAGCAGGACACAATTCTTTCCTCCAGAAGTTTCTAAGTCAGATAAGACAAGAAATACTGTAAAAAGAAACAGAATGAAAAGGGGTGAAATAATGGCATGCTGCCTACCCACTGCCAGAGCTGGAACTCTGCATCTCTTAAAACCCTGCAGGATGATTTTGCACCTGCTTCTACAGGATCAGCAGTGAACTGTGTCAGAGCAAGTCCCTCACAAGGGGGACATTCAGTTCTACCAAAGAGATTTTGTATCTGCACTTTTTAAAAACATGAAAACCCAACCCCACAATAACATAAAGTTCCTCTAACAGCAATATAAGACAAAACTGTAATTCAGGTAAGGAAATGAATTTGCATTCTATGGCTGCACTTGTAAACACCAAGGTAGATGTTGACATTTAATTTTCTCACATTTATATTCCTAAGAGAAATTATACATTCAGTTTACACAGATTTATTGCCTTAATTGCTTAGCAGGTCTTGGTATAATATTTAAAAGGTCAAAAAAAAAGTGGTTTTAATACATATTGTGAGGTCCTGAGCCCCATGAATTACAATTATAAAGCCTTCCCTCTAAAACAAAGAGCAGTCTAGATGTGAATGTGCACAAATGAAATGGCTTCAGAGATGGGAAGAAGAGGTAAGGGCTGTTTTAAGATACCTGCAAAAAAGCACATTTGTGGGGGTAAATGCTGTCTTCTCTGGGGGTAGAAATATTGGTGCACAGTTGCATCTGAAATCTTCAGGTGTGAACTTCTAATTGCCTTTCCTAAGCAAAGACCCTGTGAGGGAAAGGAGCTTGTGGTTCTGTTCCTAGGGAAGTCTGAAAAGATCATCCACTCCCAAACACTGGGACTAAACTAATGTTTTCCATTCATACTTTGTAGTAATGTGAAAATTAAGGGGGTAACTAAAGAAAACTTTTTTTGCACAAAGCTTTGCCCTCTTTCAAATGCTTTCAGATTCTGAGGGAAAAAAAAATTATTTTTCTTAATCAACTATATATTCCTATTTTCCCAATGAAATGTCAGTATTTTTTAAAGAACATTTCTTTCCCAAACACTTCTAGTAGATATCTTATACCAATGACTTATTATGTAACTGATGATCATTTAGAGGTTAATATATGATCTTGCGTAGTGCAGGTTAGCTCTGCTGAAATCCAACAAGCCATGGTCAGGCAGAAAATTTTCCAAGATATTGTGAAGTCTGTATCCCTGCACCATACTGTTCTCTCTCTGGTGATGTCAGCCTCTCAACCTGCAGTGATTAATGTACTGAGCCTTACACATCTTCCCCATTCAGATCAGGGCTGCATGCACCACAGGCCATGTGAGCACAGGCAGGAGTGTATTCCCTCTTCCTAATTCCTTTGCACATCTCCCACTTGCAATAGGCCTGAACAGTTTATGAGCTGCCCACTGTGGCTAGATAGGAAATTGCTTCAATCAAACAACTTCCCACTCTGAGATGATGATATGTGCTCTGACTTCAGTGCAGGACTCCTGCTGCTAATTTAGCTTAATACGAACTTGCAACATCACAAAATCATTTGGCAATAGCAGTATTAGGATTCCAACCAGAGCTGTTGCCATGACATGAAGGGGAGTTTAATCTTCTAAACCAGAGAATGATGTTTTAGTTGGAAATGCTATTGACTGTGAAGAATTTAATCTGAAAATAAGGATATGGAGTTTTTCAAATTACAGCATGTCCATCACCAAACCAGTATGACATTACACTGACCGTACTGTAGTTTTCACAAATCCTACCTTAATATCATAATCAGTACCTTTATTTTGAATTCAGGTTTTCATCTGATTTTGATGGGGAAACGAAATGTCAGAAAATGTATTCTCTGTGCTTCCTCAGACCAATATTGCTCTGAAAAAAATCCCTGTGACTGTACAAGTAGAAAATAAAGCAGCATTTAAGGTTTTGTTGTCATCTTCTAGACTATCATATTAGAGTTGGATGCTAGAAATTAGAAAAAAAAACCTCTCCAGACATTGAATCTATGCAAAACACTTGCTGTCATCTGCCTGTTTTCTAAAATCCTCATTCACAAAGTTTCCTGGGGTAGATTTCTCCAGAAAGGGAAGGAGGTAAGATGACAAACGAAAATTGTCTTTTTGCTTCAACCTGTTTTTAGTCTACCCTTTTCCTTGCTTAGACTTTGCTATTTTCATTTATTCTGCAGAGAGTTCTACGAATACATCGTGTTTATATTATCCCTTCTTGTAAACCTTTACTAACAACCCAATAAATTGAATCTTGCCTGTTAAGCCCCTACACTCGAATATACAGCACCAGATTGGGGTTTGTTTGAGATCTGGTATGTCCTGTTTCCATTGTACAATAATACTAAATTGTGTATGTATGCAGAGGCAGACCCCATCTTCGATCCACAGAGTTTCACCAGGTAGGAATGAAAAGCAAACAGGACACTCCAACCAAATCCAGGTAAAAAAACTCTACCAGCCCTCAAATCTATATAGATTGGAACCTGCTTTCATCTTCACTAAGGGGCAACTTTGGGGGACAGCCTTTTACACAGATGAAATTTAAAGTTCAATCTAGAATTTTCATTCCCAACTACTCTATGCTGGATTTATTTAGGAAAAGAGAAGATCTCGCTGTACATTTCCATCAAATTGTCACTAATGCTAACCTAGTCAGCACCTCTCCACTCACAGAAGGTCCTCCTCAGATTGCATCCACTCAGCCTGTCCTCTCTCAGGGCATGTCTAATTCTTTATCATTGCTATTTCTCTGTGCCTCGTGTCCTCCACTTTTCCTCAACAGCAGCACTGCCATCCCTACGTGGGTTCCAGGGTGGGCCATTGCTTGAACAATAACACCATGAGGAGAGGATGAGGTGGAATCTCTCTTTCCAACAACGCTGTAGCCAAAGCTGGTCACAGAAGGCATTGCCTTTTCCAAGCCTGGCTTCTGTCTGCTCTTCTGCCATCCTTCACATCAGACTAGCTAGGGAGAAGAGACTGGGAATTCTAAATACTTTAGCAGACCATTTAAAGTGATAACCTTCCCTTTAAGCAAGTGTTCTGTTTTATTATGGGAGCTCTGTAGCTTGACCAGTTGCTCCTGCAGACAGAAGATTTATACATCTTAAGCAAGGAAAGAGACTTGCTTTTCAAACTAAAAGAGGATTTAAAAAAAATTATTTAAGACAAAGCTTAAACTATTAAGCTGTTCCAGTGTGGGTGTAAAATATAGCATCAGATCCAGTATAGTATTTTGTAAATAAATCTGAGAAACAGAGACACGGGATTTCTTGCAATTTCAGATCAGCTTTTGAAAGCAATTTCACAAAGCACTTCTGTGGCAGGGTGCACATGTACTCAGAAAAGCAGCACAGGGAGTGAACAAAGGAGTGAAAGCTAGGGTATCCAAATGTACCGAGTTCTGCAATGAAAACACATTCAGTAACCCATAAAACATACTGATAAGGATGAAATCAGCAGGTGTAACAAATATAGATAACAACATTCCACAGGCCAGGCACCCCATGGGCATAATCTGCCCTGTAAGTCTGCCCAAGCACAGGTTCTTCTTTATTTTTTCCCAGGGGTCAAGAACAATTCAACATTTCTTGAGGTTCTGGGACATAAAGAAGCTGCCAGAATTACCCTTGGGGCCAATGCAACTTTGTTTTGCTCATTTAGTTTTATGTGTAGGACAGGGTAAGCACCAACAAATATTTTCCTACCAGGAGCAGGAAGGGGGATGGTTACTGGTTCAGCAGCTTGGATTGCTTCACACAAAGGAACTGTCCTTGCTCCTGTGCTCAAGCAGTCATGCAGTTAACACTTATGCAAATGCCTGTCCATATACCATGGGACCTCCAGTTGTGCAAAATAAGATTGCTTGCAATGTCCAAAACCCTGCCCAAGCACACACAGCTGGAACAGGGGGTGGCCACACCACAATGACTAATGAATCCAGACTATCAAATAATCAAGGAACTTCCGGCCTTAGATGTGTTTGGGAAATCCTACCACTGTGCTCTGGGAAATTATATTCACTTTTTGTCCTGGATGCCTATGGGTGCGGCAGTGCCAGACTTAAAATGGGAAGGGTCAAGTTTGCTTAACCCTTAAATACTTGTTTGCTGGGCACTGTTTTCAGCAGGAAGATCTGGATTGCACATTTAAAGAAAAAGAAAAAACCAAACAGAAATGTGACTAAAATCCTATGAGTAACAGAGCAGCTTAAGAAATGTGTAAAAATTGCTCAGAAACAGAACAAAACAAAACAATCATTATTTTTGCACTCTAGTCTGTCCCTAGTGGGTTGTTTGCAAACCCCAGTAGGTTGCTTGATACTTCTCTGGCTGTCACCTGCTGGGATATTTCTGTGACCATTCAGCACCACAGAGCTAAAACCAAAACCAGCTGGCATATAAGGCTTCCTTATGCTAACTGCAATAGTGAGTATTTTTCAGAATATCTGTCATCCTGGAGGAACAGGCTGGATCCATGAAGATGAGGTGGTTTGCACAATTTTATCCAAATATTGTAGATCCAACTGCATTTCATGCACACTGCTGGGCTTCTCCTCAAGAGGCTTGTTTCTGTTGTATCACAATGCTCCCCTTCTAGTGCTATAAACTAAAAGAGGAATCCTTGAATAGAAATTCCCCTTAGAGATTGGAGTCTCCTAGCTCCCTGAGGGGAGCCTTTTTAAACTTATTAAAGCTCATACCTCTGACAATCTGTTTTGTAACAGTGCCATGTCAAGTTATGCCAAGCACATGCTGGTTAAAGACTTTTCACTTTAATGTCTCTTCAACTCTGCTCCATCTTACCATGCCACATCTTACCATCCCCATCAAGCTGCAGTCTCTGTACAAAAGAACTTCCCAGATCATTTACTGTCTTTCAAGTTACAAATCCAGCTTTCCCATGCTCTCTGCTGCACCAGGAGGATTACTTTCCTCACCCTTCACACCCAGCAGGAGATCAAGTCAGTTGACAGTGGTTCAGGACCTTTTCTTTTTCTCCCACTATCTCTTAGCTGCCACTGATGTATCACTTCTTGCTACCTATTTGGCCTCCCCAGTTCATTGCACTTCTAATGTAATCATGGCTATACCTTCTTCAGCTACTCTGCTCAAAAGCACCTACTTCCCACCAATGCCCAGCCCTTCAAAGATTTTATCTTGCTTTATCCTCTTCACCTGTCACAACCCCCTCTCGTGCCTCACTTTTTCCCAGAACCTTTTTAACACAGGCAGGGTTAATGATGAAATGAAACAGCTGAGAAATGGGAAGGGCAAAACTTCTCTTTTTTTTTTTTTTTTTTTTTTTTTTTTTTTAGCATTTTGACTACAACTGGTTAAAACTAAAAAAATGTGTTGTTTAAATCTCNTCTTTTTTTTTCCTCTTTCCTTCTCCTGTTTTTAAGGGAAAAAAATCCAAACACAATTTAAAGGACTGAATATGGCTGAAATTACACTGGAGGGGACAATCTGTTCCAGCTCAGAAGGTGGTGGGAAGAGAGTCCAAGCAAAAGCAAATTGTCTATCTCCTACTGTAAAATGAAAGGACCATAGTATTAATTGTCTTCAATTCTGTATGCAAGGGTTTCGCAAACCTCTCCTGGCTGCTGAATTACCATCAAAGCTGAAATGCTAAGACATATGCCCAGTGAGAAACTGTAAAATCAGAGCAGCAAAAAAGATGCGGGGGCTGCAGGAGGGAAGATTTGAAAGGCTAACTATGAATAAAACTGAGCTTAAACACATCTGCAAAAGAAAAGGGACAGCAATTTTCTTACCAATATTTGAAGGGTCTGCACACCAAGGGGAGTTACCTCCTCCAGGAGAAAGGATGCAATTAGGAACAGTGGATGAAATCACAAGGTGAATTTAAACTGCCCATTGTGAAGAGGGAAAAAACAAACCTTCTTTACAAAGGAAGATATTTTAGGAAGCAGGCATCCCATTGCTTGGAGTGTGGAGAACTGATCCAACAGAAACACATTGCTTGCTTCAGTCCTATACTGCCAGGGGCACACAGTAGCTGACCAAATGGTGGTTTTGTATCTGTTAATTCCATGTTCTGGATTAAATGATCAGAAATTCACTATCTGTATGTATTTCTTAAAGCAGTTTACAATTACACTCCCAAGACAGAGCTGGGGTTGTTCAGCCTGGAGAGGAGACCTTATAGCACTTTCTGGTACCTAAAGGGGGCTACAGGAAAACTGGAGAGGAACTTTTTACAAGGTTATGTAGCCATAGGACAAAAGGTAAAGGCTTGAAACTGAAAGAGGGAAGATTTACCTCAGATATTAGGAAGAAATTCTTTCCTGTGAGTGTGATGAGGCGCTGAAAGAGGTTTTCCAGGGAAACTATGGATGCCACATCCCAGGCAGTGTTCAAGGCCAGGACGGATGAGGCTTTGAGCAACCTAGCTTAACAGAAGGTGTCCCAGCCTGTGATTGTCAGTACATAATCTTTAAGGCCCCTTCCAACCTAAACCATTCTATGGTTCTGTGGCTGACTCTCTGTTCCATGTGCCACAGCCTGGCACCACTTCACTTTTCTCTGTTGCCAGCACAAGTGTTCCTTCAATTATTAATGAAGGAGTGGGGTTTTTTGAAGCTTTTCTTATCCCTTATATTAAATCTGTCTTGGAGTTGTACTACTGTGTAATTAAATTTAATGCATTTGAGTTGGAGGCACAAATAAGGAGGATGCTGCAGTAGCAGCAAAATGATGGGATTTTTCTCCAGCTGATGACACACACCAGAGCATTTCCAATTTTCAAATTGTGACTCTAATGGTTCATTCCTGTTCTTTAGCAGGAGGCATGTGTGAGACAGAGACACAAGGGGCAAGCACTGAGCTGCCTGTTTTGTAAAAGTCAGTAGCTACACAGCATATGTGAACGAGATCAATAGCTCACTCCAGAAACTGGCTGGGGGACATTCAGAAAGCAGACTTCAGGTGGTAATTTGCTATTTAGTTTGGACAGTACAGAGCTTACTGATCTCCCTTACCAGCACACAAGGACATTATGGGAACTTGGAACAATGCGTCTAAACATATAAAGAGCAGCAAGAAGACGGAAAAATTAGGAATCCTGTCCTAGACAGCTGCAGGCAGGAGGTTCACCATTCCTAGCTTCATGTTCGCATTTTTCTGGAACTCAGGAAATTTCCAGTCTGGACAGTGAGGTGGGTAGCACTGACTTACTTATCTTGGAGAACCACCTACAAGTCCCAGTAAGCAATGTACCCCCATGCCAGGAAAGACTTTGAAGAGTGTAGCCCATAAAATAGGATATGGATCACATATTTTTAGATTTGCTGAGATAGTTCACGCATTTTGACGCAGGAACATCTGTCCCACATTTTCCAGATTACATTTTCAGTTCTCCATTAACTTTACACTAGTGGGAACATTAATGCACAATTACTGAATTCACTGTGAGGAAAAAGAAATTCTTGCTCTTACAGAGTCTTCCTTTATTTGTCTTGGCTCGTGCCATTTTCTTTGTTCACGTATCACCAGCACAGGATCAAGCTGTATGCACCATGATCAGCAGCCTGATATTTAAGCACATATTAACAGGAAAAAGGTATTTTCAGGGCAGCTCTCAGGATTCTGACTCTGCCAAGCTGGCAGATCCCAGGGGTTTCAGCCATTGTACAGGGCCACAATACAAGGCTCATCTCCTGTCAAGCATTTGGGTGGATGCCCGATTTATTTTCAGAGGCAAATTTTTGGCTTGAATCTTGCATTTTAATGCCATGCATTAAATGAAACACTACACAGAGAACATCAAGGAAGAAATTCAGCTCTCTTGTGATGAACTGATTCCTCCTAGCATGTGCCAGGTATGTCTCATTGCCTTGAAATTTTCCATCACCACAGAACATTTTGATTTCTGTTTCCCTTATGGTGGGCTTCTTGGGCACAAGGTATAAAGCGAAAATGGCAGAAGTGTCCCCCTTACAGCAAAAGTGTCTCTTCAAAGTCAACATGCTTTAGGCACTTCTGTCATTTTCATTCCCAAAATGCCCTTCACACAGCTCCTGACTTCAGTAAACAGTATGTTGCTAAGAAGTGAGTTGTTTTCATAATAACTCCGTGAGGCAACCAGGAAAGGAGATACATGTTTCCCACTGCCTTTTCTCCCTTGGGTTGTGCAATCCCAAAACGCCCTATAAATAAAACCAGACACATATAAACATACAGGCTCCAACCTCTGCCAAGCAGTCCGTGATGAGACTTCCAGGGGCACCCAGAGCCTGCCTCTGCAACCCAAAGATCACAAATCCTTGTTCTGAATTTGCTCCTCATTTTAACCTTGACAACTAATTATGAATTCTTGTCCACACATAGTTTTTACTGAAAGCACACGTGTCCATTCCAAGCCTTCCTTTACAAAGACAGGTTCTTGACTGTTTTCTCTCAGACTGTCATGGGATTTCCATTGTTCCAGGTATTAAAAGTCAGTCTCAGTCAGGAGAGTATACTGGCAGAGGGCCATGGGAAATGGCAGTAAGAAGACCACTAAGGACCAGACTCTGGACCTGGCTAAGATAACTTGTTTTCCTCCTGAAAACATGCTGGAGTGAACACAGGAGATTTTCCATTTACACTGGTTTACCAGGGATTTGAAGGACACTATGCTCCCTTGCCAAGCTCTTCTTTTCTTAGCACAAACAGGGACATGGGTCTAAGTTGGAGCAGTGCTTCTTCTACAGCATGCCTGACAAACATACGGAAACAAAACAGTCTAAGAAATCCTGAAGAATAAATGGGCATTAAAATTAGTACTCGATAGAATACGAAAGCCAAGAGCACATTAAAATTTTAAAGAGGACCATGGATCATGAAGACTCTTGGAGTTCTGGTTTTTTGTAAATTTTGCACTTGAAGTAACAAACTTCAAACCATGGATGTGGGAAAAGGTCATTCCCAGGCTTACAATGGAGTTTTTGTCAAAGACTCATCTGACTCTGCATGCCTGATACCTGACTCATGAATCTGCACATCAGATCATGATAGATCTTCCTTCCTTCCCCTTTCTGTCCTTCATCCATCAAGCACCAAATCCTTCTCTAGCTTCCTATATACCCTTCACTTTCTGTTTTGCAGGTCCTGCCACTTTTCAACAGTCCTTGCTCCTGGTATCTCTTCACCTTATCAAACTGAACATCTACTTTGACATATGCATTTTGAAGTGCCTTCCATTTTTGCCCATGACTCTCTCACCATGTGAGAGCTGTGGCACAGGTCCCAGTTAGTCACTGCCTGCATGTCCCAGGAATTGCTGTCTGGGCTTTCCAGTCTGCCTCCCATCCTTCTTGTGGGCAGTCTGAGGGTGCTCATGCATCCTCCCTAGCCTTGCAGCCATGGAACTGGCAACCTTGATGACGTCTTTCCTTGATGTTACCTCACAAGGGATAGCTGCCAGGGCTACACGATGTGCCAGCAGCTGTCCTCATGAGGAATCTGCATGTTTTGGAAAGTATTCTGATCCACATTAGTCCTAGTACTGTGCCCAGACACACACGTATCTTCCTTGCTCTGGGTTGTGCCAGCACATCTCTTGGGACTTTCTCACAGATGACCAGGGCAGAGCAGGAGCTAACCGGGATTTATTGGTGTGCATTAGCTCAGTGACCCTGCATGTACCACAGAAAACTGCTGTGCCCTAAAATATGTTAATAGGTGCTATAAAAACTTGTGGCTGGAAGAGAGGGGATAACTTCCACCATTCAGCACTTTCATGCTTCTAATGGTAATGACTGTTCCCTCATTCCTTTCTCTCATCAGTAGCTCTCAAGGAAGCATCATTAAGACGGCATATTCCAGTACAAGAAAGACATCAGGCTTGGTTCATTTAAAAGACATATTTCAATAAAGCTAATTTAACATTCACATCAGAGCTGCCCACAGGGATTCTTGTGCCTGCCCTGCATGGCTCTAATACTCAGCTGTAGCTCATGTTTGCACAACATGGGTGTGTAAGAGCTGAAGATGCCCAGTGAGTGTAGATTTTCCTAAAAGACTCTTGACATAAGTCAGCCTTTTATTGCACTCCACAATACAGTGGTGCTCTGACACATGTTAGAATGATATAAATTAAATTATATAAAACAATCATTTCTTCACTTGTAGTCCAAATTACTGTACTTGCTTCCCAGGTGGAAAATGATAGTAAACTTGATATTTGGATCCTCAGTGGACTCAAAAATGAGTCAGAAGAAAATTACATCTAAAATGTTTACAGAGATGTCATACTTCAGTGGAAAAATATTTTATATTTTAGTAGTATTCCACTTGTTTCTCTAAGTGATTCAGTGCTTTAAGTAAATACTTTTGATTGCCTTAATTGTGCTAAAGAAAAACATTTGGTTTCCAGTGATATTTAGGAACCAGGACTGAGATAAACCAGAACTGAGTGTCTATTAAACTAGGTAAATAATAACAGCCCCTTTTACAAATCAAGCCGTTGGGCTTTGTGATCTCTCTAGGACCTTTGCAGAAAAATTCTGCAGGCTCTGAAGAGAGTATCTGTTCACATGTTATATCTAAAAAAGAAGGTGGGAATTAGCTCCATCACTAAGCTAAAAGGTCACTACATTTCCCCCAGAACATCTTAAATTATAGTAAAACAATTCTGTGAGAAACATAGTATTTTAAATACCAGAAGTTACTGCAAAATATCAGCACAGTTGTTGGAGTCAACTAGTTCAGACAGCACAGTCTCTAGATGTAAAAGACAATTTACATAGGTGGAGGCAGCACAATTCTCATACTGCATTTTGTGTATCTGTCTTGGCTTCCACTGTTTTAAGAACCAGACCTTACTATGAAGGTACAATCAACAGTTGCACATGTGAATTGTCACCTTATATGAAATGAATAGAGGGTGGGATCCAGCTCAGCAACCCACTGAAAAACTGGCCCTAAATTCACTGCCACAGCATCAGTGGAAGCGATCACCTTTCCATGGAGGGACCTGTTTCTCTATTCACCTACAATTAAGGTGCACATCCATGTTAAACAGGCAAACTGGATCCCATCATGTAATGCCAACCAACATTCCAGGCAAGCCATAGTCACAACATCATGACTGATATTTAAGGGTTTCCAGTGTGTCTGTGTTACTTGTTTGCACCTCCTTGCCAGTCCACATTACCCAAACAACCTTGGTTTAATGTGGGACTGTTATGCATGAAGAAAACAATTTTGCTTATTTCACACAAAATTAGATCTACTGGGGAATGTCTTTTACAGAACTCTTGTTTACATCCATTAAAGATTTTCTAATCAGTTAAATATAACTAAACAAAACCTGATGGCAAAAATCTTAAGTTTGTCAATGAGGAATAATTGCATACTTCTAGAAATATAGCAGACATTCAATAACAGACAATTCAATTCACACTAATTCATGTACTGCATAATGTTTTCCACTTTGATGGTTATAAATTACACACTGTAACTTAATAACTTGGAAAAATGTGCTATCCCAGGAATAACAGAGGAAAAACATAACAACAATCACCTGCCAGATGTAATAGAGAGTTGTAAAAAATAGTAGCTACATTTATTTATGTATATATATGTTTATATATGTAAAACTTCTGGGCTGCAGCTGTTTGATTCTGCCAAATGTATGGAAAGTAAAAATATTTTAATCATTCTTGTGGCACTCACCTAATTCACAGCTCTGTGGTACTGTCTGCCATACACTGGTGAACCCAGGAGCCTCTAGAAAGTACAAATATATTTGAGTTAATCCCTCAATTGCCACCACACAATGCTGCAAATCCGGAAGAGATGACTCATATCTTTGGGTCCAAAATTGATTCTTTTTCTCCTAAATGCATCTCCATCCATCAATGTCCAAGCATAAATGTAAGAAAGTCCTTATTGATTCATTTTACTCTTGCATTTCTGTTTACATGCTACTTGAGAACTAAGAGTAAAAAAGTAGCCCAGAGAAATAAGGCCAAATCATAGCCTGGAACACAAAAAAATTGATATTGCTTTTGTCTTCCTTTTGTTTTCCCATGCCTTTGTTCTGATCATCAAAGTAATGTAAGTTTTTTGAAGAGGGGAAAGGGAAAGGAAGGGAAGGGAAGGGAAGGGAAGGGAAGGGAAGGGAAGGGAAGGAAAGGAAAGGAAAGGAAAGGAAAGGAAAGGAAAGGAAAGGAAAGGAAAGGAAAGGAAAGGAAAGGAAAGGAAAGGAAAGGAAAGGAAAGGAAAGGAAAGGAAAGGATAAAGTGCCCCTACCATCTTCTGCAGTGTCTATCACCTGATAAAAGGCTTTTAAGCTGTAAGGTTCCCCAGAGATCATGCGGTCTTGGCAGAAAGTTCCTCCCCTACACAAAGCCACCTTTGCAATATGGTGTATTGGTTTTTCGTCAACCCATTAAAAAGATGTAATTTCACTGGATAACAGCTGATGGGAGACAGGCTTTGGATGATGACCAGTGTTAATTGTGGGCAGGAAGTGCATCTTTATGCAGTAGGCTGAAGCAAATGAAGTGGAAAAGGCTCACTGCTGCTTGGAAGTTTAAACTGAGGAAAAAAATAGTGGAAGAGATTCAGGTATTAATGCATGGAATATGGAGCTTTATATAATGGAATTTGCAGTGATGTGTGTCAGTATGCAGTAAAATTTTACCTACAGAAAAGCTGGCCAAATTGTAACTCAGCTGACCATAATGCAACATAATATTGTCTCAGAGCAAGCCAACCTATCAGCCAGTGAAGCTGAAATGAAAATATTCAAAGCAAAACAAGTTTTAGTAAATCAAATGTCTGCAGATGACTCTTGTGGTATAAAAGGTCATTGCTGGGTACATAAATAGTTATATCTACAGCTGAGAGCAAGACATGGAGAGGAACCTTTCCCTTCAGGTTTCACTAAAATAAAGCATAGATTTATAGAGAAGTTTCTTTAAATAAGGCTGCAGAGTTCCTCCTTAAAGCATCAGAGGCCTTTCATTGCTTCAGCATAAAAGCTTAGGGACACTTCCCAACAGTTCAGCCTCTGGTGGGAAATAAAGTTTCCACAAAATCAACTTTCTATTCAAGGAAGAAATCAAATAAATTTTGCCCAAAGCATTCAGGTTGCCTTTGGGAAAATCAAAACAAAATATTTTCTTCACTACATGGGCCTGACCCAAACCAAATGTTTCAGTTTCTTTTTTAGCTGAACAAGAATATTTTATTTCAGCTCAGTTCAACTTTAAACTGCCTCTGGGTGTGTTGTCATGGTGGATATAAATTGCCCAGGAGAATCTGGGAATAAGATAATTTGCATCCCAGCTAGTTAGCTGGCTCATAAGAAAATATTATTAATTCGACAATATTAAAGCATCATATTTAGAACAACAAGACTGAAGCAATATATTTGGATTCTTCCAAACCAAAGTTCTTCATAACTTTTCCTTCCATTAAAGAATTTTGATACGGGGAAAGAAATATTTAAATAGGTAAAATCGCACATGAGAAAAATAAATAATTCTGACCCTAATTTCCAGCCAACTAATCATTCCATCAGTTTTATGCCAGAGTAATTCCACTGCGCTCCCCTGGAATGACACTACCTAAAGGTGTTAAGGGTACAGTGTTTCCAATCTGACCTCAGTGCATGGGTTTAGGCAGATAAAAGATGTGCCTTAAGGTGCTCTGGGTTCTCTCTCACATTTAATTTCCCCTTGGCAATGTAAGTATGCACAGAACATGTTGATCCTGAAATAATAATGTGGTTAGAAAAGATGACACCCCACAAAGCCTCAGATATATGGCACATCTTTCCAAAACTCATGGATGAATGATACAATCGGGTTTTTAAAAGCAAGCTATGAATTCAGCTTCAGCTGGGATTGAACAGAGATTGAAACTAGCATTAGTGTGTGGGATAGACACGAAAATTTAGAGAGCTTCAGTTATATACATATATATGTGTATGTGTGTGCATATTTTCTTTTTACTTAGAAATTATAATTAAACTGAATTATTCCATCTTTCCCTTCAGCCCCAACTTCTAGTATTCAGTTGTCATTCAAAAGCAATCCAGAGCAAATTAATACAGACATTCAGTTTCACAGCCAAGACCCCTACAACACTGCACCGATTACTTACCTCAGGTTTACAGTCATCAGGACACAGGGCTCTGGTGCTGTAACACTCAGCTTGCTCAGGATAATCACCTGTGAACAGCAAGGTTGAGGGATGCTGTTCCAGCATTGTTTTCAGAAAGCTCATGTCAAGCTGTTCTCACCTCACTGCAATGCTATGGGTCTAGAAGGCTGAGAGGTCCAGAATGAGCTCAACTGCATCAAAAAGAGAGGAGGGTTTTTAGTTATTAGCTCCGGTTTGTAATGTCTAGCCTCTGATTCATATCCAACAGCCCCTAATGAATGCAAACAGAGGCACCAAACAGTAGTGATCTTGACCAGAACACAAATTATTCACATTCCACTTGCCTTTTAGATATTAGAGTGATTGATTAACATCTGCAGTTACTACTACATTTACTGATTGCAAAATCTATGCAGAACACCAGAGAGCAATGGCAAACTCAGAAACTGGGGAATTTTACACCTGAAACAATCCTGAGAATGCCAAATTTGAATTATGTAAACTAGGTTTTATAACTTCTCCTCTTTCAGATGAAAATTATTGAAAAGCAGCATTTCTAGGAAGTGTTTATGTGCACCATGCCAAGCATAAAAACCCTGCCCAAGAGAACAGAATAACGTCCTACAAAAAATTTGCAAGCAGAGCCAGGGAACAGGGCAGGGGCTGTCATGAATTTGTTACATTGGTGCCTTCCAGAAATTAAAAAACAGCATGCAGTCTGTTCCCATGCCAGCTGTGTTTCTAGAGACTGCTTTCTGTCTACTGCAGACCACATTATTGCCATTTTAAGCGAAGATTTCACTTAATTTACATAGGCTGAGGCAGAGCACAGCTGTCTGCTTTTAGCACAGTCGTGCTGCCTGCGATTGCAGGTCGCAGCGTGAGAGGCTCTGCTGCTGTCGACTCGCAAGCTCCTTTCTTTAAAATGGAAGATCACGGGACATACAGTTTTCCAGAGCTTTCCACCTTTAGGAAAAGCAATGGTCAAGGCTGGTCTGGACATGACTGATCACTTAGCAGTTGTTGCACACTGAATTCTCAAGGTAGAGCTCACACTTGGTTTTGCAGAAGGATGAGAGCCCTGGTACCTTCTTTTTGTTGGGTTCTGCAAACAAAGATTGGACATTTCCTTTGCTTGATACCTGCAGTGATACTGTCTGGAAGGAAAACAATTTTCAGGTTCTTGGGAGGGGGTGAGATGAGTGACTTTTGCAGTCAAAATAAGATAAAAATTCTGAGATAAATAATACAATAAGCTCCTGATCAGTTGCACATCCAACACACTTTGCTAGAAGATATATGATCACGGATTTATTTCTGATATATCTACCTACACATAACTGATGGTTTCTGATTTATTCATGCTTCATGTCCAAACTTTAAAACAATTTCAATATGCCTGTAGCCCAGTTTCACATATGCCAAACTGCTTTCTGTGAGGAGAGCAAAGATTTCAGAAGGCACTCAGACCTTGTGGTAGATACTTATGTGCTTACAGCTACGCCAAAGTAAACAGTGCAATCCATAAATTAAGAGCTTATGACTGTAGCTGCAAAGGTCTTAGGCAAGGCTTGCACTTCACTTTTATGTTCTTGATGTCCAGAGAGGAGCTGCAGTTTTAAATTAGTCATTGCACACCCCCAACCATAGTGTTTGTCAAGGTCCAACTCAGGCCAAGTTTGGAAGAAATTAACTCCTGTAGATGGTATGCAAATATAAGTCAATTATCTTACTTCATAAATAGTGAACAGCCAGGGCTCATCGATCTCTCCTGCAGGGCAGTGGACTGTTTGCCAGGGTCTTTTCTTTGAGTCGTAGCTCTCAAGGTGACTCCTCAGAGCTGAGAGATTCCTTGACTCAAGAGATTCTCAGTAAGTGATTAATAAATCGCATGCTAAACTTTGAAATCTTAGCTAAGTGACACAAAGGATTGATTGTACACATATAATTCTTGAGACACAAATCATTGACTAAGTCTGGGACTAAGTTTGGAATAAGGCACACATAAACTTTCTTCTGAGAAGGAGCTTAGAACACAAGGAGGTCTTTTCTGAACCTCATGACTCAACAAGAGAGACTCTCTTACTCCTTGTTTTGTCTGACCCTGTCCTCTATGCCATGAATAATCAAGTGCACCTTGCCATCAGATCTTATGAAACCCTTCTCACATTTACCATGAAGCTTGGCAAAATCACTGGGTTATATCAATAAACATATTGCTACCTCTTTCCTAGGAGTGACATCCATGACACACCCAAGACTGCTACGCTATAGCTGTCAGAGCCCAGAGCCAGCCTTCTAAGAAAACAACAGGACACTTGGGTTCCTCACAAAGGTTGTATATAGCCCTAGCCAAGGGGTCTTGTGCTCTGTTCTGCACAGAAGCTGCATTCAGCACAAGTGGAGCCCACCCTCTGCATCAGATATGCACTCTCATGTTCATGGGGACGGTTGCAAAATCCTCTGGAACATGGATGCCAAATTCACTTGGTGAACACAGTAACCCATCTGGTTATTGTATGAGAGAGGAAAGTTCTTCTTCTGGTTTCTGGGTGAGACTGCCAGGGCTGAAACATTTCTTGCTAAACATTATCACCTTTTTTTACCAGTTTCTGTTGTCTGATAGTCTTCTGGCCTCACCTATGGGACTGGGAAACTTTAGTACTGTGATGACACATTTCCAAGTCCCACATGGGCATTAGTGGGAGCTACTGCCTTGTCTGCCCAGTCTTGTTGGGTTCATCTCTGAGTAAACTGCCTCCAAAGAACTTTACTGTGAAAAGCTTTCTGTAGCTGTGTCCCACTGATCTGAATGGTCTTCAGTGCATGCTCTGAGACTCACTTTGGTATGGTTTGGGTCCATGAAGAGATTACCACACGTCAGCTGAGCTGTAGTAACGCTCCATGTGTTTGAAGCTCCCTGGGATCTGCAGCAGGGTTAACAGTGCTGCACACAGAGCTGAGCTGTGGGAGCCTCAGCCTACCTGCTTAAAGCCATTGCCCTCAGCATGAAGCAAGTCAGGATGTGCAGGTGAGCAGCAGACCCATTCAGCCAAAATTTTGACAACTGTAAGCCCCGGAAAGTCTGGGAGATGGGCTTTTTTAGGTGGCAGATTGAAGAGTTCGTTATTTCTTCATGTGTGTCCTGGCAGCAGAGGTACAAGGCAGAAGCAGTGTCAGGCTGTTTTGTTCCCCCTTTGCTCTATACACACTTTGCTTTACAGAACTGCTTCGTTTGGGATGCCTGCTTGGGACAGGCTGCTGGAATTAGCTATTGAATCCAACTCCTGACAAATTACTATGACATCAGAGTGACTTCAATTTTTTATAAATATCTATTGCCAATTTGATTCACACGTCAGCACAGACCTGGAGTTAAAACTGAAGGGGACTGAATATTACACCTGCCTTTTAAGGCTGGTGGAATTTCCCCTCTTTACGGAAAAAACTTCTCACTTACATATTTCACTAGTATCTACCATCGCAAGCCTTAGGTTTTGTCTCTCTCAAGCCTGCATCCTGTAAATCCCTGTAATTGCATGCAGCTGTTTGTGAGGCATCTGCTGCCAACAGAAAGCGTGCATTGAAAAAGCCCCCAAGCAGAGAACCTCTAAAATAAGTGCTGAAAAAGCTGCTGGTTTACTAAAAAGACCCTCTCTGCTCTGCCCTCCCCTGCCCTCCTCTGATGTCGCTACCTTGCAGTTTATGACATCCAGAGAGTGGGAGGTCTGACAATCCAGGCAGCAAGGAAGAAATTCCATTCCTGTTGCAATCAGTAATTCCTCCGTGGAGGCTGCTTTCTCGTGAGTGTGTGTGCGCGCTTTCTCTTGTGTCACTTCAAGAAAGGTCTGATATTATTATTACTTTAAATATAGCTTGCCCTGGGGCGGGGAAATGCACAAGGAAAGAGCCGGCAAGCAGCCTATTGCTCAGAAGAAAAGAGCAAGCCTCACAGCACAGGAACTGGCTTCACTCAAGTGTGCAGTTTAGAAGTAAAAAAACTACTTGAAATATCACCGTTGTGGAGGAGGCTGAAGAAAAAAGATACGGAACTGGCTAAACACGGAGAAGAATGTGGTAAACCAAGGGGCAAAGTCCATCTATTTGCAGTTTGAAAGTGGGCTCTGAAGTGCAATGTAAGTCTTCCTTAAATTGTATTCTTTTATATCAGTATCTAGTTGTTTAATTTCCAGTCCGAAGCCATGCTGGGTCAAAAAGTACAATTAGCTACAAAAATCAGCATGGACCAGAATGTGTACTCTCTGATATGAGGCTGAAAATGATTCTGAAATACAACAGAAGACAGACATTATCAGCCATATTATGGAAGATGCACTATAAATAAGAGCATGTTTAATTATTTCAAGAGAAAGATGCTGGAAGGAATCATTAATCAACTTTCTTAATAGAGAAGCAAGAGCTTTGCTGTTTAATATGGCAAGCTATTTTAATACTGCTGTGTTTAAAATTGTGTGATTACAGTTACCAATAGCAATAAGATGTAGCTCCAGAGGGGAGTTCTAGTGGTTGCAAAAGTTTTATATCTTTTATTTCTCCAACATTTTTGGTCTCTGAAGCCTCAAGTCCACATTCTCTATCCTACAGCCCGGTTTTACTTTTCAGCTGGATTTTCACTATGCCAACACTGGACTTCCTATGGAACTGAAAACAAAACATTTCAGCTCTTGGAGTAATTCTGGTATGTTTTTCTACATCACACTAGTTGCAAAAATACAGTCGACAAAAGATTATGCTCCCTCAACTTCTGGCATGGAGAGCTGAGGAATATAATGCCCAATGGTGACAAAGGGTGATAATTTCCTGTTTTTCACAATTTATCTCTGTGGTTTTGGACTTAGCAATGGATATTCTTTGTGATGGAGAGAGCTCTGTGAACCCAACTGCAAACTCCTTCATACAAATAAATCATGAGAGAAGATTCTACAGAAATGTTTATGGAGCTGGAGAAATTAATATATCACATCTCTGCAACTTGACTGTGAACTCTGACAACTTAACCAACCTTTCATGCGAAAGTAACATGAGCCCACCGTGCTGCCCTTCACAGAAAAACTGGCCAGCTTTACTGACAGTGATAGTGATTGTTTTAACCATTGCTGGAAATATTCTTGTCATCATGGCTGTTTCACTGGAGAAAAAACTACAGAATGCCACTAACTATTTTCTAATGTCACTTGCAATAGCTGATATGCTGCTGGGTTTCCTTGTCATGCCTGTGTCCATGTTAACCATACTGTATGGTGAGTATTAGCTGTGTAACCTTCTGCATGTATTGACAAGCCTTAAACATTGCATGCAATAACATCTTGTTGTTATTATGATTTCATTCTATTACCACAGAAAATGGTTATCACTCCATATAAGTTGAAATATATGTCACTGCTTAATAGATGGAACAGGTGAAGTACTTGAATCTTTTCCTACTTTATATTTCCAGTTACAGGCATTTTAAACACAGTCCATAACATTAGTTTATTACTCAGTTGTCAGAGGAATTGTCTCAAAGTGTATATGAAGATGTTTTGTTCTCTCTGTTGCTTTCAAGTTATTTCTCTGGGTCATAATTTTCACATTTCCAATGAGAATGTAGGGTCCTGCCAGTTACTTTGCTCTGCAAATGTGCACTGAAACACTAATGATTACTTTTAGATTCCAAGTAGGCAGCCCCCTCAATTATTTTTAATGAAGTAATACAAATGTAAATAATTTTCTTGTCACCAATACCCTGCTTAGACATCTACTTATTAGCAAATGCTGGAATAAATATTGCGGGAGTTAAGAAATGGATGGCCAATAATTCTGCCTGCTCAGTAACATTTACAAATGCAAAACTATAATTTCTTAAGAGAAGTTTTTTAAGTTAATAATGACTCACAATTCATCCCCTTGCAGGTGATTATTAGCAGGTCATTCTTCTCATTTTTACCAAAATCATTTGCAGCACAGCTCGTGCAGGAACAAGCAGCATCCTATATGTGTTCAGCACCAATTTTGTCAGGCTGTTACTGCCCTAAACTTCAGAAATTAGTCTTCCAGTACTACAACTGAATTGCTACAGTTCAAAGAGGAGCTAGACATTGTCAGGAGGAAAGCGAGATTGTTTGGAAAGATTTCTATTACTTCACTACTTCTATTAAGGTCCAAACTTGAGCCTGTGACTAAAGGGAAATTTAATCCAGAAAATGGGAAGTTTATTTTCTGTTTTCAGTATCTCTACACAGATCGCCCCCAGTAGCATTTGCAAACTGCATTTGGCATCAGCGATGGTGCAACGCTGTGATTTACCGTTGCTGTGTGATTATCTTTGGCGGGAGAAACAGCGTGAAACAGAAATTGTCCGATGGGTGAGATTTGAGTGGTGCGCGATTCCCTGAGACAAGCAACAGGGACTCCTGCTGGCCAGGCTCCGCTGCCGAAGGAAGAGACGGCCGAAATCCGTGTCTCGGGAGGGATTAGGGGGCTGGGGCGATGGATACCTTTCCCGCAGGGCGGGAGGCCGGAGTCCCCGTCCCGGAGAAAGGCTGCGGCGGCTGGGGCACGGGAGGGGCTGTGCTGGCTTTGCCTCCTCTCTCCCTGCTTCTTCCCTCGCAAGACTAGGAATGTAAGCAACATAACTTAGGGTGAAAAATCATCTGGTGGCAAAACCTGGTACCAGGAGAACCATGTCGTGGTGCAACCTCCAGGATGATCAGTGATGCTCAACTTCAGCCACATCACCTGTGCTGACAGCGTTAAGCTCAGACTGGAGGCCTTTGCACACACCTGCTCAGCCGGGACACCTCCGAGGCTGTGGAACATGAGGGCTCCACCAGCCCTTCTGCAGCCCCTTGAAGGGGTATGGTGATTGCTTTGCTCTAAGGAGAGATGATTTTCTTCAGAGCATCATAGCTACTGTGGGCAATTCTGGTTTGGGTGCCCAGCCATGTGCCTGTGCCACTCTGCACCCTTTGGGCTGGGGCGGGTTCTCCATCCACTCAGCAGCCCCAGACTCTGCTGGAAAAGGCAGCACCCAGTAAGTCCTACCAAGGTGGATGTGTCTATAGAGCAGAAAACTTCCTGGAGGATGTTATCTATACCCTTACTAAGGGTGCACCTTTTTGCATCCAGAGTTTCCTCCTTTCATGCACTTTCTCCTTTCTCGAATCCGTAGTCTCTAAGGAAGTTTATCTGCCAGATGCTGTTTTGTCCCTGCCCCTTCCTGGTTTATTGCAAAGACAAGAAGTCTAGAAGGATATGACAAACGTGTTTCCAAAGGTCACTGAAGCAAGAGAACAGATATATGTTGTCAAGTGTAAAAATACTTTAACAGTTTTCCCTGTGTAAACTGGCCTGGCCTGGCAGAGAGATGCTACTGGGAAGTCATGCCCCTGAAAGCCAGCCATCACATAACACACTCCAGGGATCAGATTTTCCAACAGAAGAGCAGAAAATATGATCAAATACATCCATAAATGCTGTATGGCTTGTCAGGGTCAGCTGGTACTACAGCAACCCAAGAACACCAAGAAATAGGTCTCCTCAGTACTCACTGAGACTGAATGTAATTAGGCACAGACCTACCTCCTTCACCTCTCCTTCCATTCCTGCTCTAGCAAATCTTGTACTGTATCTCCAAAGGAGACAGGCACTCCTCAAAATACTAACATATTCTCACAATATGAGCTTTGGCATTGTCCCATGCCACACTATCATGGGCAGCTTGGGTAACATGCTCTAAATTAAATCCCTACAAGATAAGGACCCTGATAAGTGCAGAACTTTCTCCAAGGAGAGCTATTAGTCCCTGCAGGAATAGAAGAGCTTTTGAATGGGGTGTCCTGCAGGGCTCTGCTTAGCCTGGGCCTGTTCAATGCTGTTCTGAGCATGTAGAGTGTGTGGAGTGAGAGCTTACACAACTTTCCAAAAGCACCAGGCTGGGAGAGGTTACAAACACTCAGAGGGACAGGATGGGAATCATCAGCAAGAATCTGGACCCCTGAAGAGAAAGTCTGAAACCAAATAATAACATTCAGTGAGGATAAGTGCAAAGGTAAAAAAGCAACCCAACTTCTGCTGGTGAAATTTTTCCAGGCTTCAAGAATGGTGAACAAGATCTGGTAGTCAAAATGTATCATTAGCTAAATGTGCTTCACTAGCATGATATTTTCATACAAAAGGCACCTAACATTCCAGGTTGTATAAGTAAAGACATTTCCTTCAAGATCCATGAAGAAATCTTGTATTTCACTTAGCAGTCAGGATGCCTCTGCAAGAGTACCAAGTCCTGTTCTAGTCACTGAATGATGGACAAGATGCAGATAAATTAAACAGATTCCAGGGCAGAAAAATAAGAAGGAAAAAATTTTAAAAGCATGATCTGTAAGAAAAAGATAAAGTACTAGGCTTTTCTTAGACTGGAAGAAAAAAAAACCACCAAAACCACAAAACTAGGCAAGCCATGATAGCCATCTCCCACGAGCTTTGAGAAAGGAAAGTAATCAATTAATCTTCATAGGTAGTGGAAAGAACAAAGAAAAAGTGAGGGCTTAATTTGCAGCAAAGAAGCTGTAGGTTGGATATTGGTAAACACTGACGCATATGCTTTGGATTGCATTCCCTGGAAGAGCCTATCAATATTCATTGACAGAGGGAATATCCTTATTTAGGTGTGTGGTAGAGGCCTAAAGACAGGTGAGATAAATATCACTGGTATGCAACAAAATAATTTTTCTTTTTTAGCTTCCATTAAATCCAAAGTTTTACTTTCAGAGTTAAGGCAGCTTTGCATATCAGCAGGTGTTGATAATGCAGTAATTACATGGATAAAAGGTCCTAAAGC
Organism: Sterrhoptilus dennistouni; assembly: GCA_013397095.1. NCBI lineage: Eukaryota > Metazoa > Chordata > Aves > Passeriformes > Zosteropidae > Sterrhoptilus > Sterrhoptilus dennistouni. Next base: position 727,920 of record VWZU01000426.1, read on the forward strand.
AAAATTGAGAACTTGCAGATTTACAATGACAAAATTGCTTCTCTTTTTATAGATTTGCTGCCAAAAATGTTTAATCATAGCACCAAGCACTAGCATTATGCAAATAGAATTAAAAAGAAAAAACATATGCTGCCTGTAGCCTGGGAAAGAAGCAGAGTTAACCCCAAAAGCTACAGTTAGAAGACTGTTTTCTTAAAACAGTGTCAGGCATCTTCTAAACGTATCACTTACTACTGCTCAGTACTTACTACTTATTACTATCCTCCTAGAAGGATATATGTGCTAAGACACATCTCACAGCAAAAGATATATGCCACATCTTTAGCTGATGCCAACTTTCTCTTGCGCAGGATACGAATGGCCTCTACCTAGGAAGCTCTGTGCCATTTGGATCTACCTGGACGTGCTCTTCTCCACGGCGTCCATCATGCACCTCTGTGCCATCTCCCTGGATCGCTACATCGCCATCCGGAATCCCATCCACCACAGCCGCTTCAACTCAAGAACTAAGGCTTTTGCCAAAATAATTGCTGTTTGGACCATATCAGTTGGTAAGTGAGGCAATATTTCAGCATGTAATTGCAGATTTCCAGCTTTTGAGAGGATTTGGCATACATACTGCAGTCTAAAACTTTATTCTCTGCCTGCAGTATTTTGCTTCCCACAGTCTAAGAAGGGCTGTAATGTAGTGATTATGCAATGGAAATCAACGACAGTGGGACATGGAGGAGAACTGAGCAGCACTGAAAGAATATACATTAGTATTAGAATGACTGCATTCAAGTTTATTTTAAAGATGTGTTAATTTCCCATACTGGGAATTTTCCCATCATTACCTAAACATCTGAAAAGAAAAAAATATACATGTCAACTAAAAAAAGTCTTCCCCTCTTTTATCTAAGTCAGTTGTTCCCAATTTCTTATTTGGGTAATTTGCTTAGAGATTTTTCCCATGGGCAGATCTTCTCTGCCTTTTTCGGTGAGTATGGTGGGGAATTTATGCATCCTATTTAGGAGACAACAGATACTGTGTACAGTGAGAATGAGAGGAGTCTCTCCAGAGGACAGTTCAGAGTTACAGTATAAAATAGGAGTTCTGAATGACCGAGTATACAAATCTCTTTGTGCACTGGCAAAACCCAGAGCCTCAAAACTAGGAAGGAGAACACTGGTCTTTCATTCCGATGGTGGCAGCATGTCCAGAACAGTCTTATGGCACGGGAATTGGAAGAGTTTGGTGTCTGGTGCCATCCAGGATTTCCTCACACACTTGGGGTGGAGGTTTTCAAATGCTTTGAAACCACAGTTTTCAGTGTTTGTGGTTTTGTAGACCCTTGAGCATTGGCAGTTCACTTATTCAGAGGCAGGAAAAAAATCACTCTATTACCCTGGAAGAGATGTGAGCTGTCAGCAATCAAAGGTAATTAGCTCCTTCCCTGGCTATTACAAATTATTGCAAGTGGTAACTGTAGTCCCTTACCACTCTTCCCAGAGGAAGGGAAGGAGATGATGTCTACCATGCTGCCAGCCTGGCACTCTAAATCGTCTCCTGACCTCCCTCTTGATCCTGGCCCACAGTCTGAGAAAAAGCAGTCTAGGATTGCTAGGATTTAAAATAGCTGCACAGCAAGAAATTGTGAGAGTCTGCACTCAACAGGACTGTTCTGCATTCTCCATGACCTGATGAGGTTCAATAGTATCTGGTTCTGGGGGGCATTCAGCTGAGCAGATGCAGATGTCTAGCACAGGCCAGGTGAAGTCCACTCTAAAAATACCTGGCTCTCAACTATATAGGAAGCCTATAGCAAATCAGATGTAGATGTCTTCATTGAGATTAGATGAATCATATCTTGTCTCTTCTACAGTCACACTTTTTAAATCCAGTAGAAAACATATTACCTACTCTGTCCAGTTTCTCCAATTTTTGAAACTTTTAAGTGCAAGTATTTTCAGTGCATTTCTCTATACAGCATAAATAAGTCCTTAAAATTGTGCATACTGTGTTTGTCTGCACTTGTGTGTGGTGCCTTGTGCTTAGTGTGTGTGAAATTACTGGCCTGGTTAAACACAAATTCACAGAATGATCAGAATGAGCATTCCAGTGTTCCACTCTGCTCAGCATCTTTTCTCAGACAGGGGCTTACTGACAGAGTATCTGAATTTGCTCACTATTAAAAGGAATCCAGAAAAAAAGGTGTTATTTTAGCCCTATTAGTTAGAACATGGTTTATGTCCTGTAGCAAGAGAGTTTATTTCTTTGATAGCTTGATGTTTTGTTTAAAAAGTTATGGCTTTTCCTTGCAGTAATAACTAGTAACATATCCATTGTAAAAACACCATTTCTGCTCTCTGGAGAAACTGTCTTCTAACAGTGACGAGTCACAGATGTTACTTGTTGTTATTATTAAGGCAAGTGATAGCAATGAGGTTCTTATTTATATAACTGAAAAATACAACTCCTTATTTTATTGGAAACCACTCAGGCGTGGCATGAGTGAAGAGGACAGAGTCCTGCTTCACTGCAGCTGGATTAGGACATGTGTAAGGGAACAGTGGATGCCAGGAAAATAGGAAGGGCTATAGGCTAACTCCATCTCATTCACGCATTTCGTGTCACCAAAACAGTGAGAAGGTTAAATAGGTACAAATTAATGTAGGCAAACACACTTAGGTGGGCAGGAACAAAGTGGTGCTCAGCTGGTTCCTAGTCTCATGGAAGCAAGGGGCATGGGGAGACCAGCTGAAGGAAGACTGGTCAGTTTCCAGCCTGGAAACAAGCTATGGCAAATGGGAGGAGCTCCAGAGAATAGATAAGAAAAGAAACACATAGGAAGAAGCTACAAGAAACTGATGAGCCAGTCACTTCCAGGCTGGACTAAGTTTGCACTGTGCCATATCGCTATTTAATAGAATAAAGAAAAATTCCAGTATTATAAGAAATCTTGACAGGTCTCAGATCACCCATTCAACCTGCTATCAGTCAGTCATCAACCCTTATCCTCCTGGTCTGCCACCATCCAGCTAACAATATGTAGGAACTGGGTTTCTGAAGGTACTTTCTGTATCACATACTAACAGGAAATGCTTTCTGAACACAGAGGTGCTCCATGTATCATTTACCAGGCTCTCAGTGTTACTTAGAGTGACAGGGCTATAAATGATTTAATTCTTTGCATTTTCAAATGCCTATGACTGAGAACTCTCACTGGGATGAGTGAGCTGAGGATGGTGAGACACTGGCATAAATTGCCCACAAAAACTGTGGATGTTCCATCCATGGAAGTGCTCAAGGCCAGGTTGGATGGGTCTCTGAGCAACCTGGTCTATTGGAAAGTGCCTCTACCTGTGGCAGGGCAGTTGGAATTACATTATCTTGAAGGTCCTTTCCAACCCAAACCATTCTGTGTTATTTGGCACAGGCAGAGCTGGTCTTGGGTACAACACACCCTCCACAGCACCTGCTGTGGCTACCATCTCACTTACAGATTTAGATCCAAGGTTTTGCTCTCCAGCCTCAGGTAGATGTCATTTGACTTCCCCATGTGCCTACAGTTTGCAGCTGAGCTGGTGACCTGTGAACTCTTGTGAAGTATGAGATGGAGGGTAAAAAGCAAGAGAAAGAAAAGAAAGATGTTGTGTTCCCCTCTGCAGATGTTCATTTTAGCAGAGGAAGAGAGGGGAAACAGCCAACAGTCGTGTGTTGGCACCACATTCAATCAGTTTCACTGACCATGCAAACAGCTCAGGCTGAACTAAAAAGCACTGATGAACATACAGGGCTGTCAGATGCTGCCTTCTACCACCCTCAATATGGAAACAAACCATTTAATCCTACCACTTGTCTTTCATCCTTCTGTCTTTCAACCCATTCTTTTTCTACAAAATGATCTTTCTTCTATTGCCATTAGAATTTAATTTCATTGACAGCCTTAGACAAAAAGTATTGCCAGGGATTTCTGGAAATCCAGGAACATTATATAAGCTGGATTGCCCTTATCCACCTGCTCACTGACTCCTGCAAATACTTCTAGCTGATTTGTGGGACCTGAAGAAGTTCTTCTAGTGCTTCTCAACCCACCTAGATTATAACTTCTAGTGTACCCAATTAATTACACTTTTGTTCACCAAATTTGTAATTTTTCTTTTATTCACTAAATACACAAATAAATTCAGTCAATTTTAACCAAAGGCAATCAGTGATCTTCCTTCCTTTGGCTTCAGTGACATATGAAGCATTTAAAAAACAGCAGAAAAAAAGCACAGATAGTTTAATTTACTTGATTTCTGAAATCTTGATTTTCTCAGTTAAAAAAAAAAAATAAATTGTGCTAACATTTGTTTTTGCATTTAGTGGAGGAAGAGCATTTAGCCAGAAGCCTTTGTTTCACTAGACCATGTAATGCTACAGGCAATTGGTTTAAAATAGATTCTAATTACTGTAACAGACTCTAATCGTGTCTTTAATTCTTAAATCATCCAGTATGCACAGTGGCTAGATAATTAGATTATTCGTAGCTGTTGAAGGAAAAAGCTCATTAAACCCTGAAAATTATTCCATTTGTTTTAAACCACAGAGGTCATTATTGAGAACAGGTGTAAAAAGCCAAAGTATTTCCCTCTGCTGGAAAGAAGTAGAATTTTGAATAGAGCTGGAACCTATAGACTTGTGAATAGAGCCTATACTGAAAAATACATGAAAAATATCTTTGAGTCTTAAATAAGCCAAACAAGCATTGCTCTGCAAGAGGCCAAGAGTGCATCATTCCCTCCTTGAAAGGGTAGCATAAAAGAATTACAGGCATGAATGTTAAGTCCTTATATATAACATTCCTCAGTTCTTATTTATCTTTATTCCTGTGTTAATCGTCTAAGTAATGTGAAGTCTGATGAAGCCCAAGCACTCTAAGCTGGGTTTTCTCTATCATTTCTCACTCAGCCTACACATCTGTTCACTGCCTTCAGGCAGTCTCTGCACTCCCCAGTCACTAACAACTTAGATTTATTCAGTACTTTTCATGCAGGAAAAAGAAAAGCCCAACATGGATCTAGATGAAGCTGGTAAAATATCTCCCACCACATAACTCTAAAATTTTGCCATTGCTTTTGAGGCTTTGAAAATGAGAAATACTGTAGCACACGAAGCAATGTTCTCCAAAGTGCAGGGTGAAGTTAGCTCCAGGTGTACAAATTCCCAGTGCAACTGAGCCCCCCAGCTAATTTGGCAGTGTGACATTTTCTGCTGACACAGAGGCTTACGCCTTCTTCACAGGCAGCCTGCAATTTCTCTGCATGATTTCTTGCTGCCTTACAGCATATGAAGGGCCAGGGGAGCAGCAGGGATTGGGAGAGTTCAACCACCAGTGCCTCTGGATTGTGTTTTGCTGACAGCTTTGGCCTCTTTAAGCTCAGTCTTTTTTCAGTCAAGGGCAGCTTTCATTTCAAAATCCCTTTACAGTTTTCAAAAGGCACAAACAGCTAATAAGCTGCAGGCTGGGAGTCCCTGTCCTGAATCTACTACACACCCATTTCTTCCTGGTGACATAACTTGCCATTTCAATCAAGTCTAATTTACGGATGCCTTGGCATAGGAAAAGATCATTTGTTAAAACATGGAATATATTGCCAAAATATATAAAATTGCAAAGAACTACACAACAATCTGTACTCTGGCAATATAGATTTAAAGCTTAGAACCTAAATTTGGAGGTCTTGGAGCTAAACTTAAAATATCTACTACACTACTCTCTTTCCCATCTAGTCATTCACTCTGCTTCCATTTCTTCTTTTGAAGACTTGACTTTGCATTCTTAGCAATTTTTTATGTTCATTTCCCTAGGGAACATTTCTCTTATTTTTATCATACTTGTGAAACGATCTCTCAGAGAGTGAACATACTGTTTGCTCACTCCAGCTGGAGGATCTCAGGGGCAAACATTCTAAGTTTTGTGTTTGGGCATCCCTGGGACCTTTAACATTTGTGGATATAGATTATGCCATCAAAATAAAATGAAGTCATAAAAAATTATTGCACACCATATAGAGAAATTTGCATCAATTATAATGAACGGTGTTGGAGTGAAATTTCATTAATAAAGAATTAGAGCTTCAGAACCATCTCAGAAATGGAATCTTCATGGTATTTCTTCATAGAGACACTACATATGAGACCCAGTAGTCAGCAACAATTATGTTAGTAGAAAGTTCATTGCCATACTAATGACTCCTACAGTAGTGGCAACTAATGAAAACAAGCCCTTTGTGTACAGTTTGCTTGGGGGAAGGTAATGTTCAGTCCCATGGAAAAGGAACATTCAGCACAGTGATGCACATTTTTGAGTTGACTAGCACATATAGTCTGGTCATGAGGGATTACTTAAGATGGATCTGAGAAAGACCCATAAATATCCTATTTACTTTGATGTAAATTATTCCCATATTTCCCACATAACAGAACCCTTTGCTTGATTTGCTCTTCCCAGAAGATTGAACACATCCACTAGACCATCAGCTTGCCACACATATCTCTCTCCCATAACTGTGAAGGTTTAAAAACCTTGCATTTTGAACTTGTATATGTTTGTTCATCTGACAAGAAGGTGTTACTAACATATTTTTCTTTATGGAAAAAAAATGCTTAAAGGGATGTTAATGATTGAACTGCTTTCTAAATTCTCCAAATTTGGAAACAAAGTGATAAAGAAATAAGACACAGGCATGCGTCCATAGGGACACATTTGCAAACCAAAGACACTGAGCAACCCAGCATTCATCTGGATGGGTGTGAATATATTATACCAGTAAATACGTGTCATCAAAGGAAGAATAATTATTATGTATATATTTACCGTGTTATTTACCATGTTCTTTATGCAATTACATCAGGATGAGATGAAGGGTTTTGCCTGTGAAAAAGGCACACATTCATTTTGTGAGCACTCCTTTTGCAAGAAGCAATCTGCCTTTCAGGTGAAAAAAGGAATGAGGAGTGGTCATGACATTATTGCGTTGCATTTCTTTCTGCTTTGTTTTTAATTTAAAAGGCAAGTTACAAACAGTAGAGCTGTATTTTAATAGAAAAGAACCTGCTTACTCAAGGTGCTGATGAAAGAATTAGTTGTCTTTAAAAAAAAAAAACTTCTTTGTTTTGAAGACCATAAGGACCATGTTCTTCTTCCTCTTGAATCTACCAGCAAAGAGGCATCAAGTTCATTTGGGCCAGGCCTGTTACGAGAGGTTTTTTAATGAATAAGTAACTATTGGTGGGTGCCAATATGACCTATAATCAGCCAGTCTCTCTGTGTAGGGTACATCAGAGTAAATAAAATATTTTAAGAAAAAAAGCAGCATCTATAGTCAGAGGAGCTGGATTTCTGCATAGAAAATGCCACATACAACACAAATGACAACAAAAGAAGTGTAAAAGGAATTATGTTGGGATTCATCAATTCTGTCATCTGTACACTGTGACTGCATTTAATCACATTAAAAAATGGCACTGCTAAAGTAGCACTGTGTTGCATAAAAGAAAATGTCAAGAAAAGAGAAAATTTCATTCATTTTACAATTTTTACAATTATACAGAACAATTTCATAAGTTCCTTTATTTATTATATTTGACTTAAGCCAGATGTTGTGTTTTACAATGTTAAGAAAGGTTCATGTTTCACAGAATTCTTTAAAATTAAAGCCTTACATTTATGTTTATCAGCAGGAACATTGCAAATTATTGAGCACTCAGGCTGCAGTTAACTTTCCACACATATTACCTGGCCTGTGCCATTGGCATCCCTTCTAAGCAGAAACCCAGCTAATAAAAGTCAAGGGTTTTGTCAGAACTGCAACAACATATTCCTAACTACCTGAGACAAATTTAGAAACACCTGTCAGGTTATTTTGCCTATTATGTCCTCCAGGGCCATTGTTGGAAAATAGCTTGTTGAGCTCCTTTGATGTCCTGAAAGCAGGCTGTAGCATCATGATAAAGGCTTTCTTTCTTTTCCTGCCTGATCAAAATTGGAATCTGTGTATTTCACAGCATTCAATCCTCCCTTTATGTTGGAAATAAATCACACCCACTGGGAAGACTTATTTCCTTTTGGCAGAACATAGCCCTTGTTACAACTTTTTGTATTTGATCTGAGTTTTGAAATGTCAAATTGACCACTATTGCCAGGATCATAGACTGAGCTGAGCTGTGAGTATCCTGAGAGAAAAACTGTGTGATTTTAGGTCTCAGATGCACTGAATGAGCAGTGTAAATTTCCCCTCACAAGCACAGAAGTATTCAGAAGTTTTAGACTGAAAGTTCTGCAGTTAAATCCAGCCCTGCCCTGCATACTACTGCAGGACATGAGGTGGTCACTCCTGCATTTCTTGTTGCAAGGACAGTTCATGTATTTGTTTTTCATTTTCAAGACGATTTGTGACATTTAACAGAAAGATAGGCCATGGGATCGTTCTGTAGCACCCACACCAGTAGATGGGAAATATGGGCAGATTCAGTCCCTTCAGATACACAACCTTTTTCTCTCTTCTTCAACCCTGTTATCTTGTAAGTGTGACCAGGGCATTGACAGGTCTAACTGAGTTCAGTTAGGGTGAAGGGCATTAGCTGCAGGGTGGACAGTGAAATATAAAGCACAGCATCCTGACTCATCATCTTCAGACCTGTGCAGGTCTCTAAGCTGCTTCTCATTCTGTTTTTCCTTCCAAATTACCCATCACACCAGGACATATACCCCAGTAAGTGTCCAGCCACTGCTGCAGTCTCCTTGTATTATGTATATAATGAGAAGCTGACAAATTGCTTATTAAACAGCTTCTACAAGCAACCACAAAAGCAGGTATGGAGAAACAATTAGGACATTGTCTTAAGTCTAGAAGATCCAGAAGAATTACAGTTTTTGTTATCTGTGCCCTTCAGATGGAGTGTGAAATTTTTGTAAAAAATAATTTCAAAATTTATCTGATAGCTACATTCAGTCTTCTTTTAAACTACAAAATGAGGTCAAGTAGCACTGCTGAAAAAATCTCAGAGATACCAACAGAAATCTCTGTTTAGTTCAGTGGAAGATTAGGGCAGAGTTAAGTAAATTATCAGCATTCAACAAATCACACCATGTAATAATTAAAAGACAGACATATAAAAACTGGGATATTAGGGGATCTTGTCACTTTGACTGCATTAGGAGATATCACATTATTTGCTCATGGTAGTGGAATATCTAAGGTCTTTCCATAATTTCTAGTTTATTGCTGCTTTAAGTATTTTTTTAAGCATTATTACTGTGCATGTAGCAGGTATATCACATGGTAAATTAGCCCCGAGGATTCTTTAGGAGCTTCATAGTTAAAAAGAGAAACTGATAACATCTGATCTAGGAAGATCCTGTAAAAAAAGGTATGTAATTTTCTTCTTTTAAAAGCACTATTATCCCCAAATCTGCTCTCCTAGGGGCCTTAACAGTGCACACTGTGAGGCCATCTGACATGGAATACAGAAAGGTCATATGCTAAAAAGAGGGGATATCACTGGGGGCTGGAGTTGATCCTACACAAGGCTCTTTTCCTTTGCAAATTAACATATTTTCCTAGGCCAGTGCCAACCATAAATTTGTAACTTCTTTTGAATAGGAATTAAACCATTGCTACCAGGACCTTAAAAACACCAATGGAGTATAAACAAGATTAATTGAATATGCAGAAAGAAAAAGGGTGTTTGACCTGCTCTGCTGCATTTTGCTGAGCCACAGAAGCAGCAACATTAAATAGAAGGAGGAGAACCTTGGTCCCTATGTGCAGACATAGGCTGGAGACCTGTGGAACCACTTGCAAATTTTCAGACTAAATATTAAGCTCTTTATTGTAAGGCCAGTCACTTTTCATCACTTCTACTCACCATGGATGAAAGGGTTATATAGTTGTCATTAGCCTATGTCCCCAGAAGGAGCACATCAAGCCCAGTTCCCTTCCATCTCCCAAATGGCAGCAGAATTGTAGCTGCTGTCTGCCTTGGACTCGGGCTCTACTCAGCCAGTATCCCCCAGGCAAGTTGCTTCCTCACCTTTCTTCCTGTATTTCTAGCTGTTTGTAGACTTCTATATGGTCTTTAGTGACTGGGTAACCATCTTAGACAGAGAGATAACAACTTCTCTCAATTGGAGAGCTCTGTGAGAAGCCAAAAAACACCTTGGAAGAGGCCTCTGTCCAAATCAAAAATAATGTCACTAGTTGAAAAGCAAAGACTGTATTGAGGAATAGGCTCCACTGGAAACTGCTATGCAAAATATTGTGTCTTCCTCAAATACTCAGAAGGCCTGGAAAATCCAACACGAAAATTAAGAGGAACCAGAGTGTAAACAAGTCCTGCAGCATAACTAACAAAGAGAATTTGAGGAGTGCTCTCCTCAACAGGCAGGAAAAGCACTTAAAGCCAAAAGCAAAGAAACTGTTTCCCACTGGTGGATTCTTGCTGCCTTTAGGAAATAGGGCTGTGTGCACATTTTGAAGATTACATCAAAGCAGAACGCGACTCCATCAGCAGCTTCCTCTCTCATAACTCAGCTCACTCTGAAGCCCAGGGTTTCTAAAGAGTTGGGTCTAAAAGGCCCACCTCTCCTTCATTTCTTGCACTGTCCTCCCTGTAATTCTCCTCTAATCCTGTTAATAGTTATTTTATTATCACAGTTCTACAAATTAATTTGGAGACACATATCTCTGTTCTTGTTAAGAAATAGGCTTCAGGACTGAGGACATAAATGAGAAACATATTAGGAAACACAAACTTCTCTGATTTTATTTTTCTAAAGTGAAATAGATAATTTATGGTACAAATTTTCACTTATCATACTTTTCTCACATAGAAAGAATTGAATATATCTCATGCTAGGCTAAATAATATGCTTCCTTATAGATTTTCTGAGCTGTCAAGAGCAAAGCCATTTCAAAATTAATAGAATAATCCATCTGTTACCTGGCACCCCCTCTATGTGACATTAAATTTGTTTTCCTTTCACTTGCATTAAGTAGAACATATGTGACCAAATAGTGTTCCAAGGGAAAGACACACAAAACCAGCTGCATGTGTGCCCTTGACTAAAAATTAAGTTTTGTCTGCCAGCAGTTGTAAGGAAAATGCCTGGAGTACAGCCTCTTGGGGTGCAGAAAGAACATGATGCTCCCCAGAAGTGACTCACTTAGCTCTTGAGGAAATCCATGTGAAAAAAAATACTATGTGGAGATTTGTGAGAGAAAGCTCCTCATCCACTTCTGCCTCTGCCAACACATGTACCTACCACCAGGGAAGAATTCTGTGCTGGCCTCACACGTGAGGAGAAATTCTAGCCCAGGACTTTGGGGATACTGTCATTCTGACTAGGGAAGGTGGAAGATTTTTAGTATTCATGCTAACTAGATGTAGCCTCAGATGGTTTCTGAGGTTTTCAACATCCCCTCTTCCCAGGTGGAAATTTCTGCTTCTGCACTGCCACCCATTAGCAACCTGCACACATTGGAAATATGGCTGGCACTACTCTGGCAGCAACAAAATTATCACAGTGAACAGTTTGTCCTGAGTGGAAAGGAGTCAAAGGGGGAATAACATTTTCAGGTGCATGCAGAGAGTAGCTAAGTGTTTGCAGGTCTGGGAAAACAATGATGTAATGACAAAACAATGAAATGTAGTGATGTAAAACCATAATGGTGGGTGTCAAATGCCAAACAGAGACATGAAGCCAGACTGAGCAACTCCTCCATGGATGTTTAAGTGGAAGTAGCTGTCACTAAACTCCAGCTCCTCATATAAGATCCAGACACACTGTCATCCTTGATACTCAGAGGAGGACATGGTCCCCCTGCCACAAGTGGCTCACTGTGGCTCGTGTTCCTTGAGCAAACAAACACCCATACAGGGTACCAAGGTAGCCCAAAGGAATAAATATTCTTTTGTGTGGTTAATTAAGTAAAAAAATATTCAAAATAATGTGATGGCAGTATGCAACAAGGAGATTTTTATACAACATGAAACTGAGAGTATGCATTGCAATGCCCTGGGATGTACCAGGTGAGTTATACATGGACATCTGTTTGCTGTTTGAATGTGTACCAACAGGGGATATTCTCTGAGTACAAATAGGCACCAGATACCAAAATGAGCTTTTCTAAAGAAATTAGACAATATGGCCAGATTGAGCTGCTTGAAGGAGACACTGGCCTTCTCAAGTAGCAATCCTTTCAGAGGTCCCCAGTGTCAGAGCACATCTTTGTGCAGTGACCCGTAAGCTGGCCCATGACCTGGTATGTCTGAATCAATGTGACTGCTAAAACCTGAGATGAGGAGAGGGTTTTGTTTTTCATGAGAAAGTGAACAAAGGTGACAAAGTTTTTGAGAAACTGTAATGACATTTTTAAAAGGTGGTTCCTAACCTTTGGACATTTATTAAGGCACAGAATAATACTCACTTGTATTAAACAAAATTGAAATGGATATATGCAAGGTGAAAGCATGTGACTGACAGTTTCTGCTTAAAGGAGACTTCACTGAAAGAACCTTGACCTTTTCAATTCACTTCTCCCTCCTTGCCTTCACCCCAAGAACCCCAGTATGCCACTCTACACACACATTGCAAATTATGGCTGTGATTTTATTGATAGTTTTAACTGCTCAAGGCAGCTGCAAACCCAGTTTACCTGTCCAGTTAAAGTAGTTTTATAGCTGTTGTATACCTCTGAAGCCAGCAATGTGTATCACTATATCAACCTTTGTCAATTTCACCAGGCTTCTTGAGACAACCAAAAGGATGCCATTGCTTTACTTCTTAACCTTTGCTGTTTTCAAGAGCCTTTTGTCATTCTGAAACTGTTTCCAGATTCCTGAGGTTCAATGCATTTTATTACTCATTTTATTTATTTATTTATTTATTGCATTTTATTATTTTTCAATGCAATTTATTACTCATCTTTAGTGTTTGGGATCTGTTGCGCAGTTTATTAAAATTCACAGTTTGAAACAGCCACATGTGTATAAATCAAACCATGTAAATAAACCACCTTGTACCAGAGGAACATAATATTTAGGGCTTGTTCACAAGGGAAAATGTTCTAAATGGGAATGTCAACTGGAAATGGAGTGGCTAATGTACTCTCAATGCTTGAATGGATGCTCCTATTCTGTGCTGAATGCTTCCTTGTGCCTCAGTTTAGTTTGTTTGAAAGCCAAGAAAGATAAACCATAAAAAAGCCCTCAGGGAATACCGAGATTTTTTTCCAGACTGACCTTGAGCTAGCGGGAGCATGGAATGGGCAGGGTGTGGAATAACTGTTCTGTTACAGCCCTTTCAGGTTGTTTCCTCCAGATTTGCTGTTGGCACATGCTTCACTTCCCAAACACCTGTTTGTCCCTACCTGGTAGCTCTGCATGGTCCTTTCTTGTGAAGCTGATTTTCTTCTTATGATGTTTGAATGCACAGGCAGCATCTGTGTTTTCTTAAACCTCCAGTCACCAAGAGCAGGGAACTGGAAAGCAAGGACAAGTAAACTAGCAAGTATACATCTGAATCATCCAGGTGAAACAGATTATTCATATCCAACTTTTAAAGAATGAGTTCAGTCAGTTGCAATAATGTTAATGCAACTTTAGACTGGGACTTTTCATTATGAGTTTACAAAATAAACGATCTTGACCAAATGTGACTTGTGGGAGATATTCTTGGACATATATGATGGTTCCTAAAAACCCCATCAAAATAGTGGATGTGAGTCGCACATAGAAGCTCCTTTACTGACAGTTTAAATATGACTGCTATTGCATTTGATCCCTGTGTCCTCATAGAATTTGCCATACTTATGCTGCAGAAGCCTACTGTTGAGGGGGGACAAACTCTGTTCCTTTCAGGAGGGAAACAGTAAATTTAGTCCCTACAGAGATAGGAAAAGAGAAAACGGGACTGGACATTAACTTTTTCCATGCAGGAATCCCACAATATCATTTGGGGGATGCCCTGCATCAACTTAACTTGGTTACACAAAAAGCAGTTTACAGCTGTCAGTGTTCTCTGTACAGTTTTTGAACTGTATACAGGCCACTTCACTGGCTGTAGGGGAAAGATGCCTTGAATGGTCACTCAGAAAAACTTACGTGAAGTAGCAGTGCCTGCTACAGCTCTGCTGGTAGAGCACATTTTTGCTTGTTAAAGGAATGTCAAAGAAATGCAGGAACTTCTGCTACATACTGAAGCCCATTTCCATTTCTTAAAGCCAGAAAGATGGATTTAGAAGCCAGTCTCCAGAAGCTGCTAAGAACAAAACAAAGCAGTTGGGGAATTGCTTCTCTTGTTTCAGGTGAGAAGTTGCAACAGACTTTGGCCCTTTACTTGAAAAAGCATGCAAATTATGCTAAAATTTTCCTCTGTCTAATGTGGCTGCCTCTGCTCCCATGCCTCCTCAGGCAGCTGAACCATAAGGTAGTAATGAAAAGCATCCTTTTACTCTGTCAATACCATTGTTTATTTTATCTCTGCAGCTCACATTAAGACTTTCAATTAAATGAAAAAACAGCCTCGCTGTTATCAGCACAGGGCAGAAGCAGACAGGAAAATTCTGGTATTGCTCTGACTAATGCTGTGTCTTGGTGCAGCTGGAGTATGATGCTGGGAGGTGCTGGATGCCTTCATACCCCTTCAAAACATCCAAGAAAAAGAAAATTAACTTCAAAGCATTCCTCATTTCCCTGGAGATGTGGAGCATCCCAGATTACTCAGCCATGACTGGACAGTCTGGCTTCTGATGGTGACCTCTTCCTCCGTGCTTTCAGAGAAAGACTCAGATGTTTTCAGCCAGTAGTTAAAAACACTGGAGGTTTCTGTCAGCTCAACTCAGGAGTAGCCACAGTCTGCATGAGTTTGCATCTCACTCACTGGCTTCTCCTAGCCCAAGTTCAAGCATTTAGAGCTTGTGCAGGAGAAACAGAAAGGGTAATACCACAGGCTCTCCACCAGCTTCTGCCCTGGGGAGATAAGAACAGCACTTTAGTAAAGTGGCCTGAGGCAATACCATGACTCAGTTCAAAGTTGAAAAGGCAAAATAAGCTACAGCGTTCCTAGAAAAAAAAAATCCTAAATTCCTAAAAAAAAAAAAACCAAAAATCCAAAAAAAAAAAAAAAAAAAAAAAAGAAGGTCCAGAAGACCAAAAGGAATTAAGCACTTGAACAGAATAATAATCTAGTATTATTATTACTGTGATTATTATTATTTGGTATTGAGCTTATACTCCACAGCCTTCCTGTAGGACTGGAGCTGTTATGCTGGGCACTGGATACATATGAAATGAAGAGACAGATTATGCTTTTAAAGGGCTCCCAGTCTGAGCAGCAAAGTGGGAAGAATGGAAAGAAAGAGAGATAGAGGAAGGTCCCATCAAATGCAATTATTTCAGGACTCATCTGTGAACCAGTAACGACACTCCTGGGTATCTACTGAACAAAGTAGGGCATCCTCACATTATAAGAAATTCTTCTCTAGTCAATGTTTTTATTTCTCATAAACCAAATACAGCAGCTGGGATTTCTGTTCCAAAATGCAAATGGAATTGAAGCTCCCAGATTATGCTAACTTTCCACAGGAGTCGGACTCCTCACTGCTTTTATCCAAACAGGGCTGCATTATCACCCCCTGCTTCATTCCACTTCTGCTATCTTCACAGCACATGATCTCTTAACATCACCACTCTTGGTGAGACAGCATCCATTTGGAGGGGAAGAGACATGCAGAAAAAAACCCAAAACCAAAGAAACAGCAGCTGTTTGGTTTTACCCAGGCTCTAGCAGCATTTGCAGAAATCCCTGAGGAAATGGCTGAGTAGGCTTGAAACAGACAGAGCAGTCCAAGGAGAATGGAATTTTTCACCTTGTCTTGCCATTCATGACAAGCCAAGGATACATGTTCCAGGGCAAGGCAAATTTTGCATGGCTGCGCACAGAGAAGGCAATCTCTAGCAGCTGGAAATACAGTGAAAAGACTTCTGCAGTCCTGCAGGATAAACTACATCTCAGGGTGTCTCATATCAATCTCTCTCAGTGCTCAATTTGTTCCCGTTGTTCATCTGGCCATTGCCACATGGGAAGTTGGGTTTTGTTAGCATTTAGCCTGTGTTGACTATATGGAGATTACAGCAAGAAAAGAGAAAGACACAATGAAAGATTACTTTCAGACCTATGACAACAAATGATCTTTCCTCCTAAAATTAGTATTTCCTAGCCTATTTAGAACCCAGAAACCTTTTAATCCTCTAATGAAAAACAAGATCACTCTTACACTACTCCAGAAAAGAAATATGTAGTGTCATCTTGGTCATAGTACATAAAATCCTTTGCCAAGGTGGCAGGGACCAAGGAGCAAGTCTGGAGATCATTACAAGGGGCCCAAGATTCAAACCTATGCTTTCCTGGCTACCAGGTGTCATAGGACAGTTGGAAGGAAGCAAATGTGTTGTACCTGTGGCTGAACTAATGTGTACGGCTGCAATCACCTTAGCCACAGGTACAAAACAGGTAGATGTTTGTTTCTTCTTGGAGGCTGGAAGTGGTTTTCATTATTGTTTTTAATCTCTTCTTTCTCTCACCCACCTTCAGGTATCTCCATGCCTGTACCCGTCTTTGGACTACAAGATGACTCCAAAGTGTTTAAGAAAGACATTTTTAAGAAAGACATCTGCTTACTTGCAGATGAAAATTTTGTTCTAGTAGGCTCTTTTGTGGCATTCTTCATCCCTCTAACCATCATGGTAGTCACTTACTTTTTAACTATCAAGTCACTGCAGAAGGAAGCTATGTTATGCGTGAATGACATTGGCCCTAAGACCAAGTTTGCTTCATTCAGCTTCCTCCCTCAGAGTTCCCTGTCCTCAGAGAAACTCTTTCAGCGCTCCTTGAACAGAGATATGGCGACTTCAGGGAGGAGAACCATGCAATCCATCAGCAATGAGCAGAAGGCTTCCAAGGTCCTTGGCATTGTCTTCTTTCTGTTTGTTGTGATGTGGTGCCCATTTTTCATCACCAATGTGATGGCTGTTATTTGCAAGGAGTCATGCAAAGAAGAGGTCATTGGAGGACTTCTCAACATATTTGTTTGGATTGGCTACCTTTCTTCGGCTGTCAACCCACTCGTATATACGTTGTTCAACAAAACCTACCGCTCAGCTTTCTCTCGCTACATCCAGTGTCGCTACAAGGAGGAGAAGAAACCTTTCCAGCTGATTTTAGTGAACACTATCCCAGCACTTGCATATGACTCCAGCCAGCTCCAGCTAGCACAAATGAAGAGTTTGAAAAAAGAGGCGAAAATGATGGCTAAGGATTACTCGACGGTCACGATAGGAACACATCGTTCAGATGGTACCTCCAGGAAAAGTATTGGCCCAGGGAATGAAAAGGTTAGTGGTGTGTGATGGTCAGCAGCTGCCATGACAACCACTGTGAGTGTGCTGAAAATTTCACCTGCTGTGAGAAGCTCTGATAGCGTAGGAAAATCAGCTGTGTTCAAGAGACCTTCCAACAACATCATATACTCCTCACATTATCCTGTGGATGAAAAGCAGGGTTGAAAGTGTATCAAATGTGCAATTTTTTTCATACAGTACTTTGGCTGTTTTAAGCACAGGCTTTATTAAACTTATTTTTTTAATATTCTAAAGGATATATTTCTTAAAGAAAAAAATGCAATTTCTAGTATTATAATATGGGCTGTGAAGAAACCTACGCATTTCTTTTCTCTTTGCAAATGAAAGCTAAGCTGTCCTTTGATGTTCTTGCAGAGTAGGCTCCAGCTAGTTTGTCTTGCTACAATTGAGTTTTCTTATCATTAACTGAATGAGCACTTTACGGAATTTTAAATAAAATGATGGTTCATTTGCTAATATATATTTAAAATAAATCTTAAAGTATTAAACAAAATCTATTAAAACTGCTATAGATTAATTATATGGGCCATTTTTTGTTAATTGGTTTTATGCCACTTTTTCTTCCTCAGTAACCAGCCTGAAATATCCCTGGGCTTTTCTGAAATTTGTTCTGTATTTCAAATAAGCAATCTTCACAGGTAAACTATACTTGAATAATTCTCTGTTTCCACTACCACTTGTAATCTTTATTTCAGGCATTGTAGTTTATTTGCATTCAAAAATTTCATGTGTTCAGCTTAAAAATTGAAAGTAATGTTTTCAAAATTATTGGTCTTAATTCCCTGCTCCCTCCCACTGGTCTTGACAGGGAGGTGAAGTGAGAGAACAATGGAAAACCAGGCACAACATTGCTAAATAATTTCACACCACTTCCGGATTCATGACTGTTCAATTCCAGCAAAGTCTGATTTAAGTAATGTCAGAGGAAGCTTTGTGTGAGTAAAGCCTTCAGTAAAAGGTTGAAGCAGATCCTTTCTTATAATTTTTCTTTTGTTAAAAAAGGCCGTTATGAAGAATGTTCTGGTTTTGGTTTAGTGCTTGTAAAGCCAGAATTATTAGAAAACTGTTAGTTGCTAAAAATCCTTTTCCCTTGTTTCCAGTGTATTGCTGTTAAGGCAGATTGCTCAGGAATGGTCAGAAGATTGCACTACTAGGACTCAGCCTTAATGAAATATGTATGGGCAAATGGGGCTCACTTGAAAAATAACAGGACCTGTAAACAACACTGCATTTCACCTGCAGAGATCCAAGGGCAGAACACATTGCATAAAGAACATAAGATACATTGCTTGACAGACACGGCCAGTCATGAAACTCTTTTCTTTCAGGCATCATAGCCAGTGTCACTGAAGACAGTGGGACTTTGCTGAAGAGAAGAAATATAAATGCTGCATTCACATACAAAGCTTAAATCCAGTCATTTGATTCATTCCATGAATTCGCAGCCATAATCTCATCAGAACCAGGATGTATTCCTGTTTCTCTGGAAAAAAAATACTGCCTATCCAGAAGCAAAACTCCAGTGCTTTCTCCGTCCTTCTATTGAAGTTGTTCAGTCTTTACAGAGCAATTAAATTTCCACTAAGTCAAAGAAGAAGAGAGACAGAGAGAAACTGAACCTTATTCTAGCCTACCATGTGGGAGTCTTTGGAAGAAGAAGGCCTTTAGCTTAAGATACTGATCTATGACAGACAAAGACTTAAAAATTGGCTGGATATTTGACTGATTTCCAAGAAACTGACTTATTGTCATATATATTGCGTAACTAAATCTGCTAGTTTTATGAGCCCTTTCCTCTGACATGGGATAAGTAGGAGCCACTGTGCACTGGCCACACAAAAGCTCTGCATGCACATGACTGACTCACCCCACAGACCTCAGTCTCCATGTCTGGGACAAAGTTTCATGCCCTAGCCCCACTCACAGTGATGACACCAAGCATGTCATCTATCACCTTACAGACATTCATAGTTTTCCCCCCAAAACTGGT
Organism: Sterrhoptilus dennistouni; assembly: GCA_013397095.1. Taxonomy (NCBI): domain Eukaryota; kingdom Metazoa; phylum Chordata; class Aves; order Passeriformes; family Zosteropidae; genus Sterrhoptilus; species Sterrhoptilus dennistouni. Next base: position 747,362 of record VWZU01000426.1, read on the forward strand.
CATTTAGGATGAACTGATAAATCAAGTAGAATAAATGCTGTGCTCACCAGGTGCTTTATATGCTCTCTCTGTCTCTGGGTACATTTGATCACCACAGTCAAACTGAACAACTTCAGCAGAAGCAAAAATGAACTCGCTGCTCCTACCTCCCTGTGCACACATCCTGCTCCTACACAGCACTGTGTGAAGGGTGTCACACTGGCAAAGAAGGGATTCCAGGGGGAATCTCCTAAATACAGCTGAGTATGAGGACTACCATAGTAGTAGGTGGGAGCAGTGATTTCCACTTTTTCCTGCCAAGTTTGATATTGACCCTAAATCTGGGACTTTGAACTAAGGACAATGCCCTATCTTGTATCCCACAGGCCAGATGTCTCCACTCCACAACAGGTGTGATGCTTTTGAGGATTTGCCCTTGGAAACAGGTATCTCAGGGAATAAGCAGGCAGTGATAAAAGCAAAGGTGTTTTGTGAGAAGAGGTCTGAGGCTCTAGATCTGCCACCAAACCAGATTGCCTTCATATGATGAATATTGACAGGGACTGAAGGTCTCTAAACCTGCATGTAAAGGGAAAGGAAACAAAGAGGCTACCACCAGTGGAATGAATTGCCACATTTTTTACCATTTATGCCTGACTTGATGCAAGTTTCTCTGGCCTTGCAAAAGAAAGAAGTAGGTGGGACAGACAGCTTGGGTCTTACTGCCCATTTGTGCCAGGGACCAGAGCCTACCTGCATCCTGTATTATGCATATGGCACCCTGCACTTCTCCAGAGGTCAATTCCTCCTAAATCTCCTAAGGGTCCATTTGCTGCTCTGCACAGTCTCCTTCACCAGCTCACAGCAGATAAACTGTTATTGAACATTTCACATTCAGTGCTTATGGTCTCCACTTACTGTTGTATTTTGCCCATGTGGCAGAGCAGATCAGCCCTCTGTTTCTCTTTCATTTCACCTTCTGTTCCTCGTTGACAATGTCAAATTGCTCAGGTTGCAAATACTGGCAGAGAATGTTTTGCTACAGTCACAGTGGGTTTCTACGACTGGCTTGAAGTTTCATTACAAGATGACTCTGAACAATCTTTTTTTTGCAGCTTATTAAAATAAAATCCATGTTTTGGACGTAAGAGAGTTGACGGCATTTCATTAATTGACATCTGGAGAGAACATAACACTTAGATTTTGCTTAGAAGCAGGGAAAACTGATGCCTGACATTTTGATTCTGGAGCACTCAGAGAGATGGTTTTATTGAGTGATCAGCAGCTTTTGCCTAAGAAGCCTCTCAAGGCCAAGAATGCACAGCAGATAAAGACCAATATCTCTAGCTCTTTATGGACATTTTTGACAGCTTAGAAAGGCCTGATTCTGCCACCGTGCATCAGAATATTAATAGATTTCTGTGCAGTTTGCCTTAGTGAGGGTGACAGTCAAGATACGAATTTGTTCTAGCCATCATGCCAAATCTGCTAGAGGTTGTTCATCAGTAGATAGAAATTAATGGGCTCATTATACTGCAGGCAGATGACAAAGTTCAGCTGTTTTAAACTAGGATTTACAGCCCTTGGCCCATGCTTGGAATGAACACCATAGTTTTAATATGACCAGCTTCAGAGCAACATTTTCATCTTCCAAAAAACTGTGTTTTCATTATGCATCAGACTGGAATGAAATTCTTTGTAATTTTTCATGTTAAAAAAAAGAAGAGAAGACATTCATATAGACTGATTTAGAGGTTAGGGCCTTCCCCTACTTCCCAGGAAAAGCATGCTGGGTCAGTCTGTCATATCCGCATTGAAAAAAAAACACTTCATCTGAAAAAACTTTTCAGCATCAATTTTTCAAGTAGATTGACATTTTATTACTGTTAAGACTGCATCTGAAAAATGTCCAAAGACATGAAGCTCACCATGTATTTCCTAAGCTGGTGTGCATCCTTTTTACACTTCAGGGTAAAAAATTCCTATGTATCTATCCCATCCAGTCAACCATGCACTGTACTTATGTAATTATTGCCAGACAGTGAGATGCATTCTATTTTGAATACCTATATGTTTGCTTATGTAAATACATAGAGAAAAAAAAATTGCTGTATTTTGTAATGTTAATGTAAAATGGTATTTCAGTGCTTTACTGTTCTGTCTGATCGCACTGCTAGTAAAGCAGATTAAAATATTTAAATGCCATCAGTTGTTTTATAAACTGGAGGTTTGTCTTAAAGAGCTAATTTGGTTTGGCTTTATTTCTCCCATAAATATTCAGTACAATGTCTGCTGAAGGCTAAAGTAATTTTAAATATTTTGCTAGACAAAAAGAAAGAGCATGTTGCAGAATTTAACTATCTCAGTAAACTGGTCCAAAATGAGCCATTGTAATCATTCTCTTTTTTGAAGGACAGCCATCCTTCTACTGAAGAGGTACTCTTTGGGTAAGTACATAGAGCATAATAATTTTTGGTCTCAGAAAGAGTGTATTTGCAATAGTAGAAAGTCAATTAAATTAATTTCACTAATAAGTAGATCTATAAGATTAAAATTAATGAGCAGTATTGGTTTGCTTGGTAAGGTTTCAGAAGTGAGGAAGCTACAGGAGTGGGTTCTGTGAGATGCTTCCAGAAGTTTCACCCATATCTGACAGACCCAATGCCAGCCAGCTCCAGGATGGACAAACCTCTGGCCAAGGCCAAGCTCAGCAGCCGCTACTATGGTGCCAGTGGGATAATAGATTTAAGAAGTAGGGAAAAGCTGCACCATTGCAGCCAGAGAGAGGAGTGAGAATGTGTGAGAGGAGCAACTCTGCAGACACCAAGGTCAGTGGAGAAGGAGGGGCAGGAGGTGTTCCGGGTGCTGGAGCAGAGATTCCCCAGCAGCTCCTGGCGCAGGCCATGGGGAGGCAGCTGTGTCCCTGCAGCCCAGGGAGGTCCATAGGGGAGCATGTATCCCCCCCTGCAACCCGTAGAGAACTCCACGCTGAAGCCGGTGAATGCCAGAGGAGGCAGTGACCCCGTGGGAAGCCCGTGCTGGAGCAGGCTCGTGGCAGCATCTGTGGGAAGCCCCTCCAGAGCAGGTTTGCTGGCAGGGCTTAGGACCCACAATGGAGTTCATGAAGAACTGCAGCCCAAGGGAAGGATGCATGTGGGGACTGTCCCCAGAGGGAGAGAGCTCAAGGTGGAGCAAGGGAAACGCATGAGGAGTTCTCTCCCTGAGGAGGAACAGCAGAAACCATGTGTAATGACTGACCAGAGTTCCCATTCCCCATCTCTCTGTGCCACTGTGGGGGAAGAGGTAGAGAAAATCAAGAGTGAAGTTAAGCCCAGGAAGAAGGGAGAGGGGTGGAGGGGTGAAGCTGTTTTAAGATTTAGCTTTTATATCTCATTAGACAACTCTGATTTGATTGGCAATAAATTAAACTAATTTCCCGAAGCCAAGTCTGTTTTGCCCATGCCAATAATTGGTGAGTGATCTCTTCCTCCCCTTATCTCGACCCAGGAACTTTTCCTTGTGTTTCCTCTGCCCTGCCTGGTTGAGAAGTGGGAGTTTGATGAGCCCCTGGTGTCCAGTCCAGATCAGCCTCGCCGCCAGAGCAGCACAAACAGCGCGGCACCGCTACAGAGACAGAAACAACCCCCGGGTCACAGAACCACAGTGCCATCTATTGTCGTTATTTTCTTTTACAAAGAGCATTGAAATAAGAACCCTAAGTGGGTTTTAATAGTTTTTATTTTCCCTGTCTTAAAACCAAAATAAATTTATTCCTCCAACTGATCTTACAGCATACAAGCTCTTGTTTGCAATGGCAACGCATATCAAAGTAATCAGCTGTTAATAAGTGATCCCTTCAAAACCTTGTTCTGATCTTAAGATTTCATTGACTTTATAATGTGTAGAAAAAAGCATACAAAGCTGTATTTTTCAGAAGCTCTCAGACATAGGGAATCAGATTGCTTTAGCTGCAAATACGTGACATATCACATATGGAGGTATGGTGAAATGTACCAGATAAGATCCCTGAACTGCAAATCCGCTTACTTTTACCTCAACACTACTAGACCTCTGTATGTAGGTTCTAGTGCATCATAATTCTTTATGTTCTTTGGGAAACTCCATGCCAGCTTTACCTGTTTCTACATAATTTGCACTGATCATTGAAAGAGAATACATTTAGTTTATCAATATGGCACTTCAAGACATAAAAGCAAAGATGTTTGGAAAAGAAGACACTAAGTTCCATCTACAGATATATTCTCTGAAAGGAGTCAGCATTGCATATGCATCAACACAGTCCCTTATGAAAGGCGCAAAAAACCCCAGAAGTTAAGACAGTTTCCTTTCATTATCATCAGTTGTCACCATGAAGGCAGGACATCTGCTCTTCCATAAATATTTCTGCAAGTGCATTTGCAATTGGCGTAAAAAAATCTCAAAGAGTTTATTTGCAAATTCTTAGGTCAAAATTCACTGACAGTACAAATATTAGCATTTTGTGAGCTCGCTTTTATTCTCCCTGTTACACAGTAAGTGTTCTGTAGCAGTAGAAGAGATTGAGAGTCTCAGAATCATTAAACACTTCTTCACAGTTCTCAGGAACCCAGTAGTAAAAATTATATTCCTGCAACCACACAACTGCCGCAGGAAATGGAAGCAAAGAAATCATAGTTAAAATTATGGTTGCTGAGTTTCCAAGGAAATTTACAACATGCTTTTTCTGTAAAGTCTCTGCTGCTGAATAAACTGAAATGACAAAGATGATCCATGTCTCTTTGCAGGAAAAGCAAAAAATGTGCAAGTTGAAAAACTTATTTTTTCATGGAGTCATTTAGTCTGGGAACTGCTGGTGACTCCTAGTTAAATGTCCAGGCCTAAGCCAGTTGAGCCACCTCCTAGAGGCAACAGAGAAAAAGAAGCAGCCTAAAATTAGTATTTTAAGCAAGTGGAAAGAATTATCCTTTGGAAATGTCTGCTGAAGAAAATCCCAGTCTTCAAATCCCACAAGCATAAAATATCTCCATTGCCATCTAACAGCAGATGTAATGTGGCCACATAACTTTGCTTTTCATAACTAAATACTTGGGGCTTATGGGGCTAAGGCCAACCCAATTTATAGGTATAAGGAATATTTTTCCCACTGTAAGGGGAGTATTAACAGTCACATTGGGGATCCTTGAGGGAAACCAGCTTCTTTGCTGAATGGGTCTTTTGAGGAACAACCACCTGGCAGAAGGTAAAAAGATTGAACTGTGCCATCTTCTCATCTTACTCTGCCCAATAAGCTAGTGGCTGATGAAAGAGGAACATACTGTTACATGTTAACTGAGGTTTCACCTGAGGTTACATGTTAACTGAGGTTTCACTCAAAAGGAGTTTATAAAGGCACTTCCTGAGATGAAGTACAGCAGTTATGAGACCCTGAAGGACCCAAAGAGACAGATTATCCTAATACTCCTCTTTGATACTTCCCACAAGAAAAAAATGACAGCCATTTGGGAAGAAGCACACGGGACCTGAAAATTCATCCAAGGCAAGATACTTACTTCAGAAATTTTTTGAAAGAGATGGAACTATTCAGGGTCAAACAAAGGCAGAAAAATCTCAGGATTCAGAATCAGACTAGTCCAACAATTACTCCACCAAAACATTTGGAATTTCTGCCTGTAACTATGCATAAAATAAAGGATGAAGTTTCTATAGCAGCATAATCATCATGGCTGCACTCTGGAAGTCAACATTTTTGTTCTTCACATGAGAAGGGTAGAAATTCTTTTTCCCCTCTTCCTGTCTTGTAGACAGTGAACCCTTCAAGTGCGAAGGTTTGCTTCAACAGATTTTTCTATAGTGCTTTGCCCTGTGGACCTGGTCATTGTCAGTGATAAGCTCTTTACTTTTTTTCACTGAGCTGTATTATCAATAGTGACCTTTATTATCAATAGTCCCTTCCTTACTGCAACTTCAATTTTTTTTCCAGAATATCTTTCTAAACTGAAGTCTCTTCTTTTTCCAAAGATCCATTATCCTTCTCTCTTTATCTTTGTTACTGCAGGGAGTAATATAAACTGTTTTTTTCTCTCCCACATATCTCAGACTGCACTGCATCTCATCACCCAGGTCACTGATAAAGACACTAAACAGTCCTGTCCCTTGTATCGATCCCGGAGGGGTGTCACCCTGACAGCTGGACTATGGACTGCTGATCAATACTCCCTGAGCCCAGCAATGAAGCCAATTTTCCACCCACCTTATTATGCACTGATCAAGCTCATATTTCTCCAATCCTGTTAAAGGAGACAAGGAGACTATTAGAAGTTCCTTCAAAGCCATTGCTAACATATACAACGTCCACTGCTCCTGCTTTGTCTGTTGAAGCAAAATTCTTTTCAGAAGGTAATTAGACTGGCCAGGTGTGCTGTGCTCTCAGTAAATCCATCTTGGCTATTCCTACCCACCTTCTTGCTCTTTGTATACCTGGAAATGGCTCCTAGGAGGATCTGTCCCATTACTTTCCTGGCAGTGGTGGTAAGGCTGACCTGCCCTTATTTTTCTTTTAGACACTAATTATAACTAAATAATCCCTGTATCAGTGACTGAAAACATGTTGCCTTCAAGGTTTATTACTTTTTAAAATTTTCAGAAGACTTACCTTTCCTTAAAATTCAAATCAACCAAGTTTTTTGCCAATTGTCTTTGGGCAATATAAGCATCTACTTTTACTCTTTCATCTTAAATTATGTTTGAAATCTTCTGACCCTTTCATTGCCTACACTTCCTCTAAGAGTCTTATATATAATTGAAAAAAATATTCTTTCTGCTGGGGATCATGCTGGTTGTTCCAAAACTCATGTAGGCATGTTACCATACTCACCTTTGGCAGCAATAAATTACTGCCTTTTCCTCAGCTTTTCTAAAAGCCATGCTCTTTAAAGTAATCTTTTGTTGTAATTTTGCATGTGTCTTACCTCGTTATAGAAAACAGATTTAAATAATCCTCACAGGAAGAATTTATGATACACATGAAAGTTCCTTCTGCTATTTCAATCCTAATTTTGATAAATGACTTCAATTCTGTGGCCTGAACTGTCCACCAAGACCAAGAAAGAAATTCTACTATACTTTTATTACTTCAAGGCTCATGTAGGGATCAAGGTATGCCAGCTGGTGTTGCTGATCTTAACTTATTCCATAAGACCTAAGGAAAAGCCTGTCTCTCTTGGAAAGACAACCACAAGTCTAAACAAATGGCATTTATGCCTCCAGCTCTCCTTGCATCTCCCATTACTAAGACAAGCCCTAATGTTCTACTGTATTATTTATTAACTTAAATTGAATTTAAATTTGTCCTTTGGCATTTGCTAAATCAGACCTTTACTATTACATTTCTCTCAGCCAATATTTTTCCTTAGCTGCAATTATACATCAAAGTTTACTTGAATATCTGAATTCAAAATACCAGCCTCAAGGGCTCAGTAAATACATGAGAAATTTAAAACTGTATGTGGAAAAATTTCTCAAGCAAGCAGACTCTTCATAGGTTCAAAATAATCTGTACTAGAAAGAAATAGAAAAAAAAAAGACATAATACAAATATGTGCAATTAATTTAGTATGAAAAAACAAGATTTCTTTATTTTTAATTATAACACATTAAGAGGAAAATACTTCCTGCCAGAATTACCAGAAGCATATTCCTCACTGGATTTAATATCAGTTGTAATGTGCTTAATTTTCCATTTTTCTGAAGTGATAAGAAAATATTACTAATATTTCTTACATTCCTGTAATAAAAGAAGCATGATTGGCTATTTTTTCCCTTGGAAAAGTTGTAAGTGCTTTAACTGCTCCAGGGACAAAGAATTTTTCAAAAACACATTACTTCTTCTATTTCCTTATCACAAATGACTTGTTTCTGCAACTGCAAATCTTCTGTGTATACATTTTCCGCAGCCTCTCTGCAAAGAGGATTTATGAACGTGCTCAGCCTCGCAGCAGCTCAGAGCTATTTGAGGCCATTCCTGACCCCCAGTGCAGTGCTGCAGGAGCACCAATCCGAGATAAAGCCAAGTGAAAGAGGAGCCAGGGGAGCTATGTAACCAGGATTACAGTGCAAGCAAGACCAAAGGACAATGCTGTGTCCCTAAAAGACCTAGGGACTCAGATGACTCATTAATGAACAGAAAGGAAATAATGAAATCAAGAAATAGAACAAAGCAGAAAAAAAGCCCTCAGTGCACACAGATAAAGAAAGTGAGGGTGTGTAAGAAAGGAAGAAAAGAAAAGAAACTCAGATCTAACTTCAATCTAGGAATAAAAGGTAAGGTAGATAGATGGATGTAGAAGGAAGGGGAAATAATAAAGATAATCAATAACAATGCAGTTGTGCAGAAAATTTTCCGTTTCCCTGTGTAAACTTTCTGCCTTGAAAAGCTAAAGACTCGAAACAGGTTGTGTGAATATAGCCAGCATGAAATAAACTGAGGGATGATACTGTTGCCAGCATATATGTTTCTTGAAAACGACTGATAGCATGGCATAAAACAAATTAAGATAATTTAGATAAATATCACATCAGAATTCTAAAAGACTTGATTATAATCAATTGCTATAAAGAACACTAGAGAAGTTCTTCACAGAAAAGAATAGCATACAAATAATCTCTTGGCAAAGTCAACAGCGAAGTGTGAATTCAGAGCTCTGAATAGCCAAAGTGATGATGAGATCACACACAAAAAGTTGAGAAAAAAATGACTAAAAAGCAGGCAGGAGGAAGATAATAACCACCACTCTTAATTCAGACTGCCACAAAAAGTATTAGAACATTAGAAAAGTGTGTATCCAGATGCATGGCTGAGGAAAGGACAGTATTTACTGCAAAGAAAATGGGAAAGGAATTTGATGCCATATGCTTAAGACATACAGGTTGTTTGGCTACAGTGTGGAAGTCTCTTGCTGGAAGCTTTACAGAAAATGTGTTTGAAAGTTTCCCCAAGTACAGAAAAGATGGTGAAAAGGCAAAAACTTTTCTGACAGAATGCAAAGACTTTCTTACTGATCATAAGAGAAATTCTAGGTAGACGATGTGAAATCATATCTCACCACTGGATGAGATCAGTGGTAAGATTGTAAAAAGCACTGTCTGTGTAGGGGGAACATAGAGGAAGTCATAGAGAAAGAACAGTATGTGCCGTACTGGAATATAATAAAGTAATAATAAAGCACGAGTACATAAGCCAAAAGATTTTCCAAAGTGAGTGTCTGTCATTCTTTTCTTTTAATGTCCTCATTTCTACTGGTTGCCCTGCTGTACCATATGAGAAGCCTTTTAATGACAAAGGAAAGGAAGCCTGTTTCACATCTGGTATTTTTTAGAGAATCTGAAATGATAGGCAGAATGCAAACAAAATGAATTCACATGTGAGAACTGCAGATGCCGTCTGAAAGGATACAGAAATGGAATTAAGGTTAAACAAATATGCATAAACAAAGATACTAGAAAGATCTATACCACAGCATAGAAGAGACTGCACCAGCTTGGCTCCCTCTGCCTTAACACTGCTCTTAAAACTACCCTGGTGTGTCAGCTCTGTGCCATGAAAACAGCTCTCTGAAGGGCTGAGACACAGCCCTCACATAATTTACCTATGCATTTATGTTCAGTCATTTTTGACTGAAAAGACATTAAAATAATGCATGCATCCTGACATGGAGGTCTGGGGAAGCCAGGCAAACTCATCAGCAGGCTCTCAGGTGAATCCTTCTGAATATATCACTCTCAAACAGGAATAAATAGGGCAGAGGTTATCTCATGGACTTGGATAGGAAGAGCACAAACACATCAAAATCTGCCTGAGTATTACTGCCTGAGTTAGGCAGATTTCATACTGACTATAGATAAAAAGATAAAAACAATTGCAGATACCAGGGAAAATGAGATGTGTGTAACAACAGCTGTCTGTATATATAAGAGAAAAACCAGACTGGCTACAGTTCAGTTCAAATAACTAACTGGGCATTATCTTGCTAGTGAGAGACATTTAGGGAGCTACAAAATGCACACATAAGAGATGGAAGGAACAACCTGAAGAGTATTTGAGTAGTGAAGAAACATAATTTAATTTGATTGATGGCAACTTAAATACAGCTTGAAAAAGAAAAGCTGAATCAAGGAGGTTTAAACAGCTCAGAGACAGACTATCTGTACCAACTACATCCAAGTACAGAGGCAGGATAGGAAAGCTGCTCTGGAAGACAGGATGCAAGGCCCAGGTCTGGGGTCCAGCAGCTGTGGTTCACATGGATCTGCTGGCAAAGAAGAGAACGTAATGAGGAGACAAAATTGTCAGTACTGTGCATTGCTAGAATTAGGGATCGAAAATAAAAAAGGAATTGGAAAAGTCAAGACTGCAAAATGTTTATAGGCAAAAATAGTTACTGCCAATGTAGTACATGGTACAAGACTAAAAAGTAGGAGGGAACTTTGCTGAGGACATTTTTTGACAACTGATAGGCATGTTTAACTGCAAATTGCTAAATAAAGAAATAAACAATAAAAGCCCAGCACAAAGTGGGATAATTTGGGTCATGAATAAGATGGAAGCACTGCCAAGTATCTTTGTTAGTTTGTGATCTTGCAGGTGAGGTGTAAAATACCTACACTAGAATTTGGATTCATTATAAAATCAGCAGTTTGTCTGGTGGCCCCTGCTATAAAGAGCTCTGAAATCCTGAGGGGAAAAGTAAAACATTTAGAACACAACGATGCAGTGGTCACAGCTCAGGCCACTTCAGCAACATTTTTCCCCCTTGAAGCAGCCAAGGGACCATGACACAAACAGAAACACTATTCGAATAGTTCACTATTATGGACTCTCTGGTGGGTTTCTTGAGTCAGTGGGTTGTGAGCCGATGGTCACGATCTCCCCGTCAGAATTATCTTCTACCCAATTAGAGCTGATTTCAGCACTGTTAATGAGTTTTCTTCCTTGTCCTAGGAGTTCTGCCAAATGTCCTTGTGCCATGAATGCCGCACTCTTTGTGCCCTCTATCAGCACCACAACGCCGTCCCCAGGCTTTGCCACCTCCCCCTGACCTGAGACCACTGAGACATGTCACGGCATAAAATTTAACATGGCAATTCAACCAACACGTAATCCCTCTTTCTAGCACCTGGTCATCAATTAGAGCTTGTTCACCGCTGTCTCACGGATTAAATCTCCTTTAGGAGTGAAGCACTGATTTAGAAGAATTAAAGACTTCAGTTAAAATAAATATTGCTGAGATAATGTAGCTAGGACTTCCCTTTTTGTTAACAGAAGCCAGACTGAAGGAACTGATAAATCATGGAAGGAACTGATAAATCATGGAGCCTNAATATACCCCATGAATACAATACAATCATAAATCAAACAGTCCTGGAAAACAGGATTCAGCTGTCAAAGGTTAAAAAGTCAAAGTGAGGAAGACCCATCTTACTTCATCATTTTGGGACCCTACCACCGACCCATTTTAAAGAACAAACTACGCATGCTTAATGGTTTTTTGGGCTAATTACCATACAAAGCTGGGAATGGGATGTACCAGAGTTATGAAGATGCATTTGTGTTTTGGGTATTCAATACTCCTGTACATAAAAGACCCTGTGATCATCTGTAAATTGTGGTGTGTATTTGGGAGTGATCCCGCATGCTGCCTGGCATCGTAATAAACATACACTTTCTAACTTTAAACTGTTAGAGAGTCTTTGCCCGTCATAGTTG
>VWZU01000426.1:760073-847878 GCA_013397095.1 Sterrhoptilus dennistouni
GGCCCCCAGGGCTCCTTCTTGCCCGGGGGTGTGCCCTGTTAGGAGCGCGCAGGTGTGAGGGGTGGAACGTCTTCGTTTTGGCGTTGTTTTTACCTGGTCCGGTGTTGCCTGGGTTGCCCTCGGGGTTTTCTTGTGTGCCGGTGACAGGACCCGATGGAATGGCCTGAAGTTGTGTCAGGGGAGGTTCAGGTTGGATCTCAGGAAAAGGTTCTTCACCCAGAGGGTGGCTGGGCACTGAACAGGCTCCCCAGGGCAGTGGTCACAGCACCAGCCTGGCAGAGCTCAAGGAGCGTTTCCACAATGCTCCCAGGCACACGGTGTGACTCTGGGGAATAGTTCTGTGCAGGGCCAGGAGTTGGACTTGTTGATTCTTGGGCGTCCCTTCCGACTCAGAATATTCTATGTTTCTGTGACCCTGCAGTCTGTTCACCTTTTATCTGCCTGCTTGGCCTTACTGCCCCTGTACAAGTGACAGTGTCCACTTTTGTGCCAGCCTTCCAGAGCTTCCTTAGCACACTTGTGCTACCAGCTGTTCTAAAACTCCCATGGCTCTCTTTCGCTTGTATTTTTCTTCTTGCCGTGGAAATAAGCCTTCTGCTCCTCCGTTCCTGCTGTCCCACAGACTGTTAGTGTGGTAATTAACTTCCACCAAAGATGAGAATAAGGCTCAGCATTGTGGTGGTTATTGGCTGGATACTGTCACACACAAGAGAAGGAAAGGTGGGACAGGTTTTTCTCATGCATGGTAATTGTGGAGGTGACAGCCTGGCACAAGGAGCTCCAGGCTAACCACAGCACCTGGGAATGCTTGTCTGGTAGCCAAGGAGCAAGCCACAGTCAGTGCTGAGGGAAAGGTCGTTGGAGATGTGGGTCTGGAGGAAAGCAGGTAGGCTTTGCCCATTCTTCTCACAAGAGTTCAGCCTCCCCTGTCCCTTTTTTTGTGGGGATACAGAAAATTAATGACAGATTAAAAAGTGTGTTCAAGAAATTCTTCTGAGAAACAATAACATTAAGCAAAGATACTACAGGTTGTATTCAACTCTTCTGTTCTCAAAAATTCTAAGACCAGGATTGTTTTATTTTCAAATTTAACTTTCTCTGTGGTTTTTGTTGTTTGTTTGTTTGGTTTTTTTTCTTTTCCCAGTTAAAATCATGGCACTGAAACAGGTTTCCAGCAACAAATGCTTTGAGGGTTTCCAGAAGGTGTTTGAACATGACAGGTAAACACCACTAAAGATGTTTAGCTTGGGGCAGTGAATCCACTGCTGTCAGTGCTTTCAGTCTGCAGGAGAAAGAGCATGCTCTCACCAATATCTATATTTCAGTCAGGGGTAATGTCTGCTGCTACTTTGGCTGTGCTCTTGAATTTCTGTGTTAATGTTTAACATAATTTGGTATACTTAGTGCTGCAGAGTTGAGGTGGGAAGCTAGTATTTTTACCTTTACTTCATTACTTTGGGCTGTCCTGTTTGCAGCACAGAGAACCACTGTGGATGCAAAGTTCCACTCACTCCTGGATATCTTACTTCTGTGCACCCTGGAAAAGTGCTGTGACCAGTGACTCAGTGAATAGATTCTTGTTTGATGAAGGTGTACAAAAACCCAAGCTTTTTTTTTAAAAAAACTGATCCAAATAAAATAATCAGTTGTGCTTAGATAAGTGTTTATTGATAGTTTTAAGCTTTATATTGATTGAGCAACTAACTGCTCTGTAGACTTTGCAGATTGAAAACCTCCCTTTTTGGCACATGCCGTGTGTTTTATATTGTGCAAGTCATGTGCATGTGTTCTTCAGTAAAAATTTTTTTGCAATTTGATAGCCAGAGCTCAACCTAAATATTGCTGGGATTCAAAATTCGATTTTCAACCTGTTCTCAGTTAGCAGCGCTGTGAAAATGTGGCTCATTTGTAAGTCTCTGGGTAGGTATATTCATTACAAGGTTGAAGAGTTGGCTGTTGCCAAATCTAGAGTCTAAGGCTGAGTTTAAAAATTGATTTTTCCTTCCTTTAACTTAGTTGTTACAATTCACTGACCAGATCTCCCTTTGAATGAAATGCACTGATCCACTGGTTCCTTTTTTTAATGTTAGTGACCTTGTTAATTAAGTAGTGGTGATAACCAGAAGTATTTTATTAATACAGTGCGGAGCTAAAATGCAAAATGAAATTTGGAATCTACTTGCCTCCAAAAGCAGAAACTGGGAAGTGTCCTGTGCTGTATTGGCTCTCGGGTAAGTATCATGTATTTAGTTTCTTAAAAAATATAGTCTTAAACATTTTTAAACTACTGCACTACAGTTACTGAAAACTTGATATGGAGGTACTGCAGTGGCAGCTCTTGGATTCTACAGAAACTCCTTTTCTGGAAGGCACACTTGGTTTGAGAGTACCATGATATATCAGGATGCAGCTTGGGGAGCAGCCTACCAGATCGTGTTCTAAAATGCTCAGTGTTCAAAGTGTTCTATGCTTTTGTTCTGGAATGTTCATACCTTTTGTTCCAAAATGTCTATGTAAAGGTTCTCCTGTAAGGCCTTCCCACTGGGACACCTTCTGCTTTCCTTTCTTTTTAAAAACTGCTTCAGCTAACAGAGTAGGGATGTGAAAAGAGCCCATGGAAGTCAGCACATTTGTCCTGTGGACTCTACCTTATTCCAGGTACAACTTTGCAGGAAGCAACTGGTGAACTTGAAAAGAGAGGTGCTGTCAGCTGCCTTAGCACAAGCATGTCTGGTGTGAAATAAATCTGTGGGATCAGAAGGGCCCAGGGCTGAAGAGGCTTACGCAGCAGGAGTGAAATTGTCCCATCAAAAATTAATTTTTTTTAATTTTATTCAAAATAAAAAGCAGAAACTCTGCTCTGTAATTCAGGGAGTTGCTTTAATGAGACTTGTGTTTAGAAAGTTGGAGGCCAGACTGTTAGTGTGGAGACTTGTGTTGCTTGTATATATTCATTTCACAAAATAGCTGATTTGTGTCATGACAGTGGACTGGGTAAAAATGTTTATATTTGAAGTTAGGAACATCAAAATTGTCTGAAGAGCTCTAAGCCATTCAACACATTTATTTTACTGAGTGTAAACTGTATTGTCTTGGGCAATATACCAGTCAAATTAGGTTACTGGCAACATGTCCTCAGAGAAAAGTAGAATGATTAACTCCTTTCAAATTGCATGGTGAAGAAAAATTGAAATACTAGTATGAAATGTAATTTATTTGTAATTGGACTTTATTTGGACCGGCTGCTGTACAAAAGGCATGTATTGCTGTAGGTTTTGGAGCCAAGGTGCTCACAGGCCCTTTATCCTGTCTAAAGTCTGTAGAATTTGTCAGACCACGTGTGTGGTTCTGTAATGCAAACAGCTGAGATGCCAGCACAAAGGAAAATATAGTTGCAGGATTAGAAGTTACCAGTGTCAGCCTTAGCAAATGCCTGTGTATAGTGGGTTTAAGTGCACAGCACTTGAAGGCACAATGCATTGCATGAGTAGTGCTTGAGGGGACACAGGGGGCACGTGGGTCTGGTTTGATCATGTGTTAGTGTGACTACACGGGACAGCGCAACTGCGTTTCTCTGGATTGTTAAGTATTGTTGAGCCTAATGAAAGCATTTGCCATGCTTATGGAGATAGGATTCCTTGTTTTTCAAAACCTTTTCTGTCAAAAAGAAACCAGTATGCTCTGAGCAACGGGTGACCAACAATATTTTTATTTCCCTAGGGCTGACCTGCACAGAACAGAATTTTATAACGAAAGCTGGGTTCCAGCAAGCGGCAGCTGAGCACGGCCTTATTGTAGTGGCCCCAGACACCAGCCCACGTAAGTTCAGCCAGAGACAGGGTAACAGTCATACACTGCAGTGCATCTCTGTCCTCAGAACGGGCTGCTGCACTGTGCTGAAAAGTGTGTTGCCTCCTCGAGTCAGAATTTGACCTCACTTCTGCGTCTTGCGTTGTTCACTAGATTACATTATGTGTGTTCTTAATAACGGGGCAGTGAGGGTTGACATTTGAAACTCTTATTGTTGTGGCACTAGAACTAGACCAAAGGGGCTCTGGAGTTCAGCACAGACGAGGAGAAGGAAGAAAAGTGAAACAAGAAATGTGTTATTAGAATTCTTGCTGACATTTTGTGTGCCTTGCTGACACCCTATAAAACCCACAGAACTGTGTTGCCACACAAAGATGCAATGCTTGCTCTTCATTGTATTCTGTCTTCTAAAGCAAATTAAATAAATGCCTTCAAAGGGTTACAATACTTGAAAAGCAAACTAGAAACCCTTCTCCCGTGTGGCTACAACAGACTACTGATGAATGGAATTTTTAAATGATGTATATTATTATATTATTTGTATATATTATTTTGTATAAACTCAGCCTTATTTGTATAAGGCTGAGCTTATGGTATGGGAAATCTGAAAAGGTGGATCTGCAGTTAGTGGAAATACTGAGGATTCAGTGCTTAATGTTTTGTATTTGTTGGATTCTGCCACAGTCTCATGAGTGCTGTAAACAAAGGTGTCAGCCTTCTAATATTTCCCAAGCTTTAGTGGGTTACATCTGACTACGGGCAATATGGGAAAGAAGCAATGCTCTTTCCAAAAAGTATTTTTTACATCTGAGTTTTGAAGTTGTGTCAGGTCAAAGAATGTAAATACATGTTTCTAATGAAGAAGAGGGACAGAAGAGCAAAACCTGTGAATAAATGAACTCCACACTTTGTTGTTGCTATTTTCTGCAGGCTAGAGATGGGCAACTAAACTTTGCATTATTCATATTGGGTAGTAGTACTGGAACTTGTTTTTTGGTGGTATCTGTGTAAATGGTCTCTATCAATGTGTAACTGCCTTTGCATAGGTCATTGCTTTGTCCATTTCCTTTAAGTCCCTCGTGGCAGCTTCTCTCTTGCCTTTTAGCCTAGTAAGGATTGCTCTACTATTTAAATGAGTTTTGGTATGAGCTTCATATTATACTCTTAAATTATAGCTCAGAGACCCCAGATGTTCTTAAGTCTGTTTGAGCTGTCTGGAGAAACAAGTGAAAAGCAATTCAAATATAATCATGAGCTGAGAGGTATTGAAAATGCTCACATATGCATTTTAATTGTGTAGTGCGTGAGAATTACCTTCTAGGAGCAAGGAGATGTATCTGAATGGGAAAAAGACTGTGTGAAATCATTTAGTACTTGTCATTACAGACCCTCTGTCAGGGCTTGGTAGATGTTACTTTTCCTGCTTTCAAGGGGTTTGTTTTCCCAGACAGGTGTACTGAGCAGTGTTATGCAGATTCCTTTTCAAATTTCTTTTTTTCGAGGCTTCCTGAAAGTTTTTTTTAGCATAGTGGGCATTATGCCAAGGACCTTCTGAGTTCTTGTCTATCTCCAAGGTACTGAAGATAGACTTTTTATATCCAGCACGTTGTTCAAGCACCCCAGTCCCTGTGATTACTGGACTGTTCCAGAATCACTCAGTGTTCAAGGGCATGTCGCCTGAGCAGAGTCAACTTTGATCTTTGTACAAATCCGATTTCACACTGTGGGAGGGTGGCAGCCCATCTCGGCACAAAAACTGAGGGAGTCTTCAGTTACACGTGGGTTTGCAGTGTAATCTGACAGTGGTAAAAGCCCATGTAATTTCAGATTGCAGAAATTAGGAAATAATGGCTTCTCTTTCTTCAAAATATTCCTATCAACTATACCTTGAAATATTACATTCTGTTCTGCAAACCAGGCTGGTAAATCACAGACTAATCAAAGGGAGGACTGGATGGGCTGTACTGACTTTCAAGAACACATCTGCAAATTTAGTTTGAAAGTGTAGCCTCTGAAAAGAGGATACAATCCTGCAGTTATTCAAAGAAGAAATTAAGTTTCATGGAAATTATAGGTGGGAGCAATGAAATGAATTGCAGAAGAGGTAGAGGTGTAGACTTGTGAAATTATAGGAACAGTGATGTATTCTTCTGGAGAATCTTAAAAGGGGAGAGGTAGTAGGCATTATTTAAAGCACATAAATTGGCTTGGACACACCATTTGGTGATACGTGGTTCTGTCATTCTGGAGAAAAGGAAATTTCCTTCTGTTTCTCCCACAGTTTGTTGTACTTGATAGGATGAGGTCTAATGACTGAAATAAGCTGGTAGCACCAATTAACAAGTGCCAGCTTTTTTATTAAGTTCCTGGGTAAATTGGGCAAAGCTTTAAAAAACTAATTTAGGAGACATGTATATGCTATATTTATTTAAGAAGAGGTATGACACTATTTAGAAATTGGATAGATCTGTAGGTATTATGTGTCATTTTGAACATGTTGAAATAATACTTTTAAACATTGTACTAATGAGTTAAAATCGGAATTGCCTTATAAGCGAAGGGGTAGAGATGTGATTGAGAAACTTGTGTCCCAAGTCTGATTGGTATGGCAGGTTCTCCAATTCTGAACAGGTAGTAAAAGGGAGATTTTTCACGCTAGGTGGCTGCAATATTGAAGGAGAAGATGAAAGCTGGGACTTTGGCACCGGTGCTGGTTTTTATGTGGATGCCACTGAAGATCCTTGGAAAACAAACTACAGGATGTATTCCTACGTAAAGGATGAGGTAACTTTGCTGCTGGGTTCTCCTGGTGCTGCTGGCTGATAAAGGGGAAATTCAGTCAGGAAATTCCCACATTTTGTGTTACAAGGTTATGGGAGAGTTCTATAGAGATACTTTGAGTTACTTGTTATCGGCTGAACTGTTTCCTTTTGATTTCACCTTCCCCTTCAAGTTGCTTTCAGGCCATGATCACAAAAGTCAGGCTAGAACCAGAGATGTGCCTTTGGTTTCAGTGGCATTAAAAGTTGGTTAGTTGTCTGCTTTTTTCTTAAACATACTCAAGTTGCTTTAGCATTTTTATTATGCTTTTGTTTCCTTTACAGCTGCCTAAACTAATAAATGCCAATTTTCCAACTGACCCTGAACGGATGTCTGTTTTTGGGCATTCCATGGGAGGTCATGGAGCTCTTATTCTTGCTCTGAAGAATCCTGGGAAGTACAAAGTAAGGTGAAGTATATCTTATATGAGGTATACCAATGCCTGTATAGATTTCTGTAGATGTGATGGAAGAAAACATAATACTGAGTTCTTTGAGGGCATTAAATGTATAAACAGTTTCATTTGCTGCAGTTCATTGTTACATAGTTTTGTGTTTTTTGCTGCTGTCTTTCTGAACAGTCTGTGTCAGCATTTGCTCCTATCTGCAACCCAATTCAGTGTCAGTGGGGGAAGAAAGCTCTTGGTGGATATCTGGGACCAGATGCAAGCAAATGGGAGGTATGTGTTGCAGCTGCAGTTCTTTAATGACAGATGAACGAGTTATCTGTAAATACATCACAGCAAGAGCCTGAGAAAAAAACTCTGGAGTGCCCATGAGCTGGTACTGTTGTTTTACTACACCCCTAAGCACAGGAAAGCATTGTTTGTTTCTGGCAGGAGTGATTTGCTGTTGCCTTATGGTGCTTATGAAAATGTAATGAGATATAGGTCTCTCATCAAATCAACTACATTCCTCTCAGTTTTATGAAGATGTAAAAGTCTGGGCTGAGAACAGTTATGAGCAGTGTATTTTTGTAGCAGCCTGAAGAGAGAGACTGCTGCAAACTGTTCAGGCTGATGAGCCTCATGACATCTTGCAGGGGGCAGCCTGTGGGAGGCCTCCAAGAGGAGCCTGTTGGATACCTGGAAATT
This sequence comes from Sterrhoptilus dennistouni, assembly GCA_013397095.1. Classification (NCBI taxonomy): domain Eukaryota; kingdom Metazoa; phylum Chordata; class Aves; order Passeriformes; family Zosteropidae; genus Sterrhoptilus; species Sterrhoptilus dennistouni. The sequence continues at coordinate 767,797 of VWZU01000426.1, forward strand.
GGTATCCTGCAGAACAGCATTAAACTAGACAAAGTTAGGTTTTAGCTCCAAGGCCTTAATTTTGAGCTTTAGTAGTTGTATATGAATAGCTAAGATACAAAAATGTTTGTCTGCATGGTTGCTGCCTTATTTGGGCAGCTCTTCAGTATTTTTAATCTCAAATTAAACATTGCATTTTATTTCTGTAATTAAGTTAGAAGGGGTCATTGTGACCAGGTACTCAGATTTCCTTGTAAATAAGCACAAGCTACAGTTCATTCCCTTGTAAATTGGATTAAAGTATGTCTTAGGAGAACTTCCAGGTCTGATTAAAACTTTACAGAGTTGGAGAGTGTTCTCTGCTTTTCTAATTGTTAATAGAGTAGTTTGTGTACTTAGAAACCACCAGTTAAATTTAAACAGACTTAAGGTAATGGATTTGCTGTGGAATGAAACAAAACAACAAAACCCCTGTTTTCTGTCCCCTTGTTTTGGAGCGTTTCTGCAAACCTTATCCATAGATCAACAGCAATCATCAGGAACAGACTTAGGTCTGCCTTTTGGCACAGATATACAACCTCTGATCTCTCTATTTTAGCTTAAAATTGCCATGTAAATATGTTCAGGATAATTTGATACGATGGCCAGAGTGCTGGGCTGAGCCCAAGCTCCCATTTCCATGGTAGTGTAATTTCTGGATCTGGTGGCATCCTGAAAGGATGATGGCTCTGATGCCTTGGTGTAGGACTTTGGATTTTGCTGTCCATTGGTGATTGATCTTCACAGCCTTAAACACTTTGCTGTCTTTTTAAAGGAGTTATTTATTTTGAGCATGTAATAAGCACAGGACCCCATGGGTAACATGCTTCCCATCACAATTTCATTTTGATTCATGTATGTTTAGAGTTTTTAGTTTTTGTTTCTCAGTCGAACCAAAATGCCTTCCCATGAGCATAATTGTATTACACTGGTCTTTTGACTTTTAGCTGCCAGAATAATTACACCAGGACACCAAGTTTCTTCAGCAGGATCTAGTTTCTGCACAAGGGTGTGAATTATATTGCAGTTCTTCCATTCTGTAGAAATTCAGCCCTGGGCTGGATGGGCTGTTTGGTCAAACTTGTACATTTGCCCTTTTTAAAGCAATGGGTATTACTTTTCAGTTGCCTGTTTTTATGTTCTTCCAAAGTGCAACTTGGTGTCCTTATCAACACTGCCCAGGACTCTCTCTGTACCATTCTTTTCCTGCAGTTGACAAACTGAAACCAGTTGAACAAATGTAACTGACTGTCATTTCTCTTTTATTTCTGCAGGCATATGATGCCACTCAGCTCGTGAAGTCCTACTCTGGCTCTCGCCTCGACATCTTGATTGACCAGGGCAAAGATGACCAGTTCCTGTCCGCGGGGCAGTTACTGCCTGATAACTTCATTGCTGCCTGCACCGAGCGGAAAATCCCAGTGGTCTTCAGACTGCAGCAGGCAAGTTGCTTCTGCAGTCCTTGGTGGTTGGATTCTTGTTTGTGATTTTGTTTCTATGCAGGGGGCAGTGGAGGGAGTGTCTGTAAGGGAGCAGGCATGCTCTCACTGTGGCTCTGTCCCTGGCCACCTGAGGAGGAGGGTGAGAAGTGAGACTTTCCTGTCGCGTGGGCCATCGCGGTGTGCATCACCGGCCTGATTCAGCCGCATTTCACCACTAGATGCCGTCGTGCTTCCAGCTTGGACAGGCTGATCCCGGCATGGGGATTCGGGCTGCCCGTGCTCGGCTGAAGACACAGTATTAATCATTTTTAATGAGTATCTCAGTCACTGTGCAGCCAGAGTGACAAATGGCCTTCTGCTGCATCCCCTATCTGTGCTGTCGGTTTCGTGTTTACCATAAAACTTTGTGATTTAGTTTGTTTGTGTCTGTGTAAATTAGGGAAGGGGTGGAACTGCTTAACATCATAGATTCATGTAAAGACCCAGGTGGAAGGATTGTTCTTGCCTGTAGCACAGTGACCCGGCATAAGACTGGCAACTTCCACCCAAACCCAGTGAGGAGCCCAGTTGTGGAGAGTGAAGGGCTGCCCCCTCTGGTTTACAATACACTTTGCACCTAAAGATAAGAGTTAGTGCTGATGAAGGGGTGTGGGCCAGAGGGTGGCATTTCACTCAGTGATGGAGCAGTAACTCAGACCTGGGATAGTCCCCATATCCCCCCGTGTTTTACCAGAACACTGCCCATGAGGGCAACTGTTCTCTCAGATTGCATCCCACTGCAGCTGACCCTTGCTGTTACCCATTTCTGGTTTACAGGCCCAGATCTGGGCAGGTTAAGGGACTTTCTGTTTGTTTAACTTCCTAGTGCTCATTTATACTTAGCCTGTTCTGTACCCTTTGCCATTTTTATATACATTCCAGGTATTTCTTAAAATGGATAAAACCAGGAGAGTCATCACATTTCCTTTAAGAGAGCTTAGCATGATTGCCTTATCATGAGCTGCATGTTCTCTGCTGATTTATCGTTATTCTTTTCTAGGGTTACGATCACAGCTATTTTTTCATTGCTTCATTTATTAATGACCACATCAAACACCATGCAAAATACCTCAATGCCTGAACCATTTGGATGCAAATGCTGATGAATCAAGATGAATCAAGAGATTGTGGTGAACTAAACGAAAATCATTTGCTGAAGTAATGTTTGTAAAATGGAGCTCTTCTGATTGTACTTCTAAGAAAAATAAAAGTCCCACTTAATTTAATGTGTGTGCTTTAGAGTAAGTATTGGGAATGTTTGTGCATGCTTGGAAAACTCTTGATGCCATGAAATTACATCTGCTGAATTTTGGGTCAAAATGTAAGCCAGTAGATGAGTAACTTTCAGACCATGAGTGTGGGTGTGGTTGTGGCACCTGCAGAGAGCTGCTAGTGCAACTGTGCAAAGACTGTGATTAACAACAGTGTGCCCATTCAGGTAATTAATTAGTGGGGTTTGCTTCGTCCTTTAATGGTGAAGGGAAGCGTTAGTGGCACAGCTAATCAAGCTACTTAATTAAGCTGAAGTGGTAGGAGTGTTTTTCCTTGGCCTGTGTAAGTCCCTTTCAAGGACCAAGTCTGGTGCAGAGTGCAGACAAAAGCCTGCTGTGCACAGTAGTTTACTGTCCTGTGCACTATCAACCAAATGGAGTTATTTCATGGATGATACTTATAGAAAAGACCTCTTTAAAAACCTGTGAAGGATGCTGTCTGTACTAAAAGATTTTTTCTCCACTTGCCTTTGATTCTTGGGAGTGTGAAAGACTTGTGTATCTTAGATTTGACAGGACTGAGAGGGGACTGCTAAACAGATCTGAAAAAAGCAATTGCTATCTAGATGATATAATATCTCATTGCTGAAATCAAGTATGCCTATTTTACAAAAGATGGCAGAATTTAGTCCTGACAGTTGAAGATCTAAAATAGCTCTTGGTGGTATAATTCTGCCAGCTACCTTGGACAAGAACACAGACTGTTCCAGTAAGCTGCAAGTCATCACTTGTAAGCTCAGCTTTCTCAAGGTTCAGCTGGACCTAAATCATTGCTCAAACCTTGACTTGCTCTTGCCAGAGGAAATACTCCAGTAGATGTAGGATGGATTTCCTTTTTTAAGCAGTGCTGAATGGTCTCCTGTGTCTCTGGCTCCTGCTAGATTCTAGATTACAGGGAGGCTGGTGCTGGTGACAGCCTTAAATTATGCATTGACTTTTATCAATCTTGCATCTATTTATTTATGAAGTAAGCTCTGAAGGCTGGGAAGATACAACTGTATGCAGTGCAAGGAAATTATTGCATAAAGATCCTCTGCTTCCAAAACCCATTATCAAATGTGAAAAAGTACAGCCCATAAAGTTACTGTTCACTAAGTTAAATACAGTCTATTAGAGAAATTAGAATCAAGGAGAATCTGTACTTGGACGACTTCAGAAACCTGCATGGGCAAGAGAAGGCTGGATGCTGTGAGCTGCTCCTTGTTTCTGGAGGCAGGGGCAGAGCAAAGCAGCTGAGCACAACCCTGGCACACTGGGTTACCCCCAGGGCTGAAGGCTTTACTGTGTTTACTGCTTGGATTCAGTGCTGTCAAGGAATCTTCAGGTTTTGTTTGCTGAAGCAGAAGGCTGCAGAGCAATCTCTGCATTTCAGGAGGAGAAAAGGCTGCCCTATAGAGAGAATTGTCAGCAGTAAAATGAACTACTCTCACACACCAATGTGAGCAGGAGCAAACTGAAGGAGGGATCTCCCTCCATCTCCTTGAGGCCAGCCCTGGCAGCAGAGGGCAGGTAACTCCCTGCCACTGACAGAATGGCAGGAGGCCACAACAGGAGCAGCAAAGCTGCAGGGAGAACGTTGCAAGCACCCAACAACTACCAGATAGATCTTATGCCTACTTCAGCTGCAAATTTCCTTTATTTGCACCACATCATCTTCCCCAAAACCCATCCTTTCCAGTGTTAAGCTCTCCAACTATACCATCCCTTTTACAAGAAATCATCAGTCAGAGAGATAGCCATTAAAGGGTTTCTGCAAATAATATAGTTTAATTGTAACTAACAGTAAAGATTTTCTATATACATTATGTTCACTGCAGAGGGTATTAGAGATTTGCCATGCATGTTTTATTGCACATATAAATATTGTACAAAGGATCATGAATATTCTCTTTTTAGCCATACAGGTTAAGACTGCATAAAAAAAGCTGTATTACAAAATACTTAGAGCTATTTATTTACAGCCAACTTCAAGCAAATACTGAAAGACACTATCAGGAGAAAAACAAAATTTTAATTATGAAAAACCAAGATTTGTCAAAATAATAATAATTACAAAGCTTCATGTTGCCATATATACATTGTAAAAAAATACTCAGGAAACCTGCATTTTATCCCTCAAGATGCAGAAATCAATATTCCTATTTTTATACTTGATCCTTGAATGCTTTTAAAATTTGATAAACTCTGACTTGAAAACTTATTTTCTTTACATTGCTCGTGCTTTTTGACAAAACAGATATTTGTGCAGCTCTGTAAAATATTAAAATACATTTTCATTTAGTGTTAAAGTGCACAGTACATTTTATAGGAAACAATATGCTAGCTGCCGATCAAATTACAATTTCAGGCAATGTTCCCTCTATAAAATGAATGTTTTTGCTTTGGTTGAAGTAACTGGATATTCCATGCATACTGCCTGTCTCATTGTCTGCGAGCCCACTTTCCTCCTCCTCCCACGCTGCTGTCACTGCCTCCCAGCCCCTTGGCAAGGTGTGCTGCTGAGGTTCAGACATGAACATGGGTGGGTGGAAATGCAGCCCTGTGAACGTGTCTGCAGCTGCCTCGGGAGGGGGTAGTGACAAGTATGCATCACTCTGCCCAAAAGCCTTCATACAACAGTTCTCTCCACATCTTCTTGCTTAAATATTTAGCCCTCCCACCCCCTTGCCTCTTTTTTTTGCCACTCTACATTTCAAACTCCCTGTTTGTGTGGCCCCAGCCAGCTTCCCTTTTCACCACGTGCAGCTGCCCCATCCTGCTTGCCCAAATCCCATCACTGGCTTCTTGTGTGAATGAAAATGGGATGTTCCAGAGAGCAGAAGAAACACTGTGCTGGAACTTTTTGATGTCTTAATAATAAATTATGCTTTTAAAAATGTCTTTGAAAAATGTAAAGTGGTGATAAGGAGAAGAACTTTTATATCCTATTGCTGACATGGAAGGAGAGGTCTGATGCTGCAAATGTGCACTACTGAACATTGTGCTTAATTCTGTGGATACTTTTAAAGAGAAGCACTGTACCCAGGCAGGTTGAATCTGGAAGATTGGGTTTTTGAGACTGCCTTTGGCAATTTCAATCATTTTGCCTCCTCTTGAAGAAATCACTGAAGAGAAGTTAATTTTTTGGCTACCTGGTGAATCTTATTAATGTTCTTGTGCTATTTTTTGCTATTTGTTCTGTAGTGCTGTAATCTTTAAAAGAAATCAAGTTACAGTGCAAAATTACATTTCAAGACACATGATCCTAATGCACATAATTCATTTTGTTGTGGCAAAAGTTAAATGTCTTGTGCATAGTAAAATAAGCAATCAAAAATATTTGTTCACATTTATTTTTCAAGTTTACATATTTCCTTTTGTTTTTTGTTTTTTTTTTAAACATCTATATACAAATAAAATGGGTGTGCTCTCACTTTCAGCCAATTTAGTCTAGTGAGGGAAGAGGTGTTACTGGAATGTAGGAAACTCAATGGAATGCAGACAATTTTTAACCAATGTTCCACAGATCCAAGAAATAAAGAATGCCATTCCAGCTAGCTGTTCTTTTAATAGAAGCACCTATTTTGTTTGCTTTTTATCTTACATATTAGAAAATACAATTTACGGAGATCTAGAGCTACTGCACACCAAGTAGAATAAAAAATAACTAAGTATTTATATTAAAATAAAGTGTTTAACCACAAAAAAAGCAGTAATAAAATACAGTTTCCTAATTTACATTTTGCATCCAAAGGATGAATAACAACTCACTAATAAATAATATTTATATAAATATTTTATGTCTGGATATTTTTAAAAGGCAATAGCCTGAAGCAACTGCAGAAAAACCTAAGGTGGTAGCAGTCTGATTTACTCTCCCTTCTCCCTCCCCCCAGGTGATTACAGTGATTCTTACTTTAGTAATACAAAGGTATCTTGCTGCAAGACAGCTGTGTACTCCACACGATTTTAAGTGGCAGAGAGGTGGTTGTTTTAGTAAGTACTGTACAAAGTGAGCTATAAAAGCAGTGAAGCGCCAACTTCCCCTAGAAAATGTTTCTGTTCGGTTTCTGCTTTGTAGTTTGACACATGTACAGTCTCAAACGTGGGTTTAAAATCATAAGAATACTCTTGGAGTACTGAAGTTGTTTTCAATGCAGTTTGAAAAAATGGGCAGTTTTTTGATTGTTTCATGGCACAGTGTAGCTGGTAACAGCAGAGAGAGTAGTTTCATGTGAATAAAGCTTGTTTCACTGTGGTAACATCTAGCAATGCTTGAACTGTTATGCTCACTTTTACCAAGCCCTTTTCTTCTAGGATGTGATGTGGTAGGCAGAGCTTCTCCTAGAAAAAGACAAAAAAAGGAGTAAAAATTAGAATATTCAATACTCGCTGCAGAACCTCACTTCACACGATCACATTTGGAACACAAAGCTCAGCAAGCAGGAATCGTTTCCTATTTTTAATTAAAAAGAACTTCCTGTGATTTTGACAGAAAGTCTTTGATTTTGCTCCCACTACACCTAAGAGTTAGTGAGAGATCTATTAATATTCTGGGCCCCAGAAACCAAGTTGTTCTGCAGTCATTACAGCATGTAAACAGCTAAGAGTGAGGGCCAGCAAGCACACACCAAACTTTCACCTACAAAGCAGGATAACACGGCATTTGCCCTGTTATGACATATGTGTGAGATGGGGGATGGAAAGCTGACTTTTTTTTAAAAAGGCAAACCAAAAAACCCCATTCTCCCACTAAGCTCTAGCCAGGTCCCAGGATATGCACCTTGAAAACTACACACTAGCACATACAGCGAGGTGTGTGCAATGTTGTGCATTCAATGGGCAAACTGTTTTGTTCTGAGTATTTGCACCTTATTTGAAACACCCAGGAATCAACTTTATTCACCATAAGGACACAGCAGTCATGGCCAGGATGGAACACACTGGCTGTCCACAGAGGCTGTTACAGCAGAAGACAGTCAAGCAGTAAATACTGTATCTCCTACAGGGAGAGGAAGACACCCACCCATGAAATAATTAGAGAAAGCCTTAGAGGGGCAGCCTTGTGTCACGACTGGCCCTCTCTTAAAAAAGTTTTTCTCCATGTAACTGGGTATTTGTGTTAAGAAATCAATGAAAGTGGGCAGCGGGTCTATAATAAATAAATGGAAAAGCCAGACTACATCACATAAACCATAGTTACAACTGTGAGACTCACTGCCACAACATGGAAGCCAAAAGTGTAAATGGGATGACAAAAATATACAGGTAAGAGAAAAATCCAAACAATGCTGTTAAACACAAACACATGGAAACAGTGTCTGGCTCATGAAGCCCCTAAGCTGTTAAGTCATTGCTTTAGGCATGAAAAAGGCAACACCTGTGTGATCTAACCCGTTCCTTCCCTATGCATCCATACATGACCATCAGCAGACCTGGAATACTGATTTTTTTGGAGAGGGTGGTTTTGATATTTTCACTATTGATTATCTTGGTTATTCAATAAACTTTCAGCTTTTAAAACTACTGATGCATTTGAGATTGTTTTAATTAACTGCCTGTCTTCTATTGAATATTCCTCTTGCATCTGTAATGCTAACTAAGGGTTCCTTATTTTATCTTAATGCAATTCATGGTCCTTTTCCATACTTCCTCATATTGATTACTTCTTCAATTTAAACCTCACTGATCTCTTCAACCTCTCTTCTCATGACACATTTTTTCAGTTCTAGTCCCTTCCTTGACTCCTGTGGACCCTTACAACTCAATATAACAGAACTGGTACACACAAAAACAATTTGTTCAGTCTTTATTACATTACACACCTATGTTTAATTGTTTTTATCTCCTTCCACTCTTGTCCAGTCCTTGCTCATGAAACCTCCTCTAGTGGGCCACAGCTCCAGAAAAGTATCAGTCCTAAACAGCTGTTCCACTACTTCTGATGTTCATGACTTTCTTTTGTTAATGAATATTTTCCTTATGAATAACCAACATTTAGCCTGTTTAAATTTCCTGTGAATTTCCTCACACCCCACTCCAGCTTCAATGAAAGGAAAAACTGCAAAATGTACCTGATAATTACTAAACCTGAAGATAAGAGCCAAACTTCATTCACAATCACAGCATCTGATACTGGTAACTGTAATTTATCTGTATTTTGTTTGCATTTTATATTTTACTACTGAAGCTTTTTTAGTATTTATTATGTTTTAAAGCTTTTTTAAAGACCCAGAAACAACTTCAAACAGATTAATTTTCAAGGAGCTTGACTGAGAAGGTCAGCAGGAGATTGACAACACTCATTTCCCCTTCATTTCCTCTTCATGAAAGATAGCATATATAGTAATATTCTTACTAATGCTGAGTTACTACTTCTACTGAGTTTATTGATTCTGATTCACATTGACCAAACTATTCTGGCAACTGTCTCCTGTTCCTGTTGGCCATTCTGCCCCCTCTCTGCTGCAACCACTCGTCCAGTCAGGCCAAGGAACTACCCTCATCCTGTAGCCATTCCAGGTCATCAGCCACATTTCCATTCCAAACCTACCTACCATAAACCGATCATTTAAGTTAAGATGCTGAGTTCTGCAGTTCATTATTGTTGGTTCTTCTGACTGAAATATTGACCTGCAAGCTTTCAGAGATGGTTTCCCCATAACTTTTATTCCTCTAAAAAAAAAAAAAAAAAAGTGTCTTTTCCAGAAAATCATATAGTTTAGGATGCAAACTCCTAAACTGATGCCAATTAGCACGGGAGTATACATAAGGTAGATACAGTGATATCAAATAAAAGGGGAAACCCACCCCCCAATATTCTTATACTTCAAAGGTGTGATTTTTACTAGACATTTTGCCAATCTACTGTCCTGGGATCCAGTTCATCTAAAAATCCACAATGCTCTATTTTTGATTTTTTTCTTTAAATAATTATATTAATCTTACTTGAGAATACAAATCAGACAACTGAAGTGAAATGTTATTCTTTCCACACTCTTCTACTTCTTTCCAGGGTCCTTGCACAGTAGGCTCCTGTTTCACAGATTTGGCGGCCCTTAGCATGGCAATATTTCATTATTCTTCCATGCTAGACAAAAGGTATTTAATAAGAAGGCCTGCTGAATTCAGTATCTGAAAACTAAGTAACTGGCACTACATGGCTGAAGGGTATGGACTGAACCCAAAAATCCAACTTTAAGAAAACCTATCTTGCTAGATATTTATGTTTGAAAAGATTCTACATTTTGCTATTGAAGTCAGATTTGCTAAACCACCACAGTCAAGGATGTTTACTTAAAAAAAATTTAAATTCCAAACCCACCATTTTTGTTGTTTGTTTGAGCACTCACTGAACTGTTCTGTCATGTCCTTGCTAGGATTTTTGCAGTTGTTTATAAGTACATTTGCACTAAAAGCATAAGGGAATGCATGCCCCATTTCCTATAAAAACCCCATCCAATATGTTTTCTTTCTGTTTTTAAAGGCAAGTGTTATCTAATTATTTTAAATACAACATAGTAATTTAGTCTGAAAGAAGCAACCTCTCTCCACCTGCTGTATTTACAAGATGCATATTCCAATCACAAAAGCTGTCCTAGAAGGTCTGTAAAAACACAGGACCACACAACTGTGTTGTAGGAGTGAAAAGTTTCCCACCACATAACTTTTTTATGCATCATTCTATGTTAGTGCTCAAAACATACACACTTGACAGCCTTCGCTCATGAAGCACGTGGAACTTGGCTAAAATTTTATAATTCTGCAGCTCAACACATGGCTACAATGAACTTTTCAAACTTGACAATGAGACTGATGCCATCTCCTAAAAAGACAAACTTCTCTTAACGTGTCACAAATCAGTTCTGATATGTAAGCCCTAAACACTGTCTTTAAAGCTTTGTAAATGACTTTCATCAACCCTGTGTCACATACTTTTCAAATCAGAGTTTTTGAGTCACATATTTACTTCTCAGACTAAGTAAAGTCAAATCTCACCAAGGATGGAATCCAAAGCACAAATGACAGCTTTCCATAACAGCAGTAACATCTCAGGTGTCTCCATCTTAAAGTTCAGCTGCTGTCTCTGCTATTCCATGCCCTGCCTCATTCCCTCACCAGATAGAACTGCTCTCTGGAAACCAGTGACAGCAGAGCTGTGAAGCTGCATGCCAGAGATTTCAAAGCTTACCTTAAATCCTAGCATTTTGAAGCCAATGCCTGACCAACCAAGAGGAGAACTTGCCCCTGACTCTGAGGGGACTCAATTTCACCCACTTCTCCCCACATTTAATACAATTTCTGTCCCAATTACAATAGTTTCAAATGCATAACACTTCTGTATAGAAGTATGAATTCTCTCTCTAAAAACATCCCTGCTGAAACCATGACTGAACAAACCCCAAAAGAATAAATTGAAGAAATGGATACTAATTCTACAGACCAGCCTAAAACAATTGTGGTGGGAAGGGCTGTCACTCCTCTCATAGCAGCACCAATCTCTTTATTCTCTATCCATATTCAAAAATTAAGATCTAATATATTTTTACTGCCTTTTTTCTCTCTAAGAACACAAAGAAACTCAAATCACTTGTTGCAAGCAAACCACCTTCTACAGACACACAGCCATTTTGAACGGATAAAGATGTTTTCAAAATCATCATGAAGCAGAAGAACAAACTCCTCCTGAAGGGAAAAAAACATTAAAAAGTGCACAAAAAGGAAGCAGCAGCAGGAGGCTGAATCACAAAGCAGCACAAAGAGACAGTACCCCAGGTGTACCCACAAATGTACACATGTGCATGTGCTTGCCAAAGCAGGTTTCTAATCCTGGAACAAAATGTCTGATTTAGGATGGAAGAAAGCCAAAAATACACAATGACATTAAGCTCTCAAGAATACATAACACACTTCACATACATATCTATTTTCTTTGACATTGGATGTCTTCAAAGTCAAGACAACTGTTTGAATTAGCTTATGGCAGGGCAAGCAGCTTGGTAATTCAGATAGAGCAAGTATTTATAACAAAGACATTGCTGCTATAATATCAGATTGGTAAGTGGTAAAATGACCACATCATGGTAAGAGCAGGGCCCAACTCTCTGTATTTGTTAGTAAAAAGACAGAGAAATGGAATCCCATGATTTGGCAAGAGCCTTTCTCTTTCTTCCTTGTATTTGTAGAATATGAGATTTCAGCTCTATAGGGAAAAATATTTTTTAATAAATGAATACTGGAATGTGCAAATTCTCAAAGCACAAATTAAAAAACCTGAGTCCATGTAATGCCCACCATTTCATGTTCAAAGCCAACTATTTTGAAGTGGGAAATCAATAAAAGAAACTTCAGGACACTACACTTAAGCAAACTTATGTGCAATACTCTCAGCCTTTAGGTCAATACACTCATTCTTTTAGATCAAGGCCGATTTTCTTTCTAAAGAGTTGGAAAAGAAAGCTATAGCAAATATTTACTTTTTCATATATCTAAGGCAATTTAAAATTACATCCTTTAATACATTTTTTCTTTTCCACTATTACTCTTGATGTCTATATATGCCCAGATGCAACAAACTACCATTTCAAGTAGAAATGAAAAGAGATATAAAAAAGCACAGTAATTCAGAATATGCTGCAGCTGCAAAATTATGTATTTGGAGTCATAGCCAGTTGGACATCTAGATAGGTGTATCTTCTGAACACTCAACAAACTGTAAATATCGCAAAACTGTAATTGCTGATGATGGGCTTTGAATTCTTCAATACCTTATGATCTTGAGCCATAAAATTTAAAAGTAGACCACATATTTTATAAAATCCCTCACAGTTTTATTCTAACATGCTTAGAAAACAGTGATCTGAAACTTCAAGGAACAAAGATCTCTATTAAGACAAGACAAACATGAAACAGTAAGAGAAAACAGAATCTTAAAAGGGAAATACCAATTACACCATAAACTTACATATTAAATTCTGAGAAAGTGATGAGTGTTTTGTATCATCAAAGCAGAATAGGTCATTACCTTACAGTACTTTTCTACTGCTCTTTCTGCATAATACAGCTTGTGTTCTAGAAATGAAGGAAATGGCAAAGGTCCACAAAACCAGCTGTACCACTTTTTCTCAACCTGCATGTACAATTGGGTTTTTTGGTTGGAGTGTTTTGGTTTTGGTTGTTTTTTTGTTTGTTTGTTTTTGGTTTTGTTTTTTTTGTAACAGGAGAAAAAAAATTGTGAAAAACAATGACATGGCAACTCTTTGGTAACTTATTAATGTGTACTGAGTAGAAAACCGTATTGAATATTTGCTCAGATCTAATTCAGTCCCCATTCACATAAACTTCAACTTTCAGAACATTTATTAGAAGCACAATGGAATCTATACACAGCTTTCAGCTATAAAAACTTGTTAATATACAAGAAGCATTTGAAGGACTGTTACAGTGCATTACACTGCACTTGAAAATACTTCTTTTTTCTGGATCAAGGAAAAAGAAAGCCAAATCCTTACATCAAAATGCCACTTGTGATCCAGTGCAAACACAGTTTGCTTGCAAAAATATCCACTACAAGCTGTATTTATTATTTTATTACAGTATGGATGAGATGACCCCCGTAGGACATAAGAGTTATTAATATGATGGGCATAGTACAGATTGGAAATAAATTTATTAGGAAATCTCTGATGATCACTGCAATGGAAAAAAGATGAATGGGAAAAGAAACAGAGGAGCAAATATAATTAGTGTTATTAATGAATATAGGGGTGAAGTACAGTGCACTTTCTTCTTTTATTTTTTAAACTCAAGGCAATCAAGTTATTATGTGACTGGCTATGAGCAGTCAGTACCAATTATACCTAGCTGGATATCTTAATTTTGACATCTCCTGAAAGAGGAGGAACCATCAAAGGGTTGAACTGTTTGGTTCACAAGTACTAAAGCCACAGAACCGCAGCACAGAAACAGGACTCTGAATTTAGCAAAGAACCTACTGGAGTAGATTAATGATGTTTTAGTTTCCAGTTCCCCATTTAGTGTAAGAATTACTGACTTCAGAGATGGATATATTTTTCATATGTGCATTATGTTTGAAATATATTTTGAGAAACTTTATTATATTCAGACTTAGAAAATATAAGTAATTTTATTATATATAAGTAATATAAGTATTTTCACTATTTCTTTCCCTTTAAGAGTGATAGATATTTGGAAGAGTAATCAGTAACAACCCCCCAAAAATACCAAACTGGATAAGCTTCATGTATGGCAGCACAGCTGTGCTTGTCATGAACCAAGTATGTTTGGTGTTTTTCACCATCTGTTTCAAGACAGCTTCACTATCTTTACCAGAAACTGCACATAATGCTACAGTTTAAATGCCCAATATTGTTATAGCCGAGAACACACAGGAAATGGTCCCTAAGTAACTAAGTGATGACCCTGTTTGCATGGTAAGCATATACCAAGTTAGGACTTTGGACAAGTCTGAGAGTAAAGTGTCACTGGCACAGTGTAGCAGTTCAGTTTCTAGCCCAGTGTCTACTCTGATAAAGCATTCAAGACCACGGAAGACATGAACTTCCATTTCTGCATACTGAAAACACAAAGCACACTGATTACTCCTCTTACCACCCTCCAAAGTGTTGGATACAGTGGATAATCAGATGTGCTATTAGACAATGGACAGACGTGTATTATAGGATGGTAGCAAAACCTTTCTCCACATGATTTTCTAATTTGAAAAGATGTACTCATACATGTAGTTCAGCACTATATAAGGAGGGTACAACACAAAGCATGGACAGGAGACCTGTTTACCACTTACGGGAGCAATAGCAAAATCCCAGCCCTACAGAAGACATCACTTCTGTCTCAAATGCCAACACTGGATTTGGATTATAGAGAAACATTATTAATAGATTCTGAACTGATTCAAGCAAGATGTCTCTCAGTTTCATCAGAAAAGCAAAATAATTAGAACAAGACAACAAAACTCAAAACAAAGGTCTGCTCAAAGTGGAAGCTTAAATGTGAAGCCGTGACTGAGTAAACAAGTGTCTGCTGTTGGAATTGCTGAAATGAGGCACAGTTAGAAGACAAGCCTGTGTAGGATGAAGGCACAAGTCTATAGCTACATACCAAATAAAAAGCTTTGAAGCACTCACTGAACTCTCACCTGGTCACAGATGACATTCTTTGCAATCAAGTCGTTTTACGTATGCACTGGAAACTTCTACACATCAAACCCTTTAAAAATTTTGATTTATCCATCATCTGAAATTAATTCTTCCATTGTAAAATATGTATCTAATTTACATTGTATCTATGTATCTATCATTTACTACTTTTTATCTATATCTGCCTATATATATGTATCTATCTATATCTATATATTTAAGCCACAGAAACCAGGAATAGAACTGCATTTAAAAGTTTTTTAATAAAACTTTACAAGTATCTGTGAACATATTTATAGAGCAGCATTAAATAATAACCGTATGGCCAGGATAATCAGTAATATACAAATTTTTATCCTAGTTATACTCTAAAAGTCTATAGCTAATTTTGTTATATACTGTATGGAGAAAACTAATGGATGTATTTTCAATACACAAAACTGAGGTCCTTTGGTTAGCTAGCCTGAGACTGAGTTACAAATTTAGACAACAGCATTTAGGCCAATATTGCAAATCCAATATGGGTTTATACTCAAGGGTTTGTATTTTTCAATCAATTTTCATTTGTACATTTCATGTCAATTAGGAGAAAACCCAAAAATTGTATTATTTTAAGTCTCAGAGTAGATGAACAGAACACAGAACTGGAAAGGAAGTGGAGGTCATCAGCCCAGCAGTCTAACCATAGGCAGAGTTCTAATATACCAAAATAGCTCCTGGCTAATGTATGCCTAAGCTGCTCTCTAAAACCTAGGATGGAAAAGCTAGAGTCTTCCCAGAGGATTTGTTTCCCTAGCTACATAGTCTTTGGTTACACAAAGACTATGTACACAAAGACTATGTAAGACTCCATTGGTTACACAAACGAACAAACAAACAGTATCTGCATTTTCACAAGTGATAAAACAGAGAAGATGATGCGACTTGCTTGATGCCACACAAAAGAACGGCAGGTAAAGGAATCTAACAGCTTATTCCCAAACTGCCTCACTGTACTGCATGATTTTCATCCAGAAACATTCTAAAGTCCCTTGGATTCTATGGCTTACTCACACCTGCTGCTAATTTACAGTCACCTTTGGGGTCTATCGTAGCAAGTGTTTATAAGGACTTCAACACTATTCTGTGTAACAGAAGAAAAGGATTATTCTACCATAGCAAAACATAACTACTCCAGTATGGAATTTAATCAGAACAGTAGAGACGAACAATAATCTCTCAAGTCACAGTACTCTTGTTAATATGTAAGAATTTAAAAATCACAGTAAAAGATAGTTCTCTAAGTGCTCTTAACACACTACATGCAGAGATAATTGGCACCCACTCAGGAAATACTATCACCTGCTGGAAGTGCCACCTGAAGCTGCTTCAATATCTGCAGCATTCTTGGATTTTCACAAGTAAGAGGCTCAGCTCTATTTAGCTTGTGATACTCATCTAGCCTACACCCAAAAGTGGAACAAGAGGAGCTTCACTGCTTTAACACATTCAGTAAGTAGTCTAGGCAACATGAAAGAAAACCTATAAATAAAGAGGTACATAAGTTCTTAAACTACAGCTGGAGGGGATAGAAGACATGGAACTTGCCTTCAAGATGCTACACCTCTCTCCAACTTCAAGAGATTAATAAAGATATTACAAGGAAGGGAAGCAAGGGAAAGGGAGAAGCTTGTAAGGCAAAGGAAGGAAATTAAGTACCTGTAATTTGTCAGAGACAAAGCAGAAAGTTTGTGCGCACATGCGAACAGGTTATGCTGTTAGCAAATTCCAGTGATAAGTAATATACATCAAGACTATAAAAAGTATATGGAAAAGACAAAAGCCTATTAGATCCCAGGAGCGAAAAGCAGAAGTTGATTGTGGGGGTTTCTCCCCGAGGGCGAGCAGAGTGTCAACAGTCTTTCGAATGTGACGAATATCCGACTGCAGGATGTCATACGGAGAGCAGAGGTCAGCCTATCCCGAAGGGCAGCCATTAGAACAGAAAAAGAGTGCAAAAAATTAAAAATACAAAAATAGAAAGATATTGATAAATAAATTATCACAATATTCTAGCATAAACATGTAGGACTTGTTTCTTCCTAGTACTGCCTTAGTCACTAGACATCCCAGCCTTCTTTTCTCTCCTCTAAATACTGAAGCTATCATATAACATCAGAATGTTAAGACAGAAGAGCTCAGGCCTTCTAATCCTTCCAAAATTATGCCCAAGTTCACAAAGGTGAGGAAGCTCCTGTGATCCACTCATTCCAATGAGATCTGCACATCTTTGTCCACATGGACCTTATCCAAATGCTTAAATGGAACTAGCTGAAAAAACTAACTTATAAAATAGCAAACAGTGGGTTAGAAAGCTGTTAAAAGCACAAGCAGCAGTAATATCAAGTCTCAAGAAAAAGTACTTACAGAAATCATTAGAAGTAGGCAAAATTCTCTAATATAATTATCTAAAACTTGGTATTCAAATATCACCTCAAATGATACCCTAGGATAGAAACTTAAAATGTCATTATAGTACTATACTTAATTTTAATAAAGTTTTTAAACTGAAGAATTGGGCACTGAATTCCTTATGCAGCATTTTTAAAATTATTAGCAGATTAGATTCCCATAGCTTTTTTAGAAAGTATCAGTCACTTGATGTGGCAACTTACTCTAGAATAGCTATACAATATGAAGTGTAATATGTAATAGTATTGATATTTTCACACAATATTTAACATTTAAATCAAACCAAGCAACACTAGTACTTCTGAAATGCAATCTAAGACACACCATTTTACATTGTAAATAAGGCCTTACTGAGATAATTAATACTTATTGAACAAAATTACATGCAGTAAGAGTTTGAGAGAACACTGTTCCTGTGAAGCATTTCAGCCTCACTTCCTTAATGAACTGACAGTACACAAAATAAATCAAGACATGGAAGTTCAATGTCTGCTCTCTGTTAGTGCAAAGTTTCAAGACCCAGTTTGAAATAAATTAAACTTTAAAATATTTAAAATGTCTTTGTATCCTGAAAAGTGGCTAGTGAAACTGGAAGTCAAAACTGTCAGTCATTCATACACAAATAAAACAGTGACACTTTTTTTTTTTGGTTTTGTTTTGCTTACCATGACTGGTTCTAGTTTTACCAGGAGTCAAAAGCTGCAAAATGTTGTAACTTAGGCCAGCAGATGCAGAGCAGGAAACAAACCTGCCTAGCAACAACACTTTTTTTGCAGTAATTTTTTAGAATTTTTAAACTCAAAACTGTAATGTGATAATAAACTTCAATTCAATTCTGTTATTTTTCTGTTATTATTTAGACAGCACAAAACATGCTAATCTTGTTTAAAAATGGGATAGAACTAGTACTGTATTCAAGAACACCTACATCCACAAGCTGCTTATCACAGAAACAAGTTTTAGTGCAAACTATTTGTGACTAGCGACTACATAATATACTGCATTTATACAAGACACCAACAAACCCAGTAAATACTGGATTAATTCTGGAACAACATCCAAGACTCAATTCCTACTTGTTGCAAATACATACCAAAAGTAAATATCTAAGATATATTCAACCTATATTTTTAAAAAAGAATGCCAGAACTTTATAACAAGGATTTTTCAAAAATTTTGTCCAAAAAAACCCCAAAACAATGCCAATAGTCCCTACTGCAGTCAAATGGAGAAGAAAGTAATTTCAGAGTTTAGAGACTAAGAGCTGGTAATACGTTGACTTTTTACAGATACTGATGAAGTTGCTAACTCAAGATTCACATCCTAAGCAGCATAAGGAGAAGCCAAAGCATACAAAAACAGCCAACACATGCAGAAGAAACTTCCTACAGAAACTGCCATGATGTGTTTTAGCTAAATTCAGTGAAACTTGGGGAAGTCTTAGGAATGTCTATTTTTGTGTGTTCTCTGACCATGGATAATTTGGTATTATATTCACATCTTATAATATAAAATATTTCATGTATTTTAGATTTCTGGAATGTAACTGTAGGTGAAAAGTATATAGCTCTTCTATAACGGCAGAAGTATTTCCACTTATTGCACCGATATTGTGCAATAAAAATACAAAACTAAAACATGACATCATGAAACTGTGAAAAAGCACATGACCCTCACATGAAGTCTCAAAGATAATCACCCATCCACTCATCTATGACAAACACTGCCCCTCTCATTTAGGGGACTGAAACTATTGCTAGTAAGAACTACAAAGATACACCTGTTTAATCATTACATTTATGGACTTGTCATCTATGAAGCTGTATGATTAAATCATATAGCTGTCAATCATGCACACAGAATAAACACAGTAAGACAGAAGTGGGACAGCAAAAGCATAACCAGCTGCTTGTGTGCACAAACCACCCTCATTGTGCATGCCCCTGCAGGGACTGAAAACAGACAGCATTTCAGAACTGACCTCCTTGGATTTACACTCTGGTAAAAAAAGCCAGGAGTAAATTTCCAGAAGTGCATTAAAGAAAGAAATTTGTAGTGCATGTGCACTATACTCAAAACACAAATGAAAGGAACCTCAGAACTCTGCTTTCAGAACTGTAATTGAGAGTGTATCAAACCACTTAACTCCATACTGTAGGCCAAACAGTGTCCATTACTGAGTCCAGAGGGAAAAGGTGGAGAAAGGAGTCATACCTGATAAAACTTACTGCAACTTCATGGATGTCTCATGATGAAACTATGGAGAAGTAACCAATTATGTGAAGTGATCAGAAAACAAGCGTAAGTGGCAATGATAATATGCCTTGCATTAAACTGAAAAACAGGATTACCAGTTGAACAACTAATAGGTGGATAGAAGGTAAAACACTTTATAGTCACTGCCTGGCTGCCTCCTTTACTTTCTTTTGCTACTTTTAGAATACAAAAGCTTCCTGTTTTGTTTTTCGTTATTATTGTTTTATTAATTTCCAATTCCACACTAACTCAAGTCACACTGATTTTTGGAATAATTCTGTCTGACATTGCAATATAGTGGACCTCATTATCAAAGGAGAGGCTGAAACACAGAATGAGGTCCCATTTGCAGGATTTGAAAGTTACTCAGAAGGGGCAGAGCTTAACCTTTTGTAGTCTGCATCTTCGCACAATGACTTCTTGAGATCCAAAAAGCTGTCCCTTATCATCACCCTCTTTTCTGCTCAATATGTTTACACAAGGTAAATGACTGAAAATTTAAGAGACACAACAAAAATCTCTCACTCCTACCCAAGATACTATTTCTCCCACTAAACCATGCTGCATCACTGCTGATGTGCTGGAACACAGACACTTAGTAAATCTGCTGGAACATTTGGCTGTGAAAGATTTCAATTTATCACTATTTTTATAAATAGAAATAACCATTCTAGTACTAATCATGACAACTTTAGCCTAATTTTTTTTTAATGGTATGAAGATTGACATGGTATGTTATGTGGGGCAAGTCTTTCTTTCCTTTTTTAACAAGGTAAATCATATTTCTCTGACCGAACCCCGTGAAGGGTCAAAATATGCTCAAGTGCCCTAATTGTTATGATATTACATTAGTGTAAGCTGCATTCCATAAAAACTCATTCCTGTCTTTGTAAAAAGCTAATTTCAACGGCATGGTAAATACTTCATTTCCTTTTTAAAATGCTTAGAAGATGCTTCTTCTGATACCCCTTATTTGTTCATAACTGAGAACTAGAAAAAATGCAGACCAAAACTTGTAACTTTAGTCTTTCAAACATATTGCATGTACAGCTTTGTTTTGGTCTAAATCTTACTTATAATAAAGTATCATTCAACCCACCACAAATGAATTATTTTTAGCTTTTGAACGAAGTATTGGTTAACACTATTAAAATTGCATAATATTCCTGATAACCCGTATTACAGGGTAACGGCAACCAAGAATAAAAGCTCAAGTTTAATTAAGTTATTAATTTGCAGATTAAAATAGGAAAGTCTACATCCTCACTCCTAATATGAATGCTGATTTAGCAATGACAAGTTGAAGAAATCTGCATTAATGTTTTTGCCGTTATTTACATATATTATATTGTTACTGGTTTTATGAAAGAGCAGTTGTAAAGAAAATACTTCCATAACACCACATACAAGGTAAGGTGATGATAATTCACTTTTCTGACAATTTTTAATATCTCTGGGATGAGATGTCACGAGGAAGAGTAAAACTGCAATAGAGCCATTACATTTGACACTTTGGGGGCCACACTTCCACACAAAAGAGAAGTAAAAATCCAGCTTTATTTTTCAAACCCACAAAGTATGAGAGTCTAGGTGCAACATGGATGAACTGAGTAAGCAGTGAGGGTGGTATTATTTCGTAATAACAGGTTCATGTGACATTAGCAATGTAAGTCCAGTGAATGGCATCATCCAAGTACTGCATGCCACTGAAAAATGCAGCAGGACCTCAGCCCTGTTTGCCACACATCTACTGCCACTTGCTTATTCAATCAGTATCAGCCAAAAAGTAGGAATGTTTGTCACTGTCACTACTATAGAGGAAATTAGGTAATTTGATAGGTTTTAGTTAACAACGTAAAATGAAGTATTCTTTAGCAATTTTCTAGGGGACAAAGATTGCAGCTTTTTGTCATACAACTCCTAAGGAGCACAGCAGATATTTTCTGGATCTTCATACTTTCAGATACTTACCTAACAACACCCTTTTCTTACATCAAACAAAAATATTGTTTTGTCTCAAGAAATGATCTAAGAGGTTCTCAGATAAGGTGCTACAGCAAAGCCTAGTGGCAAAAGTGGACACAACTTGATTGTCCTACAATTCTCACACTTTGGACAGTCTCCTGGTGCAGCCAGAGCATTGCTGTTTAATTTCTTATTAAGGGTCAGACTTCAAACCTCCCCTTTTGCATGTGATCCAGCACATTTCTTCTGCAATCAGAAGCATCATGTGGCTGTTAACAGAAATCAATTTCAGTGTGTGCCCCACTGTACTGGAATTCTCACCTGGCAGGTAATGGCTTTCACAGTCATCTACATACCAGTCATTATAAAGAGACACTGATGTTCCAGAATTCTGTATTTGGAATTCTCTGGTCAAGATGCCAACTCTTGATACTCAGTGTAACACATTTAGATACCAGTTGCATCGTTCTACATTTGTATGGTATTTCCCAGGACCATTCTGGGAAAGTAATTTTGATCCAAGAACTGAATTCTGAAAACCACAGAAGTAAGAGACCATGCACATCAGCACAACACAACAACTACTTAGCTATTTTCTTATTTTCATTTTACACGATTAAACAGGAAATTATTCGAAACCTGTAGAGTTCAAGAAACAGGACATACTCTATTCCTTAAATAATTGAAAACAAACCAAATTATGACCATTTTAAATCCCTTTCAAACCCATGCAGCAGAATTTCAAGTCAATTCTCAGGAACTAGACATGGTCATAAGTACCACAGAAAAGCCCAATACCTACAGGTGTAAGGACACAAAAGTAGAACCCATCACTTTCCCACATAACGTGCTTGTTTTAAAAAAGAAGTAGTTCACTGCACTCCTTTTCCTGCTTTCTCCAGAGATAGTCAGGCACTGCAGAACTCATCCATCTGAAGCAGCATGAGTACGCCATCTGTAGTTCTTTAAAAACTTTGACAGCTGACTGTCATACTTGCTATTACACAACTTTACATTCCTAATCCATGTCCCTGCAACACACAGCAAAGTTCTAGCATCTACCAGCCAGTTGCACAACACAATGTGTTTTCACAAAATACAGCAAATATACATTAGCAAATTACCGATGGCTAATCAAACAGATTATCCTCAGAGTACTTAAAACTTACTCTAAGTTTACAATTCATTTAATGTTTAAGTGACTGAGATTTTCCCTTCAACAGAAGTTAATGCTTATTTAGATACATAAAGATGGTTAGTTTACAAATCAGACTGGTAAGGTGTGGCTTTGTGCCCAAGCCTCCATGCAATTCTTCAGCAAACAAGCTTCAATGAAATTTTTAAAAATCCTAAAATATTCAACAGTAATTTTGATGAAAAGATTAAAAGGAGGGGTAATAAATATATATATGGAAATGCCTATTCACAAAACACCAAAAAGATATTTCTGCAGAGAGCTTACTTATAGAAATACAAAATCAAAGAGAAGGAAAGATTTCTGAAAGATCTCATACCAGCAATGAAAACAGATCTTAGCCTTTTCTTTCCCAAAAGGCTACAGCCAGGAAAATCTGACTTGTATTCTATTCACCGATAATTTACGATGCATCAGAAGAATTTTGGGGCAGCTTAACAAATACTCCATGACTAGAAGCCCACAACAAGATTTTCATCTTCTCTGAAGTGAAATTTTACTTTTAATATGAAATCATTCTAACATAATAAATTACATAACTACAAGAACTAAATGAACCATCACAACTTAAGAGACACAGCCAAGATTCATTGAAACTGTAAGAAAGTCTCCCCCTCAAAATTCCTACAAATAGCAAAAATGATCTGTCACTTTTCCTGTTCTCCAAATCAAGTGCTAAAATATAGATAAAACAAAGAATTGAAACTAGAATTCTTTCCCAATGTGAAATCTTGCATTACCATCTGCTCCCCAAGGGGATGGTGGTGGAAATCACACAAAATATCTTTTCATTTCAGCATTCTTGAAACAGACTAAAAAGAACTCAGCCTTCATTATACTGTCATATGTAGGCACCAGTGAAAATACATAATGCAATTTTCCTGTGTTCAGGAAATGAAACATGACCTTAAATAACACATTACATGACCTTATATAACACTTTACCTTCTTTTGAGGGTCACATATTTGAAATTTAACTTTTCCTTAATAGGTTCTTCAGAACCACAAGGGAGTCTTTGAAATAATCCCAGTGCAAGTCCTGTACTCATTACATTAGTTATGAAGATGAGAATAAATTACATGATGAGGGATACCATTCTTAAATGAAAATCACAAAACACCAAGCACTGCAATTTCCCTGTTTTCAACTACTGAAACACTTATAACTACATTATAGAATCTTACACATACATGCTTTCCATACCTAACATACAAGGCTTTTCTTCAAATCACTGCAGATATGTTTCAATAGAAGAAATGAGTCTGTTATTAGTCACCAATGCTCCGAGTACTTAACATAGTAAAAAAAAAAGGAAATATTGCAAAAAAAAGAAAAAATTAAAAATAATGAAGTTCATATTCTAAAAGCATGAGGTAAAAATGCAGTTATGTTGTGCAACAAAAAGAATTAGCAAGCTTTTAGCTACTTACATAATATATTAATCGTAATTCCTTATTTATTTTCCATGGCAAAGAAAGAGGTATTAGAGATAATAATAAATTACTCATTTGAGACAACACTTGCAACTTTTAAGTGCTATGAAATAAGCCATTTAAATGCATGAAAGTAGCATTGAACCACATTATTTAACTCAATTTTTAAATTCTGTGTCTTTATTGCTAGAAACCTGTAGTTGAAAAAGTTATCCTTCAGCTTTCATGTAATTAATGTCTTTTCATTTTTGAATATCTAGAAATGACAGACTTAATTAAATTACCTCTGGTATCCCCAGTTTTCTACATGCATCCAAAAAGTTTTCCACGTTTCTCCTGCATTTGGCCATGCTAAGTTTAGGCTGTAGAACAGAAAAAAAAACAATGTCTATGGCAAAAAGAGTCATGAGGAACAGACTTAACTGAAATTAACAGGCTCACTCCTTCAAAATTCTAGGTACTCACAAATTTATAGTAGCTATACACAATATTAATGTCTCTGAAGAATCAATGTGCTATTACTTTAGAATCTCAAACACTTCTATAATTCCTTCCTCACTCAGGACTATTCACCAAAGACTTACAAAAGTATCATGTTACTAAAAACAAAAACCAAATCTTAAACTCCTCATTATTTTAGTTGTTCAATATCACATGTGAAACAACAGTAATTCCAGAATATCCACTTAACCAAGAATTCACTGTAGTAGCAAGGAATTCAAAGAACTGATTTTCCAGGCTAAAGTAATTTGAAGGCTGTTTCAAGGCAGAGAACATCAATATAAAGTTGAAACAAAATGAAGAAAAAAATTAAAATATGTGTATTTTGTTACAGAAAACACCACAAGATATTTATTTTTAAAAATCAGCATGAGAAGTTTTTACTCCAGAAATTCAAGTTTGCTTATTTTGGCAATGTCATATTTTTACCAAAGATAGAAATTATTTTAAGTCAAGGAACAGCAAAAGAAATTCCACCAGAATATCTGAGAAAATACATTTTTCTTAATTCTGTCTTCTTGGAAGTTCTTACAGATTGCCTCCAAAATCCACATGGTATTCGCAGAATCGAGTATACATGGGAAATTTTTACCAAAATGTACATTAAAAAGAAAAAAGGCAAATAGTCTGAAAACACACAAAACCTCTTCAGAATCAGACTCTTACCAGAAATCTGCAACAATGATCTATTCAAGAAATAGACATAAACAAACAGAGAAGACACAATAGTGTTTTCTTAAGTTTCAAAAAGTGCACAGAGTTTATGTCTTGAAATCTTCAGGTCCTTAGATTTAGGCAAGCCAATATTAAATCACTACAGTGCAAGTTTCTGTTCTGTCTGCAGTTAAAAAGAATCACCTCTACACTGCACTTGGACAAATATGCTAATAAGTGTCTTAAGCACTTTAGTAACATGACATCTGTTAAGCCACACACTGCTGAAGCCAACCTCATATTTTTTCAATCAACAAAGGAAGGGCTAGTTTTCTTTTTTAAGGGTGTACTAGAATAAAAACTTGTAATCAGAGCATTTCATACTGTTCTGAACAGAAATGCCATTATGAAATACCTGATCTTGTTGCAAGGTCAGGGACAAGGCAGGATAATTTTGTTCATATATAGATGTGCTTGTATACATATACACATATACCTAGATGATATATAAAAATGTATCATATATAGAAGTGAACGAACATTTGAATTTGCAGCCATATAAATGTTGTCCTGAACAGCGAAGATCATTCATTGAAAATAGAAACATGGTTTATG
This sequence comes from Sterrhoptilus dennistouni, assembly GCA_013397095.1. Lineage (NCBI taxonomy): Eukaryota > Metazoa > Chordata > Aves > Passeriformes > Zosteropidae > Sterrhoptilus > Sterrhoptilus dennistouni. The sequence continues at coordinate 793,796 of VWZU01000426.1, forward strand.
TACCCAAATACCATTTGGGAATGAAACAGTTTAATTTAATCAATTAAACATTTCAGTGTAGCAAGAAACATGCAACTTACTACTGCTGGTGAGGGTACATGAATACTCCCGACAGAGCGAGGGCGAACGTGATTCACCAAATGGCACAGAACGACACCATCCATCAGAGCCGAGCCCAGGTCTTCGGGCAAACAAATCTTTAGTCTTGTCTCTATGTTCTGCAAAGGAAGAATGCAGGCACACTTTGATACAGAAACAGACTGAATGGGACAGAAAGGGAATAAATACCTTCATCTTCTGTGCTTTAGGCACACAGCCAGTTTTGGAGTTTTTATTATATAAAACTACAATTCCTTTATATAACTGATTCTTTAGAAACTAAACCATAACCTCCTTTAAGCTGCTCACCAAACTACTTAAACTTCCTTAAAAGAACTCAACACTGCAATGCTGCTGCCACAATATGCATCTGTTTTTATTAGAGAGGTATAAAAACACATCTTCATGCAATTAGCCATGTGACTGAACTTCATGTGGCTCCTTCCTTTCACCATCCCCCAAGTCTTCCGCTTATTCATCTTAAATTTTCTTTATCGGCAGCACATTGAAACAAATACATTGTGTTAATGACTGAACAAGCAGGAAAAAAAAAGGCAATCTTCCCTTAGTAGCCTAAAAATTACTCAGGAAGCATTAGAGTGAGCAGAAAAATAAGGAAGGGAAGGCAAAACATTCAGATGTAAAAGAGAAATTCTGGATACCTGTTAAGAAAAACAGAAGTCTCAATGAGCAGAACTTGATATTGCAAAATAAAATACTTTTGAAAATATTTAAGAATTTAAAAAAAAAACCCAAACCAAATAGATTGTTATGTATGATGAGTTTCCTGAATTGTGCTCCAATCTTGAAAATATTCCAACTCCACACAGAGATAATTACTCCCATTATCTTTAAATAGATATTTCTCAGATGAACCTCTTAATGTCATTACTCCCTATTAATTTGTTGCCTCAACCTATACTCGTTGAATATGAATAGATAATTATTTTTAGCACAAAAGAAGTAGGTTGGATGGGATTTTTGAAGGTCACAGTCTAACAAATTTTAAGTGACACCAGAGCCCTGGTTAGTTAAGTTTCGGATATCTGCAAGGACAGCCCTCAAAGTCTCCAAGCAACTTTATTCAGTGTTTCACTGTTCTTATGGCAAAGAATCTTCTCCTTATAACTACTTGAAATGTCTTTCTCTGGAATTTGTGCCACTGTTTCTCATGGGTTCACTGTTAATATTTGAAAAGCCTGGCTTTACACCTTCTCTTTTACTACCCTTCAGGCAGCTGAGGACAGTCTTATGATATTCTCAGCACTTTAAAGCAAGAAATCCAATCTAAAGAAATCCATCTATTCACTTCTTTCTCATACATCCTTTATTTGGGTGGCCTCACCATGAAATAGCCTCTACTGAAGCACTCTGGGGTTTCATTATGTTTTCCCATTTTTTTTTTATTAGACACACTACTCAAGTACTTGCACGTAGGTCTCACAAGTGGCAAATGGGACTGCATCATGTTCACTAATATCATGTTTCGTTTTCATCTTGGTTTAATTCACAAATCAGAAAACATTTTTGGTATATAAGGACATAAAAGAATACACTATGAGACTGTTTTTCCAAAACTTGTTAGAAAAAGATTTATATAAATTAATAAATTTAAAAATTATTTGTTAGAACACTAATTTGTCTATTGGGAGACTATTCAGCAGAGAACAGGATACACTTTTTATAGGAGCACAGTGCATCAACTCAGCTGGAGTTCATGGCTCTATGGAATCTCACTAAATGCTAACTTACCATTCAACAATTCAAAAGCAAAATTCACTAATATATATTTATTAAATAAAGTACCAAATTAATGGCTTATATGTTCTGGGCTATTTTCTTGTGCAGTACATAATCAAATGCTCTGGTGCTTACTAAAGTCATTAAAGGACCCAGTATATCTAAAGAAGTTTTATTAATTTGAAATTCTCACTGTGTTTTCAAACATGGTCAGTCTTCTAAGCTCACTGATTCGTAATGAAACTTCTCACAAGAAACAAAACAATTTGCATTCTAGGATATGATATTCTGGGATGAGAGCAAAGAAGATAGTGCATGGAGCTGAAGGTCAGTAACACATTAAACCAGCACTACTGGCAATACATAATACTGCATAGAGACATCCTTATTACTTCTCCACAATTATGCCTGACACGGTGAATAACCTTGTGCTACTTTTCACTGTGAGGATTAACTGAACTAATGCATAAGGCAAGAATCTTGCAGAAATTATCTATGATTACCTTTAGGAACTTGGGGACTTGTGACATACTTGTGGTAACTCTTCAAAGAAATGTTAAAAAGATGCTTTGCTGTTGCTGAACAGACTAGGCTCAAAATAACTACAACTATTGCAGTTTATTACTGCTACTTGCCCATTACCACATTTTCTTCCCCATTACCAGTAAATCTGTCTCATCTAACTCCTGCACCTTGTCCTTTTGGCATCATTCAAGTTTTAGAATTGATAATATACTACATTTGATCAGCTATGTTAAATCTTCAACAAGACCTGTTCTGTTAAAGAAAAAAAATTAGCAGGGTACATTCAGGTTAATTCATACTTAGAACAGGTGAGGGCCTGAGGTAAGACAATGCAAATCTAGAAGTCTGCATAGTTCTACATTAAAAATCTCACCTAAAACATTTTTTGGTAAAGAGAAAAACTGTTGCTTTAAAATTAAATAATAGAAGATACGTTGTTTTTTTAAAATGGTGGGTTTTTTTCAATTAACCATTTCATGAAGCTAGTGAGATAAGAACAAATAATCTTATAATTCAGCAGTGAAAATCACGTATCACTTTCAGGATTTGCAGTGATACCCTCTGTTCTGTTAATGGGATATAACTGGAAACCTTGATAGGTTCAGACTTGCGACATTCCTTGCAGCAAAGGTTGCCATCTCTTTTTTTTTAAAGCACAACCAGGTGTCACACAAACATTGCTACTGAGGTACTGCATAACACAAATCCTATGCACCAATTTTTTCATCAGGCTCTAGCTTTTACATTCAAGACAATGTATTAGGAAATCACCTTCTGTATTCAGATTTTCCACTGATGAAACATTGATTTAATTTCTAAGAAAGCTGTTTTGAGCATTAGTTATCTATTTTCAACTTTAACTAATAAATTTCACTATGCCTTTTACATGCAAAACTGAAGATTTCTCAAGCTGTTTGGAAATAGTTCCTAGACTTCTCTCTCTCAAGTGCTCACTTCACCCTTTCTGATTAAATTAAATAAATCATTAATTCCACCAGTGCAAGGGATGCTGATTAACAGGGTGTTATTCAGGTAACTCCCATTATTATTTCTCATTTTTACAAAATCTTTCCCAAAGTACAGACATCTGATTGTGATAAAGAATTTCAGCAATAGTCTCATCAATGTGATTTGCAGAAGTAACATTGCCTCATTTAACCTTTCTTATATTTTCCTCCTTAGGCAACTTTCCCAAAGACAAACTAAAAAAGACATTCCATCAGCATAAATTAATTCTACCAACACTCACATACCTCACGTAGCTGTTCCACAAGCTCTCTCTCTTCTCTCATCTGCTCCATTTTCCTTCGAATCGTGAACTGTGGATCTATTGATTCCAAATTTCTTTGTGGTCTTAAGAACACTGATTTTTAAAAAGAGAGATTTTAGTTTAAGAACAAACACTGATTTATTTATTTCTAAATTAAGCTAAATCCTTAGGCACTGCCTCCAGCACAAACAGATTTTTTTTTTTGTCCTCAGGAGGACACAAAAATCTGATCTTGGATTACAATTATGAATGGCTGCTTTTTGGATATTCCTCTGGACAGTGTCCTGAGGCATCAGTGGCACAGATAATTTAACATCCAAATCCTAATCTCAACGGGCAAGTTTTGTCAGATGATTAAGCACCAGCAGTGAGTGTCCCTTAGAGAGTCTGATCTGTACAACACTTTGTATTTAACATGACAGGAAACATCCCTTACTCTTAAGTAGAACTCTCTCCTAACAAGATGCTCAATTGCGTAAAAAGCTGTGACAAGCCTCCTACACAGAACAAAATGCTTACTAGATAAGGTTATGCTAAAAAAATCCCCAACAAACCCACAAAACAAAGATGAATGTAGGAAGATTCAGCCATCAGTAAGTGCCTGCACTAAAAAGTCCTATTGCAAATGTAGCACTGCACAAACTCTTGGCAGTTCTCCTTCCCACGAGTCCTGTCAACTCTATCACTTTGCCCACGACACAGTTTCTTGATACCATTACATGACATTTCCGCAAACATGCACCTCTACCCTTCCATTTCTGTGATCAGTGACTGCTTTGAACAGTTTGGAAGAAGATGTACAGTCAAAATGTAACTGCCCCTGTTTGTGACTTTGTTTGCCATCTCACACAAGTGCAGTCATGAGGAATCATGCTCAACTGTGTATAGGCTCACCTGTATGCAGGCTGTTTAAGTAATGAGATGACTGATGCGAGTTACTTCGCTAGCCAAACGGACAGACAGACAGCACCTATGGCACTTCAGCAAAAAGGCATTCTCTCCCTTAGTTACTGTAAAAACCCTAAGGCAACAAACTCCTTGAATATCTTTAGGCTATTCATCTGAGGCATCAAGACAGAATAAATCAGGGCCAGTTACCAAACCTGCTTCCTTCCACTACTTGACTCATACAGTCCTAATTTAACTTTTCTCAGGGAACTGAAATTTGCTACATTGCTGCTAAGACAGTAATTTCTGTAATGCCATATTAATGCTATTTGTTAAACAGAACTATTTTTAAATAGAACACCTAATATTACAGTTCTATATAAGTAAACTCTATTCTTCATAATGTCAGAAATCCCAGGGGCAGAAGAGCATCCTGTAGAAAATGTGCAGGACTGAGAACTGCAGAGAGTGACTGCAGCTCAGTTCCCTTCTCCAGGTGGACAACACATCTTCATCAGTGTCACCACTCAGAAGGATCTACACAGAGGTGCACACATCATAAATAAAAACATCCTTCATGCTGACCTGCCACACAATGCATAGGAGTAGCAGAGCCATGCTTTCAGATGCAAAAGACCCAGAGTTTTATTGATATTTAATCTTTCACTATGTAGATGGCAAACTGAATTCAATTCCACATCCAAAGTAGAGTGTATGAACAGATCCATGCTTCCTAATATTTTGTAGAATGGTGACACATGACTATGACTGTACATGCCCAAAAGGACAGAGGCTGTTAGAACACTGATATATGGTGAAAAACATCTAAAAATGTTATTTATAAATTGTATCATTTAGGATGGCTGCAAAAACAAAAAAATCAAATCCCAAGATTTTCAAGAGCAGAAACCCTTATCAAGGACTTCTATTAACTCCAGAACTGTACTGTATTAAAATTTCTGCATTAGCAACTCTGTAATAATTTATTGGAAACTGTTTCTAAATTTTTAAGAGGTGAAATAAAAATGTCCTATCATATTAATTAAAAACAGTAGCTGCAATTACTAAGATTTTCTAGTTCATTGTACAAGTCTAGTAATTGAGCTTTGCTGCCTCCCACAGAAGAAATGCCTAGATAAAAATCCTTCTTGAAGAGTAAAACCATGGTTTAAATGGTACTTAAAAGCCACTGTAGCTTTATTAGCAGTAGTAACATTTCAAATAATTATCTACAAAAACAGCAGTACAGAATTATGTGCAATTTTCATAAAATTAGAGCATTATTATGGTTTTCATTCAGTTTGGTCACAGCTATCCTTTTTTTTAGGACTTTCTGAAGTCAAAATTCCAAGATCTACTTCCTTCCAATTTCAGATTACAAACATCCCTGACTGAAAGGTATCAGCATTACTTTGTCAATTCCACCACAAGAAAAAGGCAGGCTAATCTCAGGCAGTGAGAAACTATAATCAGAAGCTTTTCAATAAAATAAGTTTAACTAACTAAAAAACCTTCACATTCTAAAGCATTAACTATAGAAATTTTAGCTATGTACTGAATTTTTTTTAAAAAGTGTTCCCCTAGAGGAAGTTTTGGCAGTCCTAAGTGTTGCTTGCTTTTCAGCATTACACAAAATCTCCAGCAAGGGGAGCCCATATCTCATACACACCTGAATGTCTACTTTTCACTCTATGAGTTCTGTTTTTTGAATCCATATTCAAGCCAGGTTATTAAGTAGAACTTGTTCCAATACTTTTTTAAAAAATTATTTTGCACAAATGTCAACAAGTTAGATGAGTAATAGTTAATAACATAGTATGTACTCAGCATACCACTGTCAAGGACAAACTTCCTGGTGAAAATTTTCATTTCTGCACTGAATTTCAATGCACATTTGTGCACTATTAATTGTTCATCATGGAATTCTCAGTGTACTTAGTGTGACAACATCACCCTTCAGGCAAACCACAAAATGATTTAACCTGACTCTAAAAATAACAAACAAAAAGAAGGTTGGACTATGACAGGCAGAGATGAAGTCAGGGCAAAAAATTATAGTTGCATTTCTATTTGATTAACTTATTCTGTCTAAGTTTAAGTAAGAAAAATGCAATAGCCCCAGCTAAAAAAAATATGCAGTTGTAAAAGCAGTTTCTGCTGTACCACTCCAAGATAATAAATGCTAACATTTGCATTTGGCTTAGGATTTCAGTGTCAGGAGGCTTCTATCTGTTTCAAATGCACAAGCTAGTCTGCGCCACTCCTTTCATTTAGGAGATTAAAACACTAACAAATATAGGTTAATACAGATCAAATTCTGCACTGATAGAAGGAGGTTTCTCTGTTACAATTTTCTAGGTTTCTCTGTTATAATATTAATCCCTGAAATGTTAACTTAGCTTCACACCATCATGAACTAAGTTCAGTTTTTTTCAACTTACCACTATCAGAATTTTTATATTCCACACTCATTTCCCTTATGGAGCTGATTCCTTATGTATGTTATCTTTTATGTTTTTATAATCAAGAACACTGAGGCAAATAGGAAATACCCTCAACTAAAGAACTGAGCTAAGAATGAAATGCCTCCTGTGAAGAGGCTTCAGTCCTGAATTCTTGGATGGTACAAGTGTGACTTCCAGAGTGCCATCTGAATAGTCAGACAGGAAAGTTTCCTTAACAATAAGGTAAATGTTTGCATTTATCATTCAATATTTGTGGTCTTGGTTTCAATCTGATGCTTTTGACAGTTTCAGTACCTTTTAATAGCTAAACACCTTTCCACTTTGGGGCAACTGGCAAAACATGGCCCACTTTGCATATTAGTGCTGTATCTCAGTGTATTATGACAATAAAACCCTAGAGAAAAACAAAACAAAAGCAGCAATAACAAAAGTCCACTAATGTACCTGACTGTGAAGAGCTTATTAACAGTTTCTATTAGGCAGGAATCACTATTTTTGCTTAGCTGATTGTTGCAGCTTTGTTTCTTTATGGATTCTTCTATTATGCTAGTTATGCACCTGCACCAATAAATGTAGATGGAAGCAGGATATTTCAATAATCAGTAGTTTTCAAAAAATAATAAATAAAAAAATGCAGAAGAGAAAGCAGCAAAAATTAACCGCTCTTTGAGTACAACCTTTACAAACTCTTGAAAATAAAACAAGTAAATAAATCTACAGTGAAAATAATTCTTCCAATTAATATAATGGGAAAAGTTGTTTTGCCAGAGTAGAAAAGAGTGAAACTTCACTCGTTGACTTTTGACACTACATATTCCAGAGCAAATTGAAGTGAGAAACTGAGTCTTATAAACATCCCCTGGAGAGTATTGCCTTTTGTCCTTAGCCACGTGGGACATTCACCACATACTCATGTTTCTGAAAACACAAAATTAAGTAAATTATATATGGAACACCTACCATTGTCACTGTCTCCTTCAGATGGGATACTGTAGCTAAAGCTGTCCCATGTTTGTGCCTGTGTAAGTGTGTTGAAGGAGATAGGAGGAAAACTGAGGGATGGGTCTGCTGGAGGGGAGTGATAACCAGTCCAACCATGGTAGTAACAAGGACCGGAGTGGGGATAAAAGTGGGCAGCAGCATTTCATACATGGCATTAGGATTGTATGGTAATGGCAAAGATGTAATTCAAAGGTGATTAATACAAAATGCATAAATTTTGAGAAAAGAATGAAAGATGGTGCAGAATAAAAAGAATGAAAGTTAAATGTTAGTACTTGCAAATCATACATTATATGTGCAGTTAAGGCTGTTAAGCTTAGCAAAATCATTGCAACAATAGCACTTCACACAACTTGTTACAACTAAGTTTTAAGAAAAAGTACCCATAGATTTTACATTGTAGCCTGATAAAAACCTTAACTATGAATCAGAAGGTAAATATACCAGCTGTGAAGTTTCAAGAATGAAACTTTCACAGAATAAGGATTTTTATATATTTGTGTAACTACGTAATAAGAACACTTCTCACAAACACAAAGAAAATTTACAAATCGATATGAAAATATTATTACATTACAATTTCCCTGCTGATTTTGGAAGTAGCAACTACATTATCACTTGGATTCTCATTTTGTTGAAGGATGTTCAGTAAGTACATGTACCACAGATGTTTTCCCTTCATTTTAATTCACTTCAAAATAAATGAAGTGCTACTTATTTTTTTCTTACCAACTCCCCCAGGAATAAATTCAACTCTACAATGGGTCCACCATGCTATGTAAGTACTGGTCTTCCACAACTTTTACAGGCTTCCCAGGTCAAGAACAGGTACAGAATACCTCCAAAGGCTGATCCTGAGTTTGTTCAACAAGCTTTGGCAAACTTTCACCACAGGCAGTCTCCTAACTAACGCAACATCATTAATTATTCCACTGAGATACCTGAAGTACCCAAAATTGTACATTTCCACAGAAGCTGCAACAATCTGCAGACTATTTACCAGATGACTGTAAAAGCATGCCATGCCTACAGTTCATGACCACCCATGAACTCTTTATGGAGCTAAATTAGGGCAGCAATACAGCCCCTGTTCTCCCTATCCATTCTGCTTTCTCTCCATTAACTAATCCCAACACCACCTCTTACTGATCCTCAGATCCTCCTGCAGAATTTTTTATTCCTTCTCCACCACATCTACTCTCTGCTTCTGTCTCTTGTCTTGATTGTGGCAAGGATTTCTGCCCAAGCTTTCCTCAAACCTCCATTCTACAGTGTTTCAGAACTGGATACTGACATCCTTAAAATATCTCCTTCCTGAATCTCTTCAACATATCATCCATCCTTTCAAAACTTCACACTGGTTTCCTATTTTCTGAAAGAAATTTAAATATCTTTTCTGCCTTTTACAGTGATGTTGCTCCTTAATGAGATCCTTCACAATGTTCCTTACCACTTCTGCAAAAAAAATATTAGTTCACTTATTTCTTGTTTTTCTACATGTATCTCCACATTTATCTACTGAATCCTACACACAAGCAACATTCATGTTCCTCAGACCAACCTGGAGATTATAAACTACGTCTGCTCTAAATGCTAAACCATAAACACCAAACAACTTAAGATTGCTGTGTAGATGTAAAAGCAACTAAAACCACTCAAAGAGGACCACTTAGAAGAAGTCTGAAGTAAAGTTTCAGTAAGCAAAGAAAATCCCTCTTTTTTACCACTCCAAACTAATATTCAGAAGGAACCTAATCATGTAGGATTTCTCCTTCCCACAATTTTGTAATCTGTATTAATATGATAACTCAGATAGCGTCACATAAAACTTCACCTTAAACTTCTTTTCTGGGTTCCACAGCTCTCTCTCTTTCAACTTTCCCAAGGCTGAGTCACTGCTTCCGGCTACTGGGACACCAGATCAGCTGAACTCAAGAGTCAGCACAATTTAAACTCTGAGTAGAGTCAACAGTAGGTAACAGAACACAGATTTATGGCAAAAGATAAGAGTCTGACTCTGGTAGCACTGGGATTCTCAACTATTTTCCAAAGTACACAAGTAATGCAGTTAGAGAAGAGAACAAATGGAAGGAATAAATATCCAGAGACAGAAAAACAGTAATGAGCACTCGAATGAGAGAAAAATACTGTCAAGTTTCAATGATCATTGTACGTTCCAATTAACTTGAAATACAAGCATGTCTACCACAGATCCTAACACTGCGCTTCAAGCTCCCTACAAGTCACCCAAACTGAAGGCCCTACATTCACAAGTAATGTGCTACATGAACAGTGTTAAGGAACAACTTCTCACTTTAGAATTCAAAGTGTTTTGTGACTATGAGTTTTGTCAGCGCTTGCTTCAGCCTCTGACAGTAGAAATTTTTTTGTCTGTGTTGCTGTCACTTTGTTCAGCAGAAATTAAGACACATAGTGACCTAGAAATTGCACAGCACAAAAGGAAAAACAACTCTTGCTTGCAAAATGTATTAGAAGCTGTTCAGACTTGAAGGTCTGGCATATTAAAGATTCCACAAGACCTTGGCAACTCTCAATTTCAACAATTAGCACAACTTTGAACATTTTAATCAATTCACGGATGAAGGAGGGAGAATTTAAATTTATTTGGTATTCTGAGTGATTCCTTTTTAGAGAGCTCATGCACTTCCCAAGAGGAAAACTACAGCTCTAAGAAAATTGTTTCTGTTCAATGGTATTTAAAGTTTTCAAAATTTATGTGAATTTGAAAAGTCTATAATCTCTAAAAATATTTAAAATACAGAGGGGAATAATATGAAAAATTAAAAAATCCTCTGTCTTTTTACATTCAAAGTAAACTTCTGACCCTTGGAAAAAATCTTTCAAGAAATGTAAACATTCATTACTTTTCAAAACATTTTCTTTAGGTACTTTGGGTTCTTTCTGTCAACCATCAGGTATGAGTTTTGCCAATGTTTTGCCTAGCTTAAAAATGAAGGTATAAAAGGACCTTCAGTCCTGAACACATATCAGTATGTACTAAAACAGAAGTTTAAGCCACTGTGGTTTATCCTCTGGAAGCACTGACATTTGTGTGTGTACTTCACAAAATTGGAATCTTTACCAGAAGTCTAGAACAGTTTACTTTCACCTTTCCAAGAGACATAAATCATTATGAAATTATGAGGGGGACGGAAAAATCAAAAAGAAGGCAACATTCATTTTAAATACATGAAAATAAACACAGTGAAAATAAACTCTCAAATTTCAGAAAAAAAATATGGTTGCATATATTTGCATTGAAAATTTGCCACAATTTTTTTCCACAAAGCATCATGGACACATTTTAGTTCAAACACTTCAATGCTCTTTTAGTGCTGTGCTTGGATTTAAAAGATTTATAGGACGAACTAATTCAAATGGAAGCTCTAACACAGTTAAATAGTCTTAATGACTTTTAACTATTTAACTGTGTTAGAGCTTACATTTCCAGTAAGTTTTAACATTTCCCCTAAGGCCATTAAGAACTGAAACTAAAAAACTTCTTAAAATACTCTACAAACTAGGCTGAAAAACTTTCCTGGGTCACAGAAATGCTGGACCTCTGCACTAGCTCAGGTCTGTGACAATAAGGCAGTATATAATCAACAAGCACAAATTCCAGCCAGAATGGCTGGAATGGTAGAGCGGTTCAAATGCACAAAACTTGTACTAAGTTTTAAAGGAAATACAATGAAGAAACTACAGACCTGCCAAGAAAACCAGCTTTAAAAGGAAAAAACATTCAGGCTTCACAAACATGCCAGTATTTTCAGTCATGTACTACTTCTATCTGTAAATATTTCTTATGTATTAGCCAAACACCAGAAGATGAAACAATATGCAGCTTTACTATGCCTTTGCAAGGTTTCATTTTGCTACATGGTGCTACATATAATATGCTGTATTTTTATCTGAAACTGGATGTAAAATTTTACTATTGCCAAGTTCTCCTATCTTACAACGGTATAAATTTAAGATAAAATAAATTCACATTATCAAGTTTAATGCAACCACAACGTGACCAGAAGACACTATTGGTATGCTCAAAGGTTTTAGAATGTATGAACTTCAATTAGTACAGGGCAGAAATCAGCAGGTTCTAACCAACTGACTTTGGTATTCAACGAGGCTACACACAGCTGCAATATAATCAGGGGATGAACTGTAGGACTTCTGCACATCTGGTCTTGAATCGTGTGACTTGGAGGTTTTGTTGCAAAGGACTGCAAATATTGCAGTCCAGTCTTTCTAGATATTCTCTCAAAAAAAGAGTCACTAGGCTATTTTGCCTGGACCTATTCTAGTCATTAAGTATAAGAAACTTGGGCACAGTATGCCAAGATTCAGAAGTGCCTCTTAAACTAACACTTGAACAAGAAGTCAGGCTTGTATATTCTTCCACAAAGCAGCCTCCAGTCCCCAGCAGCAGATTTTACTGCGGGCTCAGAACACAGCCCACATCCTGTGAAAGCAGGAACGTGCTCTGGGCCCCTTTGCATTCATACATCTTTCTCCTGACAGTGATATTGCAATACTGCAAATGGACTGTGCAATACTACTCAATGTTTTATTTTCAACAAATCCTGAAAGGGCCCATTTGCTCATCATTTAACCCATATTTTAATTTTTTGTAGAAATATCAAGATTTCTAAATCATCAGGAACAAGACAGAGACAGTGCTTAACATTCCAGCAACCAAAGAAATGTAGCTGAACAGATCTAACTGTGTATCACAACTGCATGAGAAACTTAAAGTATCTTCCTTCATAAAAACAGCTAACACTTAAAAAAAAAACCCCTAAAACAACAAATACCAACTAAACCTATGGGTACAATTTCATAAACATTTTCACAATGTTTCATCAGCAGTTTCACAAACTGCTGCCATTATTATCAAGTATTTTGTTATAAGGCTATTGTTATAGTATTTTGTAGGGGTTTACCATCATTTGATTAAAAGCATTTGTGGTGAATGAGAGAAACCATAACTATGCATACTAGCTCTTAGTATGCTGAAACATACTGAAAACCTACAGCTACCCATTAGAGGTGACATGGCACGATTCAATATTGACTACCTCAGCACAGAGAAGACAAAAACTGAATTAAATCGTGTAGCTAATCCAGTTTTTAAAGGAAGCTGTTATCCAGGCCATCAAATACATCTCTAAATTTGGGAGGCTTTTTGTCATTACTTGCTTTTAGGTTTAGTTTGTTTGTAAATAAACTGCTGCTTCTTAAAAAACTGGTGGTTATGCAGATACAGTGCATTGCAAATTCATTGAACTCAGTTGCTGGCTGAATTAAAGCTGTAATCTTTCCATAATGCTTGATCTTTACTCAAGTGTAACTACTGACAGACTCAATGAAGTGAAAAATTTTCAGAGCAACGTAAGTGTTTTCCAAAATAGCCTAATTATTCACATATATTATTCAACAAAATCTAAACTGTATCACCACATAACAATCAAGCAAAAAATCTGACTCTAATTAGTATGTTAGCACAGATGATAAATATGTATATGCATATAAAATATGTGTAGTTTTATCCAAACACATATTTTTTAATATACATATAACTTTATACAACACCCACTAGTAATAGATGAAAATTGATCCATATATAATGTGCCAAATAAAAACTTCTTACAAATTCAATCTTGATTCAAAACTAGAGAACCTTAAAATGTTCTAAGCTTCTTCTAACTGTTGTACAGAAAATGTTACATTTCTTACTTCTTAAGGGGGAAAAATAGAGCTATCTAATAATAACAGAGATGTCAAAACCCCCAAACCAGTACACACAAACTGGTTTCCCACATTACCTGATCGTGGCTTCAGGCCAAAAGGGATTGTGGCGTTTGTAGTAGGAGACAAACTTGTTGGACTTTTATCCTTACTCTGTGTAATTCAAGAACATATATCAAAGTTAGAATAACACCCAGAATATATCTCAGAATATCTGACCATGCAAAATGCAAAAGTTAACAAGGACATAACATGCTATAACTATTACACCATAATCTGATCACAGGATGGTCACAAACCCATGGTAACTTCCCTTTTTTATTGCACTCTATTTCTCTGCTAGAAAAGATGAGTTTCTGACAAAAGACAGCAAGATATTCTCCCTAATTATAAATATGCTCAATTATTTCTCAGTTTTCTCCCAGGTCATCACTTAGTTCCATCAAAGATACATTTTTGTGGCAGAGTACATTTAAAAAAAACAAAGCAAAGGCATTATTTTTCCTTAGACAAATTTGTTTCTTACGCAGAATTAATTATGATTCTGCATGGTATTTTCCATGCAACACTGAATTTCTGCACTAAAAACAGAAAAGAGGAAATTAATCTTATGCCTCAGAGCAGGATCGTGCCTGACCCTGAACTAGGCTAAGAGTTGCAGCAGGAAGAATGGAGCAGCAACATACAGGAGAGGGGGAGGTATAATCATCATACCACCAATGGCAACACAGAAAGAGTCCTATGACCAAACTCCATAACAGGAATCCCATTTAAATAGTGATTCCACTGAGAGCTGGGAACTACAGAAGTCCCATCACCAAGACTGGTGGATGGTGGCTGTGTGCCCATGAATTTGCAAGATGCTTATGCCCAATGCAATACAGAGAGAGAAACCCTATTTCTGCACAAAAAAAACCATTATGAAGGTAAATAATCCCCATAAGGAGCTCCATACAGTTTTTACTTTTTTGATGTTCCAATGAGATTTGCACTAGAAAGCTACAGGATCAATAAAATCGGATTCCTCTCTAAACACTAATCAAGGAGATGACACAAATGAGCAAAAAGAAATTGCACTGAAATCCATAGAAAATCTTGTTGAACAAGGAAGAACTAAAAAAAAAAATAAATTAAAAAGTGTGTCTGAATGGAGAAAATGTAAAAATTTAAATGTTTTATAATAAACTCTGAAACAAGCTGATAAGAAAGCGTATCTTTATGCCCTAGTAAATCTCTGAAATGACAAGATTAAACCACACACCAAGCAAACCACATATTCATTTCTGATGAAAACCTCAGTCATATGTTCTGTGGAATTCAGTTATGCTTTATTTAGTCTATGAAACATTGATATAAAACATATAAGAGACAAACAAATGACATCTTACCTCATTGTGAGAGCTTTGTCCACTTCTGTTCCAAACAATTAGATCATTCTGCATGTTTGGAAAGTAAACAAAAAAAAAAAAAGATGAAAAGACAAAAAAGATTTCAGAACCTATATTAATGATACACTCCAACGGGACATTTCAGTAATTATAGTCAGATACACATTAATACTTTTTTTCACTGAAACAATTAATTTGCATGAATCATAAATACTTCTATTGCTAGTGAAGAACATTTTTTAAAAAGCATGTGGAAACTATCCACACAGATTTGTAATTAAGTTTTTTCCTTCAATACAAAGGGATTATAACTGCATTTTTAAGATTTTACTCTATGCTAAAATGCAGCATATTTTTTAATTAAACTATCACAAAGGTTTTCTTTGGAAATATAGATTTTCAATACAGATTTGAAGAGAGAAGTATTCTGTAAACAATTAAATTCATAACTGCAGCATAACAGACCTTTTGTTACCACTTCTGGTACAGTTACATTGGAAATGTACACCACATTGAAAAATATGAAATAAAATCATTAATTCAGCAGCAATCACAACTCAGCAGAAAGACAATTGGCGTAAGTAAAAGTAAATTATAATTCAATCCTAAACAATTTCCCTAGGGCAATTTCTTTTTTTTAATTGACAAAAAATGAAAACAAAAGAGACCACTTGGAACACTAGGTCCCAATAGCCACAAAGCTTTCCAAAAGTTAGCAAGATGGGAAGGAAGATTACACACCCATTTTGCTTCATGACCTTTCTTGGTCCCTTTTCAAGATTAAAAAAAAATTCTTCAGCCTTAGACATTTTTCATAATATTAGCTTAACCACCGCATTGCCTAGAATAAACAGAGAGAAATCTTGCTCATCTGAGTCCAGTTCTACCTGGGGACTTGTGTGCTTGAACACTTCTCTATTTTTCTACTCAGAATTCTGAATTTATACTGAATTGAATTCATTTAGCAACACAAGCAGCAACACAAGTGCTTACTTAAGTACTGCACAGAACATAGCATGACTAAAAGCTTGCTCTTGCAGGACATGTTTCCATTTCACAGTGTGCCCCGAGGATTTTCACCTGCATAGGACAGTCCAGATCAGACCCCCGCAAGAGTTTAGGAAGATTTTGCTTCTTTTGGAGAGGTGAACTAGTGGCATATCTTTGCTAAACACTTCATGAAAGTACAGAGACCAGTTTGACACTGAATTAGCCTTATCTGTTTATCTCAACAACGAAGAGCTGCTCCAAATAAAGTGTGGTAAATCCAATGTACAATAAAATAAGAAAGAAAATTAACCAACTCCATTTTTTGATGTTTTAAAGAAAAAGCAAGGAAAAAATTAGGATTAACGAAGTCACAAGTTTATCACAGGAGTATTTCATATTATGATGACGATTATACATAAAAATATTTGAAAAGCATTAAGATAAAACAAAAAAAACCTATTTCTGGATAGAACAGACAATATTAAGGTACTGCAAATATAGACAGCATCTTTTGTCATTTTGTTCTCACAATTTGCTTGCAAATTGCGGTCACAAAACCCTTGTACAGCAAGTTCTGAAGTAATAACATATGTCCCAAATATTTAATTTTTTTTTTTGCAGTTCTGCATTTCTGGATCATTGAAGTGCACAAATTTTAAAATATTTTTGAAACTTTAAAAACTATCATCTCAACCTATATACAGTCTGCTTACAATATTAAATAGAATTAACAAACTGCTGTTAACATAAAATTAAAAACTTATGTAACTACAAGAATATTTGGGGAATGGGGAGAAAAGGAGTCAGGTACTTTATTTTCTTCAAGCTCTAACTTTGAGATTACATTTTTTCCAGGGGAATGCAACCCCTGCAACTACTATAATTTTATTGGTTATATTTATTATGTAAGTTCTTTCCAAAAGGATAGGTGTTAATCAACTTTCCATTTACAGTCAAACCTTGAGATTCATCTAAGGCAAAAAAAAGCCCAATCCCCACACTGGGCCTAAAGCCATTATCTCCACACACCAACTGACAGAATGCAATGATCCATTCCAAATGTTTCCACATTTATTGCATCTGGACACCTCCATACCTGGCTCAATGACCATTTTTCACCCTGTTCACAAGTTCTCGCTTCAGGCTTTGCTTTCTCCATAATCAACTCCCTCCTCCTCTGGAATTCCAGTTCCTCTTCAGCATTTTCTCTCTGTAAGACAAATAACTCTTCTGTCTATACTACTGGAATAGAATTTATTTTGTTTTTGCATAATATTACCTTGAAGTATTTCTTACAAATACTGCAATGAAAAGCAGACAGATAAGTAAGTAGATACTATATAAGTGCAGTTCCAGCACAAACAGGTGGATAATGTAAATCTAAACCAACTACTTCATAAAAAACATCAAGTCAACAGACAGGATACAAAACAAATAATAAGCAACATGTATTACACTGTAAAACTCAAAACCCATACTTTATCTGTACTCTCTGCAGCAGTGACAGTATTCTGGAAAAATACTGATTTTTATTTTACGAAATACTTTGGGTTTATCCTTAATGAATATACTGTTTTTCTACACCAAAAGACGGAGATGATGGGGTCAAATGGTAAATGATGATGCATAGCCCAAGTGGCATACAGGGACAGGGTGGGGGAACTAAAATGAAAAAGTAACAGATAAACACAGAAAAGTTATATATATAGACACCCACAAACAAAACCAAAAACAAACAAATAAACAAACCCCACAACAATTCCATAAATATGTTAAAGAAGAATTTGTTCTGCCCTTCAGCCTATTTACTTTTTATCTTCCCTATTTGGCAGATTACTAATTGATCGAAATTGTGAACTCATTTTCTGTCTTTACCCCCCCAGAATATTTTGTAATTATACACTCATTGACGTACCTGACCAAGAGAAGACATGTCCATCTGTATTTGACCACTATATATAAAGACAAAGGCAAATATGTAATTCACTGTGTAGCAACTTGAACATGATGCATCTAACAAATTATTTTTTTTCTAAAGAAGGTATATAAACACACTTTACTGTAGACTCCTGAAATTCTAAAACTGTTGCTGGTTCTGTGGGATACAGATCCACAGCACTGCTCTCTGAAATATCCATGCTTAATCTGTAAGGTTTGAAATAAAAACATTGCACTGGGTTATAGCTTCGGTCATCACTCTGTTCAATATTTAATTGCAAACAAATATATACATGAAATAATTCTATAGTTACAATTTTAACCTCTTCAATGTAATCTCTTAGGAGCTTTTGGAAATGCCACCTTCAGTTCAGACTGAAGCATCATTCATAGTCTCATCTGAAAAGCACCACCCTGAGCAATGGCTTATATCAAAACAAAAGGACCTATTTACTATCAACAACCATGTTGTTATCTAGAAGCCTGCAGATTTCTGCATCTAACCTCTAGAATCCAGTGTTCAAATGGAAGCCACAGCCCTGTGTAAATATTTCCACTTAATTTACAGTGGCTGAAAATAATGCAGTGAAACAGAAAATGAAAGAAAGCTGGAAATATAGGAAAGCAAATATAGAAATACAATGCAAATGCAGAAAATATTAAGAAAGGAAGCATTTTCTTTCTGGGAAGAGAGATTTCAGATTCAATCTAAGTGCAATAGGGTTTGAAGATTTTAATTTCTGCAGAACACTAAACCAACAGTAACCGGACAAGCATTTTACAAGTTTAATAATCACACCCACTAGCAAAAACAGCTTGAAATAATCCCAGTCACTGCACATTAGTTGTACCAGCATCACCAACTGCTTCAGCCCTTACAGTGTTTCCTCCGAAAGGGCCTTCGGTTTGAGATAAGAATGATCCTGGATAGAGCTGGTTATTTCAATTAGGTTACCTTGACTAGGCCAGAGTTATATGGATGCACAAAGGAAACTGGAAAAAGTTACAATGTTTGACATATTCTAGGTTTAAGTTAAAAGCAAATGCCAGTTTTGCGCATCTTAAACTAAGGAGCAACAGAAGCATTTGAATTCCTTTCTGGATCTGAATAAATACAAAACCTCTTGAGTATGAAAAAAAAACTTGCACTGCTTTATATGAAGCATCATATAACAAAATGTCACAAAAATCCAGTAATTATTAAAATAAATTTTAAAAAATTATGAGGAACCCATGGCCCAGAGGACAAAGTCTATAGCATCATTTGACAAGTACTGGGCACTCAGATGCATCTTTGCTGCTTAGGTCTGGGTGCTGATAGACAGGAGGCGTATATTGAAAAGCCTATATGACACTCATAAAATTAAATATAAATGCTCATATTTTAAGGTTAGAAAAAGAAAGTGCAGCCACAAACTCCCCCAACATGCTGCAAAAACAATAGTAGAGAAATATAGACATACATGATATGATTAGCCACTTTTAAAAGTAATTTTTGAAATTTACTGTAGTGTTACTAATGAAAGTATATTTGTATGTAAACAAAAACCAGATTTTCTGTATTTTATTGACCTTCTTAACTTAATAGAAGTACCTAAGCATGTAGAAAATATTACGGCAATGTCTGGAAACAAAAAAAACAAAATGACAAAATTTATCAGGTTAACTAGAATATTTTTGCTGGTGTTTTTTCCAAAACATTCATTTTCCTCTTAACTACAACACTCTTCTGACAAAGTTATAAGCCTCATATGAGATGCAGAAGCAATGGTACTGGGAAGCTAAAGGAATTAAAGAAATTTCCTAATTGTCTATTTCCTAGTTTTACAACACTTTATTAAGCAAAAATATTTTTGATTCAAGTATTTAGTGTATGATTCAAGAATTCAAGTGTTCTTCACATGATGCAAAAATTTCTCTCTAGAAATATTAACAGGAATCAATTTCTGTCCTAAAAGTACAAAAGTCTTCTAGGTGAAAAAGCAGGTCAAAATAGGCATTTAAAGTAAAGAACAGTGTAGTCACAAAAGCAAGCAGCTTTTCAAGGGAGGAAAGAGAACCAAGCATACTTAAGGCTGAAGTGACAAGGAGGTTTCTAATATTCAGAGAAATGAAGCTGTAAACCACCTACCTCATAGAATTAAGAATTAAAATTAGTTTTGAAATGAACTTAATTTCTAAAGGTGATGACACTAAGAAAAGCAATAGCAAGCATCTGGACAGACAGAACTACAAGCACCACTATTTTAATATTTTTTCAGTAAGGCAAGTACTTATTTTCTTCTAAATATTTATTCTTTTGTTTAGCCACAGTTCCAGAGCCATTCTATGTGACTCTGGCCACTTAAAATGGGCATCTGAATTATAAAAACTTGCCTTCTGTAGTAGGGGAAATCTAAATAACTTTTTTGCCTCTTCTTCTTTCTCCTTTGTATTTCAGAAAACTAAAGAAACTTCACCATTAATTTAAGCACCTCCTTTATGTGCTTCATTGAATTGGCATGAAGATGGGCAAGTAGCCCTTCTCAGTCCAACAACATATAACAAGCATGAGTAAGAGGAAGATCTATAGTCCCTAAAAGAAATGTGACAATCCTAGACAAAACTTCAGATAATCACACTAGTACACATGAGATAAATGGTTAAGGGGTGTCCCTACCTCTAATTTTAGGTTTCTTTTTTACCTTCCTAATTTACTGGGAATTTTGTCTAGATACTCGAGAGTGAATGTGAGTTTCCTTCTGAACTACCTTACACACACTGGTATGCTAACAAAGCACTTGGTAACTCCACAAAGCTTCCAGCTGTCAATTAAAAGAGAATTCTAAGCTAATTCACAAAAAACTTAAAAATAGATTACATTCTATTATTATTATATCATTATATCAGCTATTGTAAGCATACCTGATGGAATCGTGTAATAAATCTACCTCTTCTCCTAGTTGTTCTAGTTGTTCTATTACTATATCAATAGTTTGTTCATCTGGTAAATTTATTCTATAACAGAAAACAAAAACATTCAAAAAAAAAGTACAACAGCAATTATCAAGGATAGTCTGAATTTCAATGCGCAAGCTTCACCTTCCTACTGGCATGCAAACACTCTAGGGGGAAAAACAGCTTCTCTGCACACTGGGATGTGCTGAATTCATGGAAAGAGCTTTTTCTGAAAAAACCTCTCCAACACTTTGTCCTTAGCAAAGCCCCCCAGCCTAATACATACATAAATAAATGTGATGAAGTTAAACTTCTAGCATTCAATTAAACAGAATGACTTCTAAATTTGAAAATTTATTTACCAATATCTGACTCTGAAAGGCACTCATCTCATGCATTGTTTCAGCACAAACAGCAAATACAGTGAAGTTTTATAAGGGCCAGCTTGCTTTCTTTTGCTTTTCAACATTTATAATTCTTTTTATGGAGCAGAAATATAACCTCCCATTAGTTCTGCCAGTAAGGCTCTGTCAAAAAGCACTTATTCTTTCCTCCCTTCAGGTTTGGGTCGTTTTTTTTTTAAATATCATATAGGACTACACTGTTCTGATGAATGACAACTCCGCAGTACAGTCATGCTGAATTCCCTTTCCTTATGCACTTATCTCAGCAACTGATGTTCATTTGTTCTACTCTGGAATTAATATCCATAAACTAATGATTGCTTCAAGGTTAAAATTATGATAAGCAAGAAGAAAAAAATATATGTTTTCTAATTAAATTGATTTTTAAATGTATATTAAATTTAGATCTTACAAGTTTTGATGATATTTTTTCAGCAATGCCTTTTATAAACAAAATTTCAAAGCACCTAATTAAAAAATATTGCATCCTACATAGACAAAAATCATTGGGGCATACAAATTAATTACACCTAATATAACATCCACTCTATTCAGAAATAAAATATAAAACACTGAGCACCCACAAAGTGCAAGGTTATGCTATTGTCATGCCTCCAAATATACAAAATTATTGAACAGTAAAGTCATACCAGTCCTGGTCAAACTAATTAAATTACATAGGTATTTATTAATAGATACATTAAAAATACTCACATTTCGTCTGCTTGCCATTGCGTGTCCTCTTCTATTCTCAATAATTCATCACACTCTGCTGCTCTGCTCTGTAAGCAGACAAACGTGGTAATGAGAACTGAACTTTGCAATTAAGTAGGCAGATAAATTTTGCTTTCCGACTCAGCACTGACCTAATTTATGTAACATTTTAGGTTGGCTGGTTGAAGCAATCCAACGTTCCTGCTCCATTTCTCACTCTACCCTCTTTTAAGATACTGATTACAAGATCTTCTATTCAGAATATTTTATTGAGGTCAACAGCCCTTACCCTCCTTTAACTGTAAAAAGAAAGTCAAGCAGCATAAGAATTCTTTGTTCTATGCCCCAGATTCCATTTGTGACTCTCTGGCATATAGAAACAATGCTTCAATTAACCACACTCCCAACTCTCCTCCTACTTGCTCTCCTACTGCAGCCAGATTTGTTTACAAAGCAAGGAAATTCCAAACATGCAAACAGCGGCCATTATGTACTTCATGCATAATTATTAACAGGATTCATATTTGACAATTTTGACAGTCATGAATCATTTGTTTTTTAAAAGGAACAAATTGGAACAAAAGTTGCATCCAGGAATTCATATCAGTCAGGGAGTTATTTTGGGTTCAGTGTAGTCATAAACCGGATCCCCCACACCTACAAATATGAAGTGCTATTTATTTGAAAACTTGAATCTCTTTTATGTTTCCACTTGGTGCTTTGCAACTCTTTCAACCCAGACAGGCAGGAGCACTGAAGTAGTTCAGCCGCCAGTAAAGACAGAAGCTCTCTGAATGAATGTGTATTTGTACTTGTAGAGAAGGAATAGCAGAAAACAGAGGCTTATCCTCTTTTATCATGTGTTTGGTACATCAGCTGCATCATCCTGTACCAATAAATTCTACCCAATTCTGCTGTATGTGACACTGAAGAGTGTACCAACTTCTCTAACACTCTCCAATGATGGCTCATTCCCCAGAGACAATCCCTAGAAGAATAAATAAAGCCATTCCTTTTCATCTTTCTTCACCTTACAGGAATAAAGACCATGATGTTTTCCTATAACAAAGGTACATATTATAAGACAACAAAAGAGCAGCACTTATTCTGGAAGGTGATTTAATATAATTTGTCTTTAAAGATTCCTCAACTGCTACTATAATGTTTAAAAAATTAAGAAAATGTATTTTACTACCATAGCATTACTTCAAAACTTTAGCCATCACAGCTAACACAAAGTCATCTCACATTTTAGCAATGTAACAAACACAACAAATCACTCAATTCAAAGTATAAAGCAAATAGCACAGAACAAACCTGTCATTTTTCTTAAAGCCTTAAACTAGTTAATGGATAACTCTCACATATCCTAAATAGAGTTCTGGGTAAATTGTACTAGATCAATTGTAATAATTTTAAACCTACCTGCTTATTTTTGCTTTCTGTATATTTTTAAAACAATTAATATCAGCTGCAATCTCTTATTCCTTAAAATATCTGCTGTTTATCATTCCTATTTATTCTGCACTTATAAAAGTAGTGAAAATATTTTCCCCCACTTAACATTGTCACAAACTTGCCTTAATGTAGCTCATAAATTCAGTAGTAAGGGTATCCGATTCATCAAACTGGTTTCCTGTTTCTCCTGACTGATCATTGACAAACACGTGTGAAGGTCCTTGATGGAATTCCACTAGGAACAGCAATGAAAAGAAAAAAGATAGAAGAATGATTTCAAAAACAAAGTTTAAGTTCACATTAAACGTTTCTAACAGGTTAAGATTTTTTCATTGTAAACTGGGATGCCAATTCGTTTCTAAGTTGTTATAAATCCATTCCCTGGACATACACAGCTGGGTATCAGAAGCACCAGAGCAGGCATTGATGGAGCCTGTTTTGAACTACACCAAGTCTGTCTTGCCAGTACCAATACAAGAGCATAGCTGGACAACTGTGCAGTGTTTTAAGACATTCAGATGTCTTAGGCAGTGACTTGCAATCAAATGCAATTTCAGAGTTACCATGCTGTAACAAACCATCAAACACCCAGCAAAATTATTCAAAGCCTGTCCCAATCTCTTGCCTACATATACTATTTCCAAGGATATGATCCTATGATTGACCTTCTCCAGTTTTCTAATAAATACTGTAGGATATAATCCTGTTATCTCTCTTCATAGTCTACCAAATTCTCATGAGTATCTCAACAGAAGTTCAATGAAGTGACTAACACTGAGGATATGCCATCTCCTATTTATGTGGTTTACATATGCAACTTGCTGACCTCATCCTGCCATTTATTATTAGTATGTGCAGAACTTGTTTATCACTATGTAGTGCATTTCAGAAAAATATTAAGTTACTTTAAAAAAAAAGGATAAAATCAGAACTCTTACAAAATACAAAGAGATTTATTCATTTCCAGAAGTGATGCTGACCAAAAAAAAGCTTCATATACATACTAAATCCAGCTATAGAAATAGGCTCTGTCGTTGCACTTTGCTAAATTATTGAACATTGATATAAGTTGCTGGATAGCATTGCTCAAACCAACTTTAACTTTTCTTCCCCCAGTCAGAATCAGATCTCATTAACTCTTGAGACAAGGTGCAGCAAGTTTCTTGGAATTTCTATGGAAAATTACTAGACAGACTCAATTCAGTATAGTAAAGATTTTCTAAGCAGCATACTTATATCATTTTTACACAACTGCATATGCATGCCCAAAGCCTTCTGGGTAAGTAGGCAGGCACAGAATCAACAACAGAATTTCCCTGTATTTAACATCCATGTTTTTTACATTCCAACCTTTTCTTGAGTTAGCATGGTGACCTGAATCATCCTTTATAATATGATCTTCTTCCACAATATCCGACATCGGAACATTAAAGCTGATAGTATCTTCATCAGATGGCTAGGAAAAAAATAAAAGAAACACTAGTCCCAGCTCAAACCAAGAATGATAAAAATGTACATGTTAACAAGAGTGCTCACTAAAGAGCTGCAAATTAACATGGGAGAGGATACCAGAACATCTAACATGACCACATCCTGTTGTAAGAAGTTGTAGTCACGCTGAATACATCCTCACAGGAGATTTGCCAAGTAGAACAATTCACATGTCCTCTTTTCCTGTCTTACTCACTACACTAGTCCTCTCCTTGCACTGACACCACCGCACTGTGCTGCTTTCTGTGCTTCTCTGGGGCAGATGAAAACAGGGCCTCCTTGTAGCCACCAAAGTCTGTAGAAACACTGAGCCTCATATCGCAGAGTACCACACACTTCAAGGAAAATATTTTGGAGTATTGGTATTGAAAAAAGGAACAGACTATTTAATTTGGAAACAAGAAAATATTCCTTTAACAGGCTATGTCTTACTTTCAGAACCTACAGAATTCTGCAATTAATTTTCCAGGTGTTTCCTGCCACTATACTACTAAACAAAAACTATCCAAAGCAGCCTTGGATAATACAAAAGTATTGCTCCTTCACAGGTGAAAGAAATACTGTATCCAACTTCCTTCTTCCACAGTTTTAATTTTTATTCAGACAGCAAAAGAAGACAATAGACATATAAAAATCAAAAATACCTAACATTATTCTAAGACAGAATTGAGATGATGCACTTTGAAAGATTCTTCATGTGTATTCCTGCTGGTACTAATGCATCACTCATACTGGTACTAAAGCACAGAGACCATTCTAATCTCATTCTAATGAATTTTAACAGAAGGAAAAATAAGGCCAAATGAAGAGGTAAAATTAATCAAAATGCTGTATTTTTTCACAAAAGATGAGGTAGATGGCACACTGCCTTAAGGCAGAATTTGCCCTCAAGTCGCAATGATCAATTTTACAGAACACTACAAGATATCTTTCATTTGAAATGCCCAAATGGCTATAGCTGGGAAAACTGATGCTGTAAGGACCCAAGTCCGAGAGAGACACACGAACAGCTCATTTCATCAAGTACTCCCTCCTCTGTATTCATCAAAAGTCAATTAGCAAGCTTCTTGAAACCCACATTAGTGTTCAAAGAAGTGATTCATTTCTGTCATCAGGTTACACATGAAAAATGACATTGTAGTATTTTCTGTAAAAGAACAGAAACTCAATAGCCACTACTCTCCAGACTAAACAGTAGTTTATATTCATTTAAAAAAACCTCAGAAACGTGTTTTAGTTATTGTTTTGTGACTGATCACTTAATGTTTATCCAGTATTTGGTATGTAACTTTCTGACTGTAATTAACAACACATATGAACCTGTATTTGTTGTATTTCTTGCACAATTTCCATGCATTGCACAGGTATTAAAGGTCACATCAGAAGGAAAGTGAGTGGTGAACTTACTACCAAATGCATTTGACATTACTGATCTAAGCATTTATTTCTCCTTAAAAGTAGAGCAGCAGTCAGGTGCGAGTAGAATGAGTAAATAGTTTTCATAGAAAAAAAAATTTGTGCTATTAAATATGTATTGGTTCACTGTTGGCAGTCTTCAAAATATTTTTTGTAGCATTTCAATTGCTACATTTTGATTATAGGTAACATGATCTATTTTCCAAAGGTAATATTTATAGCTAAAGAGGAGATTCTGGGATAACAGTTTCATCAACAAGCCAACTGAGCTTCAGGAAGTGTAGGACTGACAAAACAATTTTTAAGTGTCCCTGAACAGACTGAATGCTCTTATAGCAAGAGGTAAACCATTAGAGATTTGGCTAGAAATCATAACAATTCTGCTTCATATCCATCTCTCAAGAAATTTCCCCACACACTCAGAAATTCATGTGGGGTTTTTTTAAGTACTATTGTATTTAAAAGACCAGCGAGTAAGTGGATTCATGTTCAATTTGCTTTTGAGTAACTATAAATTCAGTACCTAAGCTTGATTCTTCATACATTTGTTTCAAAAGAAACAAAAACCCTTTTCCTCCAAGGAGGAGGAAAACACTAAAGAATCAGACTAACTTATTTTAAGTAGCAAGAAGGTCATCCATTTATTGTGAGACAATTCCCATTAGGTCAGACCACAAATTCCATTTTTGTACGTTTCAGAAAGATCATCATCACTGATTTATACTGCTAATTATTTACTTATTTATCATTATCTATTCAGTTCAACTCCACATAGATCTAGTGCCCTGTTCAGCTAAGCAGTGCCTCAGAAAAAAACCTCTGTGAATCAGTTCTAATTGCTTAGGACAATACTAGTCCCACAAAGCTCTCCTTTCTCTTTGCTCAGTCAGACAGCAAAGTTCAGGAAAAGATCTGAAGGTTTATTTTCTGCATTGCCAAGCTGCCAGAACATTAAAACGCATTAAAATCTGCAAAGTTTCTAAAGTTTCTTCATGATAGCAATCTGCCATAACCACATCACAGAACATACTGGGACTGTGCCCTGTAAATTCTCAACAGGAAAGACTAATCAGGCAAAGAGAAAAATATGTGAGAAGCCATCAGCTTGTAACCTGTTAGCATGTTTACTTTGTTGGAAACAGCAGACATGAATTCTGGTTTGTTTCTCATTCTCTAGATTATGTAAACTGCCAGAAAACTGTAGAGGATTTTCACTATTGGCAAGTCTGTAACCATTTGGGAGCAAATGTCTCACTGCCCACTCCAAACAGTGTACAGACAAAAAAAAAACAAAAAAAAAAAAAAAACCCCAGTCTCCTTTTATCTTTGTTTTAGCCATTTCTTAGTGTAAAATTCACGTCAAGGATATGGTTGCAGATTTTTTAAATCTAAAAGCATTTTCACATTATTACCCAACTTAAAACACAGTCAAAATATGAGTATTGGGAGAGGAGTTTGACACAAAAGGCAGGTAACTTACCTCTGTTGCTGACAAACGTTTATCACCATTATCACTACCAACACCTGAATCTGAGTCCTTTTTACTTGGGTAGATGTCATCAATGCTAGATGTGAAAAAAAAAAAAATAAAAACCAGTAAAAAGCTATCATAGGATTTACATTCAAATTCTGTTCTGGTCTCACTTAACTCAGAGCAAATTTTAAACTATTCTTAATGGTAAAAGTGAAATACCCTAGTACAACAAAACACTAAACATTTAAAATCTGGTGATGGTAAAATCGATCAGATTGAATGACTAGCTAGCCTAAGGATTAACAAAACAACAGAAATCATCTGCTATCAGCTTGCTTTTTTCTATACTGTAGGAAAAATGGCTTAGTTACTAGGTAAGCAGCACAGGACTGAAGCAATTTAGCCATGGGAGAGGAAACCAAAATAGTAAAACTCGAAGTGATTTAATTGTAACCATTGATCCATTAAAACAGAACTCGTATCTCCCTCAGGCTTGAAGTAATTATTAACACAGAAACCTCCTTTTGGTGCTTTAAAATAGACTTTGGAATTTAGGTTTTTGAGAAAATTACTGTTATAATGACAACTGCTCTCTATTCTGGTTTCATTACCCAATATGACCTCTACTCATTTTAAAGTGCACTATTAGATGCAATACTCTCATCACCTTTTTTTAAAAATATACCTTATTATCCCTTTATCTGCTATCTTGAAAGCTGTGATACTGAAATCAGATGGACACAGCAATTTAAGAAAGGAGTTTTATCAGTTTTCATATGAAAAAGGTATCTGATTCATTAATCCTAATCTTAAATTAACTTTTTATCAGTAAACACTGATGACTGTTTTGCAGAAACTCCTTTGGAAATCCACTCTGTACCACCCCCTTACCCTAATCTGTATTCTTCAATATGACCAAAATACCAGACGGGACATGACATACCTGTCAATTTTATGTATACTAAAAGAACAAAACAGAAAACCAGTAGGTGTTTCCCAATTGGAACACCTACTCTTCATCCTGGATTCTTCTCACCTTTGACATTTATCTGATAGAAATCCATAAAGGGATCTCCAAAGGTACATGGAGGAAGACAATTTGATTCAAACCTTATTGAGATGACTGAAAGGGGGATTCCGTAACAGTTCTTGGTTTTTTCCTCCCAAGGTTTTAGCAGTAACACCTGTACTATTGTTCATATCAACACTTTGTTTCATTTGTTTCTCTTCAAAAATATCATACTTTCTCTGATTGGTAATATTACATTGCCCTTGCTAGCAAAGAAAGACTGGGCTAAAAGCTGATTTCCAACCAGCTATGGAGATTCTCATAGAAAGGAGCTGCTTTGTACCTGGTCCCTGACCTTAATCCATGGTACAAGATGCCATTTCCTACAAGTCTGATGCAAGACACAGGAGATTTTGCCCCATTTTGCTAACAAATCAGCACACTTCATTTTAAAAGCATCTCAACTTTCATGTAGTTCTCTTTGTTTGACAGATGACTTTGGATGAATTAAAAAAGATTAAGCTCCCACGAATGTGTAAACATACAAATCACATATAAATTATAAAACATAAATCACGAAACAACACATGAAATTAAAATTTAGACAGATAGATCGAGCCAACACCTAATGTAACTACCATCTGATTATTTTCAATGTATTCAAGGAGTACACTAGAAAGAGGCTAGATTTAAACTAAGGCTCACTTTTATACTCTTAACTAATGTGCTGCTAATTTTAATCATAATTGATTTTTAATTTTCTAAATTCTTACAGGGATTTCATTACAATAAAAGCAAATGAAATCTCTGTGCAAAAAAAAGTACACTCTGAACAGCATCGAAAGAAAGAAAACTGTGGAACCTAAAGATAAATACTATTTTATTGTTTTAAGTGTTACATGAAAAAACCAAGTGAGACTTTCATACATACCTCTCTTCCACAGGTTGTGGCAAATGCTGTGGCTCTATGGCATTAAGATACAGTGAGTCTGCTGTTTTAATCTGACAGGCTTGTACAGCCAGATATTTGAATATATGCACCTTACCCTTTGTACAAATCTGTGGGACAAGGAAAATTTAGCTTTAAAACAAGAATAAAAAAAGTAATTTATTCCAAGTGTCACTTAGTGTAAACTGAAATTCAACTAATATTAAAAATCGCACTTAAAGGAAAATAGATTTTATCCTTTTTTAAAATTAATTAATAAGTATTTCAATTATATACTCAATTATTTGTGTGCACCAGCATGAATATCCTCAGAGACTAAGGCAGAAAACAAGAAAATCATGTATTCTACTTTTAAAAAGTCCAAATGAGTTTCTAACTCAAAAGAAATACATTAAAATATATGGTATAGCCTATTACTAACTATAAATTGAGTAATTAATTATTTTTCAAAATTAGTGTATAATGAGATTTAATTAATCAGCGTGCTCTTTATATTCTTGGTCACATTGTTTTTAGTAGTGTCCAAGCATACTTATGATGCAATTCAGCTTCATTTTCTTCTTTAAGTGTACACCTCTTGCTTTGTATTTTTTTTTTAGTTTAAAGGCAGCATCACGATTGATTATGAAAGGCATTTCTCCAATGTAATAAAATTCTTAAGTATTTCAACAGCTGCTGATAGAGAACAACTGTAGCTTTCAGAGATGCAGTTTGAATCTACTGTCCAATAAGTTAAAAACAAAATTGTCCTTAAGCAGCGAACACAAGTTGCATTCATTTATCTTTATCACTCAGAGCAGCCTACAGCTCCAGAGAGGAGTTTTATTTCTTTCACCATCTATAAACTTTAGCTCTAAAGTGAAATAAATTTTACATGGATTGTGTTTTAGACCATCTGCATATTTTTTAAAGTTAGGAAATCACTGTAGAACCTTCTAGAACTGGATTCTTTTTAACAGAAAGAAAAATTACCTAGGAAGTTTATCACTACTCTTTTTCCAAATTATACACATATTCCAAGGTTAACTTCAATATGCAAATAGAAATTACAAAAATAAACAGCTAACAGAATGGACATCTAGATGTGTGCTGGTTTAAGTGCTGTAAAAATTTGTGAACAGAGGGTATTTTTAATGTCTTTTTAGATACATCCTATGTCTTATTTAGATGTCAACAACTATCAACAGCCTGTGAAGACTGAAATTCAGAACCCTGCAATTGTAGAAGGTGACATTCTAGAGTCTAAAATGTGTTAGCAGCTATCCAATATTAAAACACAACTTAAATTATAGCTGTTACTTACTTGTGCTGGTGGAGATTGCAAAGGATTATTCTCAAGCAGTAATACTTGTAACTGCACCATTTTTCTAAAACAAATTGGAATCACAAGCACTTTATTGCAGGAAAAGTCAAACTTTACCAAGGGAAGCTGTACTAGCTCTAAAAGTAATAAAAAGGAGAGAAAGTGTTATATCTGTTTTTATTTTTGGCATAAAATAATAAAATACTTCTGAACAATCCTTCTTTTGCATTCAGAAAAAATACAAACTCGGTGAGGAATAAGACCAACATTTACTCCATTTTATACTGGGAAATAAAAGAGTGTTGTTGTTATACAAGTGATAATAAATTCTAAAACAAATACTTTGAAATTTTTTTTTCCAGAAACTCAGCTGACCCTTCTCATACTGCATTAAGACACCTGTTCAACTTAAAAGTTGCCTAGAATTATAAAGATACATTGAAGAAACCTCACACACTGTTCTTCAATGCATACCATTGTATGTTATATTCTGCAGACCCAAATGGAATAAATTTGAACACAAGCTACTTTTTAATCATACCTATTTATAT
Source organism: Sterrhoptilus dennistouni (assembly GCA_013397095.1). Lineage (NCBI taxonomy): Eukaryota > Metazoa > Chordata > Aves > Passeriformes > Zosteropidae > Sterrhoptilus > Sterrhoptilus dennistouni. The sequence continues at coordinate 825,576 of VWZU01000426.1, forward strand.
GATTCAAAGTACTTTCACAATAATAAGAAGAGCTACTGTAAAGTTTTTTGTTGTTGTTGTTTATTTGCTTTTACCTTGGGGTAAAACTTCGAGGTAATTTCTTCTTACATTCAGCTCTTTTAAAGATTTCAGCTGGCCTATCTGCTGTGGTAAAGCTGTGATTTCATTACAGCTGACATCCTACAGTAAAACAGCAATAACAAATAATAATGAACTTTCAGGTCCTACGTATTCCATTATACAAACACAGCTAATTTCCTATTATCATTGTGACATTTTATTAACCCGAAAAAATGCAACAATCGATGTCCTGTAGTCACAACAAAAAAGAAGATACATGGGAAAATGTTCGCACATTACTTAAAACCAGACCAAATTCTTATTTAAAGAACAAGTTAATTTTGAAATTCATTTAAGTTCTATCAAAATATTCAAAACTTCTTACTTAAGAAGTTCTAATTTTTTGCTCTTGTCTTCGTATGAAGAATTCAGTATAGTGACTATATAACTAAATATGTTAGGATGAAATGCAAAAATCCAAGTGTGTGGATCCGAGTTTTTAAAAAGGTCCTTGTTCTTCAAGATGGAATATTTAAGCAAAATAAAATAATAGTAATACAGCAATAGCATTCTGTAATGCCCAGTAAAGGCATATATTTGATCAGCATAGCACATAGTAGGCCACAATGCAAAGGGACAGAGCTTTTTTAGCATTGCTTAACTATTTCAAGCAAGAAGCTGCTATGAATGTGCATGAAAGATCAACTTCTTGAATTAAGTCAGTCTGCAATGAAGCAACTTTTCAATACTAGCTATCATTTTTGCTGCCAAATGGACATTAAAACCTCTGCTTAAATCCCAGGTAAGCTGCAAATTTGAGTAATGTCCCAGTTATGCTATCATTTCTGAACTAAAAGAATGAAACAGTATTTCACAGTATGAAAGCTAAATAGGGTTATGCCCAATTTTCCTGAAAAGCCAACAGAACACTCCTACTCTCTCACCTGTTTCAAATGGATTTATAAAGTATCTGGGAGCTCTACAGAAGTTTGAGAAGCCAGATTTCCAAGTCATGTCTTTGAATACGCTTGCTTTAATACCAAAAGCATTATATTGACTCCTTATCTTTGAGCCTAAAATCTAGTTCACAAAAAAATGTTAGCAAAACCAAAATGTGATCTGGCAATGCTATTCCCTGTATCCAACAAGTTTCTTCTTGTAATAGAATCTTACTGCTGCCAAGACTTCCTTCCCTTGTCAAAACACGGTCAGGAAATTACTGTAGCTTTTAGACAAGGAAATTAAATGAGTGCATTTTTGCCCAAGTTGTCACAAAGTTTGGTTAATTGTACTGTTCCCAGATCATTTATTTTTAAAGCTTTACTGTCCTATTTTTAATTTACTTCATAATTAGATACTTGATTTTTAGAGCACAGAATTTAAAGTCACCTTGTGGCAAAGAAATTCTAGACCAAGTGTACTTAGGCACACACACCAGAACAAGGAAGGGAAAGAGACAGCAAATTCTAGAAGCAGCATCAAAAAAAGAAAAAGAAAGCTGGGAGTGTGTAACCTCAAAAACAAAGTCCACTTCCACTTACAGCCTTTCAAAACATCCTCAATAAGACTGATCTGTTGTGACAGCATGTCAGCATTCACAAGATCTCTAGAGACAGCAGTATCCTTTATCCTACTAAACACTGGAGCCCAACTTGCTTTTTTTTTATTACTTTGTTTGAATAGCCATGGAAAACAAAGACTTGTCACATTTATTTGTAGTTATGCTCTTGACTATTATTAGACTTCATGAGTGTGCAGGTGACAGAGACAGTCACATACACATTAAACTCATTACTTTGGCAGTAATGGAAGCAATACTATCAAACACTTATGGTTTCCAAGCTAGCAATTTTTAAAGAAATTATGCAACCAGCAGTTTGGAACTCAGCTTCAGGGAGATTTGGTGGGAACTGAAGTGCAAACACTCATGTTCCATGAGGAACCAGTATTTCCTGAGATCAGACTTCTTGTATTAATTCTATTTTGTTCTCACCAGATAGGCCATGCCCTGTCATGACAAGGCAATTTGTCAAAAGCAGAGAAACGTAAGGTTTTTATTTAATATTTATTAAATGAAGGACATTTAACATTAATTTCTGTGGCATGCAGCTCAGTGGCATGAAAGCAAAATCATCAACTGTTTCCCTTTGTTTATGGTGATGTTTAAATGGCCTTAAACCAATCAAATTCAGCATATATATTCAGCAAGATAAACAGAAAAAATAATAAGGTACTCTGACTCCAATTAACATTTATTCATACACACAGGGAAGTTTATCCAAACCATTCAAATTGAGGCAAACTTCCTCTTTACATAACTTTAAACTCAGGACTCCTGACTGAGCCATTATTCCTAAAATCACATGGCTTCAGTCAGAGCTTGTGACATAGAAGCCATGCTGAACAGTAAAAAAGTTACACAGCACATGAACCCTTTTAGCCAAGAGCAGGCAGCAAGTCCCACATGGTCAGGCTGCTGTCTCTGATTAGACGAATGAGGTGAAGGACATAAATCCCAGAATAATTTGAAGGCTTCCAACATGAGATAGGAGCATCCCAGAGAGGGAGAGTTACCTGAAGAACACAGAAGTGCAATACTGCCTAATTACTTTTCCTTGGCAGAAAGTAAGCTTCAGATTATCTTCACACTAATTTTGCACTCTCCTAGCTGATGGTAGAGGCATGATTGAGTTACAGATTTATCTTTTTTTTTTGCAGCAAACAAAAATAAATTTCCCAACCAAATTTTTTTGCCAAATAATGGCAATGTATTCTGCAGGGAGAAAAAATTATATTACAAGCACTGAAATAAGTTACCTGTCAGATTCATAAAAATACATATGTGTAATAGGAAAACCACTACCTACCCTGTTTGGAGGATAGAAGGGAAAATGCAGAGTTAATTGGAAAGATCTAATTTGCAGCAAGTTATGCTCGTATCATTCTACAGTGATTATAGTGGTAAATTTTGTATTAAAAAGGTAGATAAAAAGAACCCTTTGCTATGTATACCCAGATCTCACTGCATGCAGCTTGTGAAACATTTGGGGAACCGGAGGTTGCTTAGAAATGTCCTATTGATACTGCACAGAGCCAGGTGGCATCTCAGGGTCCCTCCTCCGACCCAGGCCAGCACCAGCACTGTGTACACACCAAAACAACAGCACTCCCTGCCAGAGGGCTGGGTGATGCCTCTGCTTGAATCCCACACTATTCAGGCTGGCATTACTCTCACACAGCTGAGTTTTTTGTGCAACAACTGCAATATGACTTAATGTTTTTTGTTTCTTTTACTTATTTTAGAACAATGATCACTTTATTATCTAAACTGCTTTATATTATACATGCCAATACAGATCCTCACTCTCAATCCTACCACTATTTGCTTCTCCCAACACATCACAGTTATGTAATTTCCAGTTAAATAGTGCCACTCATTTCCCTAGAAATGTACCAAACACACATGGTGGCATCAAACTGTGTAATCAGGTCATCTGAAAAGACTCATGCTCAATTTAACAAAAACTTGTTTTTCATTCAGGCCCCCCCCGCAATGCCTTCTAAATAACAAAGAACAATCATCAGGCCTTTTTCAGTTCTCATGTATCTTCTATAGGCTTCCAAATTGACATGTAGCTAGAGCCTCTCATATGAAACACTTTTAGAGCAATAATTGTTTTGTTCTTTATAACAAACAGTAACACTGAAACTATACTATAACTGGAAAGCAATATGAAAATCCATAGTTCCAGAATTTAAACACATGATATGCTTGAACTGAACAATCCAATCTGCTTTGGGTATATACTCGACATTGATTTCAAGCTTTTAGTTTTCACTAAACTTTCTACTAAATTTAACTTAAATTATTTATAAAACTGGAACCATTGGTCTTTATTGTGTCTATTTTAAGCATAACAAAAACAGTGCTGTAACCTAACACATTTTTAAGAATAATTAAATCAGAACCATCTGTGTAAACCTCACTAAACCCATCACACACACACAAAAAAATTAAAATATTTGATAAGATAAATTAATAATGCTCACCAAACAAAACAAACTTGCTAGTCTTGAACTGAGTCACAAAAGAAAAGGTAACTACCCCCATCATCCTCATCAACAGCCGTATCAATTGCAATATGCAACAGAAGCCTGATACTACAGGATGCTGCTCAAGAATATCAGAAAGAAAAAGCCCCACAGTTGCCACTTCATGCCACTTATGAAGAATCAATAGCAGGGCTGAGGCCTCAAGCAACGTTATTAATTTCTGTAATGTAATTTACTGGAGGAACTACTATCATAAAGACAAGAATATGATAATAAGGCAACTTTCAGGTAGAGAAAAGATGTGCAAGGTAACTGCTGTCAATGGAGATACCAGCAGCTGTATGGAAGATCAAATCAGTCTGTTTTACTACACATAAATCAGCAGTGTCAAAATGCAGTTTGCCAATTTGTATCTCAAAAGGTCAAAATGAATAGAAATAACCAGAACACGTATGTCATAAAGAATTCAGTCTCAGCCTGCAATTACAGCAGAGGAAGATAAAGTGAGACAAAGGGAAGCATTTTTTATATATGTTTTCCACCAACTTGTGCAATTAAATTAATTTTATGCTATAGTACCAAATAATAATTTTTCAGACTATCATTGACTGGACAATATATTCTAAATTATCTACTACTTGTAGAAACAATATTCACTTGGACAGCTTTGAAAACAAGAGGAGTATAATCATTTTGTAGATCTGTTTAGATGGGTGTTCCAGGAAAGGAAAGTTGCATGACAAATGTAGTGAAATAAAATGAAAATAAGCTGATAAGAGCAGTATCACGAGTGGAATGCAGTGTGGTAAGCAGATAGCAACAACACAAAAAGGAAGCAGGAGGGGAGGGTGCTGTGGGGCGTACAACCTTACAGTGTAACCAGGGCAGGCAGAGCGCCAGGGCAGGCAGTGAGCAAAAATGGTGGAGAGATGAGGAACTTTGAAACTGGGCTTTGGTGAAGTTGTTTCAGAGTCCTGAAGAACATAAAGGAAACTCTTATTGTGTTACTATCCAACACACTTGAAGTTAAAAACTTAAGTTTTGCCAACTACATTATACTATTAAGCACCTATTCAAATATAGGTGAAAAGTGAATTTTACTGTTTCTATTAATACTCAAAAGAAGTCAAAATAAAAAGTGAAAAAAAAAGATCAGTAACATACCAATTCCATTAACTGTTTTAGCTGACCTATCTCTTCTGGAAGGGAACCTAGCTTATTGTTACTTGCAATTAAGACTTTTAGAGGAAGACCACACAGGCAAGCTGGCAAAGAAGAAAGCTGATTTCGACTGCAACAAAACAAAACAAAAATATTAAAACCATCAGTGATGTTCTACTGTACAGTCACATAAACTTTGAGAGTTGCAAAATCCCTTCATTTTTATGGGTCATATTTTATGCAGATAAAACTGAGGTTTTCAAACGGCAATCATTAAGAAGACACTTGCACATCAGAAATACCTGATTAATGACTAACAATATTGAGAAATTTACCACTCTGGAAAAAAAAGCTTTGTATCAGTTTAACAACATTGTAACAGATCTGTTTGTCACAAAGATCAGCTGTTTCCCTTCCTAATGAATACAGGAAAATCAACTGAGACAATATTTTGCAAGTATTTAAACATTCCTGTGGTTTTATGTGCCATTAAAATGGATGTCTTTCGTTACAGCTGAAAGACAAATATATAAATTTCAGACAAATGGTTATTTTGTCAATTAATTTAAAGCACATTTACAGCTGAAGACTACTTCGTACCTCCTGTTCTATGGTTCTGTGCTATTAACCCAGGTAAATACAGCAAAAACTTCTGGGACTATCAGTAGTTCATTTCCTCCCAAGACTCCTAAGCTAGAGTTAAAGACGATAAACGTCATGACCCCTTGTGATGTTCACAAGATTAAAAATAGTAATTTGTGGCTCAGTTCCCAGAAGAAACTTCATGCTCACCAGAATAGCATAGTAATTACTCTCTCCTAGAATATTTAAAATTTTTCTTTAAAATAAGCACTTTATTTCTTATGATTATTAACCTGTAGTAAAACAATGAACAGTAACTTAAAGTGGCACCCAGTATAAACCATTTTTATTAGTTCCTGCCTACATGCCTACTTTGCTTCAGAAAGCAAAGACAGATGGCTGAACTCTGGAAACACATGGGAAAAATTGTCCTGTGTAATTTCAGTAGAATTTGCAATATTGAGGTGAAACAAAAACAAAAAAATCAAAATTCCACAAGTTGCAAAGCATTTCTTCAATGGCAATCCAGCAGTGTGCTACAAAGCTGCATATAGAGATGAATATTCATGCTCCACACAACGGTCTCAAAATGTTGTACAAGGCAAACTACCATCCTATCTCTGTTGCCTATACCAGGATACAGACAGATATCAATATTCCAAAGAAAATAAAAATTAGAAACTCAAGTGCTAACCAGCAGCAGCTGAAAAAATACATCAATGCTTATTGTGAAGCCACGTTTCTTAATTCTAGTGTCGTTACAGAAAACCAAGACACAACTTCTCAAAGAAATTACTTGGAAATATTTTTTCAAGTTCTAAAGAACTCAAATTGAGGATCCTTAGACTCCAAAACAGTAACCCTACGCTGCAGATCAGACACAGATAAAAAAATAAGTAAAAACAATTTTTAAGCTCCACAGAACTCAGAAGCAACCCACTAAGAGATAAGGAACAGAACATAACCAGGGCAAGTGAATAATAAACCATCATAAGTTTCAAAGGAATTTCTTTAAATAAGACATGAATGGTATCCACCAAGGCCCAAAGACTATATTTAGATCTCTTGGCATCACTTTCCAATGCTATTCAACATATGGGCTCTGCTGGTAACAGACAGAAAAACATGCATTTTAAATCTATTATGTATTTCTTGCCAAAAAACAACTTGGTTAGAAAGTCAAGAATGTATTTCCTTCTTCAAACTGTTCACTACATTCAACTAACAGGGGGAAGGGCACATTCAATTGAAGAGGGAATTTTAAACTGAGAGAAAAGTCAGTTACTTAATCAAATGAAAAAATTCCTTTTATTTTGTCCAATTTACTCTCATATGTGATACATAATTTATTCTAGTTTTGTGATGACTCACAAATCCTATCACTACACAGAGTTCTAATTCACGGTTTCACAACATTAAGTTCTAACCAAGTTAATTCTGATTCCTAAATTTACCAAGACATTTTATGTATATTTAATAACTTAATCCAGTTTTTAAATTCTTTATGTATATCTAACAAATGGTAATTCAAAATCTCAAGTCCTATTTCTTGTATGTGTGAAGATACTCAGGATACAACATTCCACTTCAATTTTTAGAGCCAAAATAGTGTTCCACAGTAGCCAAAACTGCAGTACAGTAATAATATGGACTTGAGAAAGATCTTCAGTGTTGATAAAACTGATGATCAAACCTTCATTCCCTGAATTTAAAAGGCCAAGAGCCACTTCACCCCCTACTTAGACCTCATCCTCACAAAGACCAGACTCTTGTATCTTCACTATTGCAGTTTTTACACCGTTAACTGCAAAGAAAACTCAGTTGTTCCAACTGAAAAAGGGCTTACTTGCCCTCCATCAAGAGCACGTGTGCATTCACCAGCACTTGAACTAAATGCAATTCTCTGTACTGATTAGTATCCACACAGATTTCTCCTGGAAAGTAAGCAAAGATGTCTAATTCTTTGCCACTTTCTCCTAAAAAAGACAGTAGCTATATTTCTTTCATAATATGACCATGCTAGTGATAGACATAGTATCATACTCTTCTATTCCATTCCCTATGGTGAAAAATATAAATCCTCTGTCCATCTTTTTAACCACAAAATGTATGTCAAGCTTGACAAAATTTGTCGTCAGAAGTGAATTAAAGCAATACAACGGATGAGTTTAGCATTCTGGATCTGCTGGAAGACTAAGGTACAGAACTGGATTAATAATGCTTGGTTTTCTTTCAATAATAATTTTTACATTTTGGCATTTATGATGCCTTCATACAGAGCTGTCTCTGCTGCCAATGAGCTTTTGCAGTACTCTTTTCAGCAACATGAAAAAATGCAGTCAGTTGTTCCAGAACCTTATAAAGTGCATACAAAAAAAGCTTTACATATTTGCAAATAAACAAAAAAATGTGGCAAAGATAAACTTACCTCAAATTTAAGTAAGTCAGCATTTGCAAGTTTACTATGGCATCTGGTATAACTTTGATACAATTGTGGTACAGATTTAGTGTTTCCAGTGACACAAAATGGCACAACTCTGTAGGAACTTCAGTTAACCTATTCTTGGATAAATCTGAAAAGAGGAAAAAGAGAGAATGAACATTTTTTGAACCATTATAAAGATGTGCTTTGAAAAGATGCACTTTATTAAAGTAAGTGAATAAATATCATTTACAGGGAGACAGCCAATTAGATCAGTATCTTTATTATGCAAAGTAAAGCTAATGCAAACTTTTACAATTTTGAAATGGAACAGGCCGCACATAAAAGAGCAAACATTCAATTAGGATTTATTTGGTCTAATAAAAAGTAATTATTTGCAGGATTCAATATGCTGAGGAAATAGTTGCAGGTTCCAAAGCTCATGTAACATAGCCAAAGACCTAGCCAATACACAGTTAGATGTGTGCAAATAATGACAGCATTGAGAGAAAACAAGCAACCAGGACTGCATCTTTAATTTCTTTAAATAGTTAAATAGATAAATAATTCAGGTAATTCTTCAAATTGACATTTCCTGGGTCGAAACCATTTATAAATGAATGCTACACAAAGAAACAGTGGTGGTCTTCAAGAATGGATTTTATATAAGTACATACAAGACAACAGTGATGGATTCCAATCCCCAAGACACTGCTTGTACCCACAGAACAAAAGCTTTTGACTTTTTATCAGTTATTCATTCTTCATTTCCTATTCTAAGCAGACAAACACAAAGGAAAATAAGAAGGAAAAAATGTTACCGAGCTCTGTTGCTTAACTACCACTGTGTGAAGAATGAGGTGTCATAGTACTGATGTGAGCTCAAGTCATAAAATAATAATGCATGACACCTTCAACTGAATCAAGGGATTTGAATCATTGTTTAACAATAAGAACAAATAGTAAGAACAAATATCTTATCCTCATAAACTATACAAATGCTTCCTACCCATGTGACCAGCCTGACCTGAAGAACAGTCACCTGTTAAGCGGAAGGAATAGAAATGTCCCTATGCAAAAAGTGAAACATCTGTCCGTAAGGAAAAAAAATAGAACTTCATGATCTCCTCACTTCACTGCTGCTATTTTAAGCCTAGTGCCTGATCCTCCAAAGCTTATTTCAAAGCTTACTTAAACTAAAAGGAAAAGGCAGCTAAAATATGGATTATTTCCATGGCCCTGATGATTTATCTCCTGTCCTTAGGACCATACATCACATTTTTCCTTTTTGTGAACAAACCGGTAGGAATCTGAAGAATTTTTTTAACTTCCTTTGAAGTTTGCTGTGCAGAATCACAGCTTGAATTCAAACCTATCACCAGTCAGAAGGACTTATAAGTTTTGTTCTTATCTCCTGCAATGCAAGTTAAAATTCAGCACTTTCTATTCTTGTCAGCCTCTACTTTGCTTCATCTCATTGCTTCCAACAAGAAGTTGGTTTCATTATTCCATTCCCTACCAAGACAGTTGTGATGGCCTTCAGGCACAGTAACTGAGAGCAGCTCTGCTGACCCTAAGTAGCATGATTGAATTGAGCACCTCAACCAAAATTATTCACTTCTAAATTACTATATAATAGCAACTCTAATTGCTCTGCTTTCTCTTACCAGGCTTTGATGGTGGTTAGATGCAGCATTACCTCAGCTTCTCTTCCCTTCGTTTCTGACATCAAATTAAAGCACTCCCTGTTGAGTGACTCTTATGACTCTTACTACTGTTTCAAAGCAGGAGAAAGCTCTTCATTGCTGCTCTGCTTTAGTGCTTTAATTCTCTACTGTTTTCTATTTATCCTGAGAACACTTGTTTACCAGCATGGCATTCCAAAAAAATTCTGCTGCCTTTCAAGCTATGTTTATTATCAGATGTTAACAGAAGACTGCCATGCTGTAACTTTTTGAATCATGCCAGGGCTATTTGTATTTTACAATTTGATTGCAAAGAAAACCTCGCTTTTTTAAAATCATGCTTTTCTGTGGTGACATTGCCAGGAACATTCTGCTCACTTTCTCCTTTAAAGTGGAAGAACAGCAAAACCCAGATGAGTGAAGTGAATTCTCTGTCTACAGTGAAAACTACCTGTATGGGTTGTTACTCTTCATCCAGTGGAGAGTAACAACCCATCCTTCACCTGATCCCTCTCCAGTGATACACAGATCTAAATAAAATGTTACTTCTTCTCAAGCTCCAAAAACTGCAGCCTGCCACCTTAACTCCCCCTTCATGCCTGTTCTCATTTATCTGCACATCAAATAGAAGACTGTTGCTACAATATGACTCACTCTTGAAAAATTGTAGTATCTCAAAAAAGCAAAGTAGCAACTAGATTGACTCCGCTCCTAAAACAGACATTACTAAAACAGTTAAATGCCTTTAATTTTTTTTCCTCATTATTTATTGCTGTCTTTTGTTCTCAATGTTTTACCTCTGTTAAACTGATGAAAGAAAAACAAAAACCACAGATCATAACAGACAAATCCCTTCCTGTCATCCACAGGACCATGGGTTATAGGACACATTACATGCACAACAAAGGAAGTCAATTATTTGTTGCCGTCTAGTTATCACAGTAAGATAATTTCAACACTTCTATCTACTGTTGCTTCCTAAATAATGATTAGGATGACAATAAAAATAACTTTTAGAAATCTAATCTATTCACAGTATAAGGCAGAGGAATAAAAACTGCACATTTCATTTACACTGTTGTAACATAACTTAATAGAGAAAGCAGAAATTTGTCACTATAATTTAGAGTATCATTAATAGGAAATCTGAATGTCTTTGTGGAACACAGTACTGGAATGGAATCTGACATACAGAATGCCGATCACATTTTTAACTAGTAGTATAACTTCCGCCAAAAAATAGACCTCCCTGATCATATGGAAGTCAAAGAAGAAAACAGATTGCTTTTATACAATCCTAGACATAGTGTGAGCCTCTGAACATGATGCAGCTGTGAAGAAAGCTCAGCAGCTTTCTGAAAATTCCACACAGGAAAGCACATGCTGTAAGAAACTAAAAGGAAAACAGCCTGCAAAACGGTTTTATACCGTACCTTATAAGCCCATACAAACATGTAGAGAAACCTCTGAAGTTTATATCATTATTTTGATACTACTTTATACAAAGGTACTTTTGCCTCAAATTTCTGCATCTTACAGTAGTAAGTCTATATAAAACTCAGAGTTAACCTGAAATACAAGTTCTAGAATAAAATAGAAGGCCTCTGTCTCCTCATTAGCAAGGTACATCTTCATTGGAAACTGAAACTTTAGGAAACTGCAGAACCATTTGAGCATACTGAGAAAAACACTTCGTATATATTTCGGTTTTGTCACCATTCATAAACTTTCTGAAAAATATTTTGCTATGGCATTCTTGGGTTATTTAGGGAAAAGGAAGAATGCAGAAACTACACTTTTAAACAACTTGTGACAATACTTTTAAAGTACAGAAACAACTAGTTGGCAAACCTTTAGTTTCTTCCTGCAATTCTTTAACTCTACAATTCCCATACTGCTAAACTACACATCCCCTTACGTCACTAATTTGAGGAATAACACTTCATGGTAATTACTAATAATGAAGTTAACGAACAGACTGGCTTTTGCTACAGTAAAGAAAATGAACAGAGGTGTGGAATTTGCTGGTGTTTAAAAAGAATTTTGAACAACTTGTTTAGATTATGCAACACAAGGGAGATCTAATAAAATAATGGATCTATGATAGCAGAAGGACATTTCATGGTTGCCAAGACAGGACAGGTAGGTGTCACCTGAGGTCACTATTTCCTTTACCCTCCATTATGAAATTTATAATGAAATTATAAATACAAAACAATGGGGCAGGGGGAGTCCATGCAATGGAGTGAGCTTCCTGTTTTAAATTAAACACACCATTCATTCATTATTTGTGACACCAAGACATTTTTAAACTACAGCTGGCTTTACTTCATCTCTCCCTGCCAAGAACAAGTTTGTTAAAACTCCAAAATAAAGTAACAGAACACGAAAAAATAAGCAAGCTAGTTTAGAAAAATATTAGACGGAATCTTGATCTTTAAAAGAGTCAGCAGAATTCTGGCACAATGACTTGTGGCTTTTGTATGAGAAATGTTACTGTGTTGGAAGCCAGACAGGAACTACACAAAATAAACACTTCCTTAGCTGGGAGTGAACAATAAAAAGCAAAAAAGTTCACACTAGTAAATAAGCATTTAACAGAGGACTCTGAGCCTTGTTTGGTGAGTGGCACACTGCATGGCCAGGAACCACACTGCCCTTACAGAGTAATTAATGGCCCCCATCCCTGCAGCAAAACCTTTTCATTCCTACAGCTCTGACAACCTCCACCACAATGAAGTGCCACCACTGAGTGGGACCTTCCTGACTTCACAATTTACATCCAGACAACCAAGTGCCACTACACATATATATACTATATACACATGGTATAAAAATTTGCATTGCAGACACCAAAATGGTTTTGTCCAAATATCAAAAATAATATTAGAAGTCAGATAATGACATTTCTTTCACTAAAGCTACTGAAGTGCGCCAATTTTACTACTTTCATGTGATTAATATATTATTAAATATCAGTCATTTGTATATTATTAAATTTAAATTGCACACTCTTCAAGGGAGAGCTAAACAACTTAAGACCTTAAATTGTAAAAATAATTCCTTAAACCAACATGTATATGCACTACTACATCATAAAGCTTGACAAACAACTTTAAAGAAAGCAGTTTATTAAAAAGAAGTGATTTACACATTACAGATGTTACACAAATTCACTATAAGTTTATGCTTCTAGCACACAAACCTGCAACAGACAAAAACTGAAATCATGCTATAAGAATCAATCCATCACTGAACAGAGGAAAAGAAAAAAGCAATATCTGTATTTGCTATGAAGTTCTGAAATAAAGAAATTCCAAGGGGAAAAACGTTGCCCAAATAATCTTAATTCCAGCCCATTACGTTCCCTTTTTTCCTGTAGGATTCAGCAGTTACTGAATAAAAGACAGGAATCATTCTGAAGAAGCTATTTGCATTTGCACTAAGATACCATTCAACAGATTCAAATGAGACGTCTGAAATGCATTTGACAAGGAACTCAAACAATTCACTGTAAAAGCCTAAAAAAATCCCAGTAAGTTCACCCCTAATTTCATAATGCAAATAAGAAGGTTAGAAAATACATTACGAAGTCTATAAAGGCATAACCACATGGAGCTCTTCCTCATACTGTAAGCTCCCCATAGTTTTATCAGGCTTTGGGGAAGCCTCTATCTCCTCATTAGCAAGGTACATCTTCATTGGAAACTGAAACCACAAATGATGGCACCGTATCTTGGACACCTGTTGGAATATCTGCTTTAAGTGCACTTCAGATCCTTGGCAATGCTGTTCCCCACTTTGGCAAAGAAGGCAAGCCATCTATGATCAATGTAATTGCACCTATGAGAATCAATCAAATGCCAATGCTCTCTAATGAAGCAATTACTTTGTTCTAGCCTTCCCCATAAATGGTATGAAAATTCACCATTCTAGAGACAAATGTCATTAGTCACGAAAACACTAACAGAACTATGAAGTGCTACATACTTTTAAGACATGCCCTACAATTTGTCATTATCTCCACATTCACAGCAGGAGACCCACTCGTCCTCTCCCTCTGCCAGAACTGATGAATAATATCCTGGGTATACAGCCAGCTTTTACTGCAGTCAGCAACTTTTGGGACAGTGAGGCTGCACCAGTGAAGAGGCAGCAAAGACCTCCACTGCCTCCGGCATCAAATGCATTCTGCTTTACTTATGATAATCATGCCAAAAAATGCATGGCACTTCTTCACTAAGAGACATTTCTATTTCAGTTATTTAGCAAACAGAATAACAACAGAAGACAAAGAACATCCAGTAAAGTAAAAACAATTCAGCTTCTGCTTATGAGAAAATAAGCGTGACATAGTAATGCATAGGCTCAAAGCTTTTCCTTCTGAAAATACAACTTGTATCAGATTGAAAAAAGAGCAGCTCTAATGTTGATTCCCAGCAAAGTCATCACTACTGATCCCATAGTATGCAACAATAGCATCTGAACACTGATCAACACTGAGTCCAGATTCACAACTGCTGACTCAAAATATGTAGAAAGTGCATCTGTCCCAAGCAGAAAGACAAATGCATACAGACCTTGCAAGACAAGTATTTTGAAGACATTATGAAGCAACTCTGCCATCTCATAAACTTGTAGTAAGCACTGCTTTTGAGCACTGTCAGCATGTAGTCCATTTCCATCTATCTCTCATTCATTCATTCAAGAACCAACATTAAAAATCTCCACCTGAAACCCATAGTTAAATTAAGATTACACTAGAGATGTAGGAAATTTCAAAATGACCATACACATACTTGTGTTTCCACTTTTCTTTTAATCACTAGATTTAACACAACAAAATTTTCTCCTTTACCACTGTGTATAGTACGTGAGCAAGTTAAAGGGCTAATACAGAGAGGAACTAAATATGGTATTTAGAGGAAAGGGGGAAAAAAAATCGGACAGAGTAAGAACAAGCCAAGAGCAGCAAATCGTAGAGCCTGACAGAGACGTCACCGCTAGAGGGGGCCCCGATCTCACAGACTTGGCCAACACCCTGCAAGGGTGGGTTTTTTTTGCTTCTTTCTGAGCCCATCCCCAGCTGACAAAGGGGGCAGAAACAGGAAAGTTCCCTTTAAAACCACCCTGGGCACCCCTGTGAACCTGTCGCCCACCACAATTTTCAAAATATTACAAATGGCTGCTCAGTTGCAACCATTATTGCAGAAAACAAATATATACACTGATTTCCAACAGGGGTAAGCCCTTAAAAACAAAGTCTATTCTGAAACAGTCACATTGAAGTACTTTTCCCCAACTTTCATTCAGATGATGCAAGAATATAAGGCATCCTTGAACCCTCTGTAGAGTACAGCAACAGCAATATTTGGCCAAAATGATGATACATTTGACAGAGACCCTGCCTGCATTCCACCCCAGCAATCCTTATTTACTCTATTCCATCCATCACCCCACAATGGAATACACAACTTACTTTTCCACAGTGACCTCCAATAAAGTCACTTACGGCCAAATATAAGAAACACGCGTCCCACGTTTTTTCTCAGGTAGTGCACTAACTAGCCTGGAGCAATCCAGCAGCATGAATTGGCTCTCCCAGTGATCCCAAAATTTTCTGCAAACATCACTTTAGGTTTTTTTGTTTCCTCTGTGTGAATTAAGAGAGGAAGGAGGGAGCAAAGGGCTAGCATATTCTCATTATTATCTTCATGGCACACTCCAGTTCCAAGGACATGAAAGGAAACTTCTCTGCAAGAAACATGCTCAAAAGAGTATCACGAGTCTGAAGGAATAAAAAAATGAAGGTTACAATAGTAGTCTGCTTCATTATTGTACATGCTTCTAGATGACAACATATAAAATCTAAATTTCTCCTTTATCATCTATTTCTTCCTCTTTAGGATAACAATGGTTTGGGGGTCAAGATTATCAGAAAATAAAAACTGTTGGGATATGAATCTGGTGTGAAAGCATAACACTCCCCAAAAACATACAGTAGAACAACAGGATTATTCCTGCAGACCTCTATGAGGATACAAACAGATGTGGACTGTGGTGGATTGACCCCAGCTGGCCAACAGGTGCCCAGCCAGTAACTCTACCACTCCCATCCTCAGCAGGACAGAGGGAGAAAACACAAAGCAAAAGTTCATAGATCAAGATAAGGACAGGAGAGATCACTCACTTATCACTGCATGAGCAAAAAGCAGACTCACCTTGAGGAATTTGATTTATTGCTAATTAATAAGAGTAGAGTAATGAGGAACAATAACAATTAAAATCACCTTTCCCTTATACCCCTTTTTCAGACAAAACCTCTCTAATGATTCTCCTATTTCTCTCCCAGCCTCCATGTCCCTCAGTGGTGCAGGGGAACAGGGAATGGGAGTTGTGGTCAGTCCATCAACACTTTGCTTCTGCCACTCCTTCCTCCTCTCACTCTTCCCTTACTCCAGGACAGGCTCATCCCATGTGTTACAGTTTTTCATTAACTCCTCCAACACAGGTCCTTCCCACAGGCTGTAGTACTTCAACACCTGCTCCTGTGTGGGTCCTCTTGCCACAGGAATCTCCACAGAGGCACACAAACACTTCTATTGTGAGACTGAAAGAAGTATCTGGCAGCACACGTGTTCCATCAAAACAACGACCTTTAATAATACGTGGTATGAAAACCAGTTCATGGCCCAGGAAGAATTTCTCCTTTTCCCACGCCTTCCACACAAGAGGAAGGACACAAGCCATTAATTTTCACTCCTCGATAAGCAACCAGCTCTAAGAAGAATCAATGGACTGCATCATGCCAGTATTGTATGCATCAGACATAGCAGGACGAATATTTCAGGTGTTTTCTCAGACACAGCAGCAGTAAGAAGAAACCTTCATCCAACTTCATCCAGCTCCATAAACTTTAAAAACTGCCACCTATCTCCCATTTTTAGCCTTTATAGTAAGTTGACTCAGAGCACAGGAGAAAATAACTGAAGCGTTTACATCATACACTATCCAGCTGAATCTTTTTACGGTATGGAATTACATTTCTGTCATCTGCCTGAATTGTTCCTATTGACATATGAAAGAAAATCTTACAGTGAATACCCACAAATGAGGGCAAGGCTATCCCTGCCTTCTCTGTGGAAAGAAAAAGTATATCTTGATACTGGAAAGTCCTCAAGATTAGCTTTGGCCACCACAGGTACACTTTAATTATTAGCTTGGAACAATGAGAGATCAGGTAAAACTGTGGGCTATAAGGGGAATTCCAGGTATATAAGAGAGGTCTGACAGAACTAAGACTTGGATTATGAAATTATTTTCTAAAAGAACAGTGACCACTACTTTCCTCAAACGCAAAGTAAAAGTTGAAAAATATGTAAATTTCATATGCATGTATATAAATGTGCAGGCACACAAGCTTATTTCATTCAAACGACTTCAACCTATTGGAGAACCAGGAAAGATGTGATACAAAACCAGGAATTACATTCTATCCTGAAGAAGGCAGTGGATCCCCACAGACACACTCTCCCAATATCTTTTAGTACAAACCTCTTGTAAGCCACAGAGATCTTCTTTCTTAAAGCTATCTACTTTGGAAGTCAACACTTTCCACCTCCATGGAAGAATTCCACATGATGTTCTCAAAACCAGCAGGATGTAACCTAATGGCCTAGAACCTTTTCCAGCCCACAGACAGCACAACTAAGAAGAAACAAGCTGAATGCAATGCCCGGGTTAGTTTTTCGCTCTATTCTCTCTTTATAGCTATTATTTATTTTTTTCCTCTCAAGGTGTGAAGAGAGGACACTGTTTATGATATGCATTATCTGCCTCACTGACTGGCTCCAAGAGGAGTTACCTCACACTTACCATCTGGTATAAGTAGCACATAAACCAATTTCTGTGAAGTAGCTCACTTGCCTGCACTTTGAGGATGGCTATTTTTCACACCTGACAGACTTAAATACTACATTTGCTTATTTTAAATACATTTTACACATGAACAGTCTCACTGTTCTGTAAGAAAATTTGCTACAATCATGGAAACGAACAAAAGTTATTTGATCTTTGGGTATATCAAAGGCATGAAGACAAAGACACGAGAAAGCTACCTGATGCTAATTTACAGTGGCAGGGAAAGCAGAGCATTACTCATCTAATCACTTCCCTTTCTGTCTGCCCTTCTCCCACGGATGTCAGGGTTAATTTCCCTTATCCACATTATTCACGTCCTTCTCAAGCAATGGTCCTTGAAGTCAGCACAAGATAATTGTAACAGTTTATCAACACAAATCTGTTTTGTACCATGAAAGCTGACTTACACTATTCAGCACAATCTTAAACAATGAAGTAATTATATGGCTGTTACACAAGGAGGTACAACATCTGAAAGAATGGCTAAGCAATATTTCAGACTTCTAAACAGAACAGAAAACCATGAAAACATTATCAAAAAGCAACGTATCAAGAAAGAAAAACCCCGGAATTAACAAATTTAGTTGTAATAAATAATCAAAAATCACATGGCTATTCCTAGGTAGAGGGGAAAAAAAGAATAAAAATACTTCCTTGAATTGAAGCAAAATGAGCAGAGTACATATTTCGTCCATCCTTAAAAAAAAACCCAACGAACTGAAAACCATGTAGCTGGAACCACCAGAACTACAGACCTGTAATTTTTGTACTAAGATCTCTAACCTATGTAACTGTTCCCATGGCTCTTTCTCAAGTTTAAGACAATGTTTCCCAACCTTCTAATTTTTCTTTCCTTCAAAATCAAAGAACCTTGCCTTCTTTGGGGAAAACAAAACCAGAAGAGATATCCAGTATGCTGCTTGTCGGTCAGGGAGGGGTTGTATGGGTAACGTGCAACTTCTTTTTTTAACTTGTTTTAACAAGTCATAGTTTACAACAGGATTTTAATCTAACATCTTTACAAGATGAGACACATCAGATACACAGACTCCAAAAAGACTTGGGAGGGGGAAGATAAATTCACACACACAACCTCTACTTATAAACAACCCAGGGCCTGTGACTGGGCAGGCAGAAAACACCATAACACGGCACCAGATTTGCCATAATTCTTGCTGGGGGGATAGAAGTGGGAATAAGTCAGTAGGCACCAATGGCACTTGTGGGCAGCCTGAAATCACAGGGAAGTATCAGTGCTACAGCTGTGTAACAACTGCATGGCAATGTTTATTTTGAAGAGACAAAAGAAAGTCTCCTTCTGGTATAACTTCTTCCATTTGGTGTTTTTGGGGGGGGTTCACTTCACACACAGTCTTCTGAAATGCACAAAATAATTAAATGCTCATCAGTATAGCCTACTAAGCCTGGCCTACAATTTGTGCTTCTGGTCTAGATTAATTTCTACTTCCTAATTTATTTTGCTTTCAAACTACCTTTCAGGAGGTCGAAGTTCCACCTTACAGACTAAGTATTATCATAATTTTCTGTAAGAACGATTTTGGGCTGAGTACTCTTTCTGAGGGAATTGTGTTGTGCTTTTGCTTTTATTTTTATCTTACCTTGCACATTTCTGTTACTTTGATGGCTCGTGCTCTCACTGTGGTAACACTGGGTTATCACAGACACAGAGCAAACCACACAGAAAACACAGAAGGAGCAGGAAAGTGTTAATTCACACATTCACAATGCCATCCCTATCAATAATTAAAACAAAATGTAATGAACTACAGACTTGGAAGTCTTATCCTGAAGAGGCTACAACAGCTCGTTTATTTATGACCAAATGAGACCCCTGCAAGTCGGTAATGAGGAGTCCTGTGAAGAGCTGGTGGACAGCATCATTTCCCTTCAGTTATTGTAGCCTCATGGGAAGACACAGAGCAAGATTTAACAGATCTAAGACTTAAGAAGTCCAGTAACTGCAGTTTTATAACACTGTTGTTATATTAAAAAGCAAACCAAAACAAAAAAAGCCACCCAAAATCTCAACGGTTTACTCAATCTGCCTTCTTCCTGCTGCTAAAATATAATAAAGCTTTAATGAAACAGTGGGGGTTAAATTACCCTTGTCAGAAGATAAATGTCTTCATTGTACAAGCTGTGAACCTGCTCAAATCAGTGACAAATATCATTTTGATACATATGCTGCTGCAAATCCAGGTCAGGTTTTGTGAAAAACAGAGTCAGGCTAAAAGCTTCAGGCCTAGAACATGAAAGATTTGGGGAATACACCTTAAACTGTGGCAGCAGAAAGTGCAGAAGATTTTTTGGGGGGAAGGCTAAGAACTTTTTCTTGATTTGTTTATCCAGCATACACATTTTAAAATCTTTACTATGAGATGAACTGCTAATTTTTAAGTTTTCCACCAGAGGAGGTGCTGAATCTGTTTTTTCAGAATACTGAACCTGCTAACCTTATACTACCACTACTATTATTCAATGGCTAAATCTCTACTGATATCATTAATTCCAAATGTGCAATTTAGACTTAATTCAATTTTTACATCACTAATGCACTGCAAAACTCACTGATTCAATAACACACTTTTAACTGTACCCTCTAAACATTCTGACTCAATAACTGATATTTCAAATGTACCTCCAACAAGTTCACTAACACACAAGTAAAGAGATCCACTGGTGATTTAGACAATTTTGTGACTTTTCAGACAATGCTAAAAGTCATCCTGTCAGGACTTTGAATCTTACCAAATTTATTCTCAGGACTCAGTATCTCAATGTCAAGTTCAGTCATGCTTAGGAAGAAGAGGTTCAGCTACTGAGAAAACTGTGGATTTAACTGAAAATTTGCCTTGCATTCTCACATTACCATTTCTTTTCTGCATTCAAAAAACAAGTCTCTCATTTTTATCTGATGCACTCCCAATTCAGCCTCTTTTTACCCAGGGGGAAAAAAAAAAAAAAAAAGGGTAGAGGGTCTCAAAGTTTTATTTGGCACATACTCTCCTCAGCTCACCTCCCTTCTCTCTCTGTGTCATCAAAACATTTAGATAGGAAATTCATTATTTTGGGAGGAACTTCTAAAGAGATTCAGCAGCAAATGTACAATTATAAATGCATTTTCCTTCAAAAAAAAAGAAGGCTCTGATTATGCAGAAATTATGAATCATTCCAACGAGTAGTTTTTTTTCCTCTGCAGAGATGACAATATCACATACCCCATGTGTTTCCTATGCTTACTTAATGCAGGGCTCATCTCTGAAGTTTGTTTATTCAAGATTAGCAGATTGCAGAAAATCAACTCTAACACAAAAGCTTCTAATGTGGGTTGTGCTGAGCTCTCTGCCAGCACACCTGCAGATATACTGAACGTGTTATTCAAGATTATTATTCCAGAGTTATATACTCTGTGCAAGATAGGAAACAACTGTCAGTTGCTCTGTTTTCTGTACACAACAGGATTTGATTTCACAGAAAGCTAATTTTAACCCTTGACTGAGGGTTAAAGTTGAAATATCTATTTTATACCATGCTCTTGTAACAAGTGGAAAAGGTTAAAAGGTTCTAAAAGGTTCTAAACAATTCCTCAAATGTTAATTTATGCTTTCAAATCAAGCACCTCAAGATTTTAAAATGCTAGAAAGCTTAACATATATTCTGTGAAGGTCTGCTATATCACCTGAAATCTTTTGCAGGAAGTATTTGTGAATAACAAATTCCCCTACAGCTTTTTCCATTGCCTGACATACAGGAAGCTTTTTTCTTGATTCTACAGCTCACTTGCTACACAACCACCCACATGGATATTTAATGCTAAGGACAAAGACTGTCCTTTTAACAATTCCTCCCCCCACTTCTTCCCAGTGATATTCATGAGAACATTATTTTCTCCCAGCCATTCTTCTAAAAGACTAATTAGCAAGCTGGCTTCTTCTAGCTTCCTCTTGCTGCAGTTTGCCTGACCATCCAAGTCCTTTTCTGCACCTGTTCCAGTCTCAAGTCATCTTCCTTGAATATGAATGGGACAGAAATCACCACGAAAGTTTTATATTACACCATTGCCATGCCTAAAATCATTAAGAATTTCTAATCTGCATTGAAACATGTCATCTGATAAAGCCTCAAGACAAAATCAGATGGTTAAAATTTGTCATACTGGTAGCTTGTGATCATCTTTACAAGTACCACATCTAGGCTTTCTTCCTTCACTAATTATCAGTGATGAAATCATAACTTAGAGCAGGTACTTCAGTTTGTGACTCTTTAAATTTTCTTCTGGAGCATTCTTCACAGAGCAACGTTTCCAGTGCTAAATGTATCTTGAGGGTTGTCATAAATCAGTGTTCTCACCACAAGGAAGTAAAAGCACTTAAGAAACACAACACCAGGTGGAAAAAAA